>JANAVB010004600.1:7354317-7741342 GCA_029216955.1 Iris pallida
AATTGACTAGGATTGACCTAAAATGACTAGTTTAACTAGTGACTAGTAAGACATAGTTTGACTAGGTAATTGACCATTGTTGACCAAAGTCAACTATAGGTCAAGCCTTGACCAAATTGACCTAGAAATGGCTTGGATAGACTTAAAAGGACTTAATGACTAAGGTTTGACTAAACCCTAACTAGATGATTAGGTTAACCATATGGATTATGAGGGTAATCCTATATAGATGAAGATATGTATGGGGTTAAGTTAGATACTTAGAGTTGAGTCATGATTGAGTTGGAAATGGGATTAGCTTGATTATAGGATTAAGGTTGGTATTGTACTATATATATTTATGTGGTATACTTTGTATAGGTAATTGTAGTATATAGTATCTTAGGTATCCTAAGACAGGTTAGCCTATGTTTTGGTTTTGAGTTAGCCTTATAGAGTTTGACTGGATGTTGACCATTAGTCAAGATTAACCTAATTATCTTATTGACTAGTCTGTGATTAACCAAAACCTTAGTTAGTCTAAGATTGACCTAGACTTTGACCATGTTGACTAGTATTGACTAATCTGACCATTATTGACTAAGCCCTAGATAACTTGACTAGTTTGGCTAGAATATTGACCAAGGGTTGACTTTAACCTAGATTAGATTTGTTTAACTTGTTTGACCTTGTATGACTTAGTTTAACTTCTTGTAACCTAGTATGACTTAATTTGACTTAGTTTGACTGTAGTGTTGACCAAGTTTGACTTTGACCTAGATTGGCTTAGAATTCATATAGATTGCATTGTAGATTTTATTTACCTTCATTTTGGACATGTCATAACTGTATTGCTCTATTTTAGGACATTGTGACCTGGTACAGACATCTGATATTACACTACTCTTTCCAGAGTAACAGGCGAGTACATCTCTGATAATTCTCTCATTATTTGTCGATTACTGTATTTCAGTTCTAGTTAGTTCTATGTGATTCTCTGTATCAACACGTATAAATTTTCTGGATTCATGTATGCGACACATACCTTACTTACTGATCTCTATTACTGGAATCACTGGAATCATTTCGGAATCATTCTGGAATCATCATTTGGCCGGACTCATCTCGATTTTGTGTCTTGTACTGGATTCACTTGCTGGGCGGGAAAATATTGGGTAAGACATGTAGACATACCCCAAATTTGGAATCTCCTACTGGAATCTACTGGAAGCATAGCCATCTCTTGCCTGATCAGTAAGAGATGTGCCTGATACTACAGCCGTTTGCATGTCGACCTCGGTATTTTAAACACACTGTTAGATCATAGTTGGACTCACCCTGGTTTCATTGATCACTGTTGAACTCATCTTGTACTGGAAATTATCTGGTATCAGATTATATGGACTGGACTCACACTGGGATTACTTTTTAGACTTATATCGTACTGTCTGGACTCGTACATATTATTCTAGTTCAGTTAGCTTTTATTACAGTCTTCATTGCCATGATTTTTCTTGTTTTAGTTACCTTTCTTTTCTGTATCTTACTGTGTCTCTGTGCCATCATTACCTGTATAGAACTGCCATGCTCATCAATAAAACTGTCTATAACTGCTTTATAGTTCTTTGTCATTTACTTGGGTTTTTCTTGATGAGTTGTGCTCGTTCCCGTTCCTGATTGGACCTGTTGAAAATATTACAGATGATAATCCTGTGGATACATGCCCTGCTTACCATAGACCTGGCGAGGGATTAGCTACCTTGGCTCTGACTCTCAGGAGTGATTCAGGAGATTAGCTAGTAGACTACTTTAGCTTTCATGTTTTGGTGTTGTATTAAAGTTAAGATATTGAGTCTGTATTAAGTTGGTTTGAGATATTGGTATATTATTTAGCAGTTAGTTGTTGTTGTCTTTAATTCCTTAGGTATAACTTCTGTGTTATCTTTTCGTGCTTAGACTGTGTTTGAGTAGATCATACCCTTTACTTGCCCTCCATTCGGAGCTGATATCTGGACAGTACTTTTTATATTCACTGCATGAGATTAGTTAGCAACCTAGAACAGCTTACTACCGCCGACACTGCGGCGTAGGCTGGACGTAACCACTTCTCGTGCCCCTATACAGGGTGCGGGTCGTGACAATATATATATATATATATATTATATATATATGAACCTTGTTATATATAAATGCATGAATAGACATAAATGTGTTAACATGCTATATATATATATATATATATATATATATATATTATATATATATATATATATATATATATATATATATATATATAGCATGTTACACACATTTATGTCTATTCATGCATTTATATATAACAAGGTTCATATATATATATATATATATATATATATATTATATATATAGTATATATATATATATATATATATATATATATAATTGTAAAATAAAAAATATTTCAAAATATTATTTCATGATATAAATATTCAATACTTGTGTCCATGTGTGTGTGTCCGCATATTGTTGTATCCATGAATGATCCCTATCAAATTTCAAAGCCTATTTCCACATTATATCCTCACAAAGGTGGATTGTCATGAATTTAATTAAATTTCAGAATGTTATTAACTCATATTAATTCAAGAAAATTTTAGGAATTTAATTCTTGAACAATATTCAAGAGGAAGAGACAATTGAAGAGAACTTGCCTTGGTCTTGAGCAAAGCTTAGAATTTCTTTCCTAATTCCAAGTGAAAACCTTGATTTCCTCCTATATTCCTCCCTATTCCAGAAATTGGGGATTTTAGAATCTGACCTAGGGTTTTATTTTAGATAGATTGAGAAAAAGAAGAAATAATACCTAGGTTTAGGAAAGGAGGAGGAGAAGATGGTGGTGGTGTGGCTGACGACGGCGGCGGCCGGTGGTGGGCGGCGGGTCGGTGGCGGACGGTGGCGGCGTCGGTGGCGTGGGCGGTCGGTGGCCTCGCAACAGCCGCAGCAACAAGAATAAGAAGAGGGAAAAGAAAATGGTAGAATGGAGAGAGAGAGAGAGAGAGAGAGGGGTTTAGGTGTGATATAATGGTCCCCCCCTCTCTTCATGCCAAGTGACAAGTGGCATGAAGACTTGCCACTTGCACTAGGAATTGACACATGTCTAGGTGAGATGTCCACATGGGTTGTGCAAATTGAAATTTGCCTAAGGGTTTCTATGCAAAATTTTAATGTATATATTAAAATAAATTATACCCCTTTAATTATGGTTATAATTAATTGTTAAAAAAATAATTAATTAATAAATTAAATTAGAGATTTATAAGTCATGACATAGCCCATTCAAAAAACTGCAGCATTAATAAAGCTGTAGATAACTGCCTACATAGCAGCATATGTTGGAAATGAAGCGCGGAAACCGTTCCCCCAAACCAGAAAGTCCTGCGAGAGAACCGAGCAAAAGCACACACAAAAAAAACGCCAAACACAATCGCAGACACAAGATTTTTGACAGGGAAAACCCTTACGAAAAAATTAACTTATTTCTTTGTTGGAATTAATCATTTTCCTAGAAAAATACTCCCACATGACACACACTTGTGCCCCCACCACACTCATATGCACACATCAACACAAGCAATGCATTATATGAGATACTCACCATTGGTGTAGCCGATGTGGGACTATCTTTCCTAGTCCAAAGGCAAAAACCACCAACAATCCCCCACATACTCAATATATGGGTTGAGCGTTCCCCACAGTGACGAACGGTAAAATTGTTAAAAGGAGGTCCAAACATCATTTTTTTACGATTCTAAAATTTCGGAAGGCCAACAAACGGTAGGGCGGTTTATCCCAGGCTTCTCGGAAATACGCTCATTTTGCGACAAATCGGACCTCGTTTCGACCTCCAGTCAAAAGTTATAGCCGTCCAAAGTTTCAACTGGCCATAAAATGCAGGAGAATAGTCATTCTCCGTGGTAATATTGTCACGACCCGCACCCTGAAGAGGGACACGAGCACGTGGTTACGTCCGCCTACGCCGCAGTATCGGCGGTAGAACGCTGTATATAGGGTCTGTAAATACTACGACTAAAACAGATAAATGTACCTGTACAGTATATACACTCCGAATGGAGGTGACATAGCAATACAGTCTCAATCACATATATCAAACTAAGGTAGATAGCATGGAAAGAAATATGATAGATAAAACATGAAATGAGTCCAAGATCCACAAGTCAGAGCTATACACAAACGTCCAGAGTCTCAGAAAATATATAATAGATACTACAAACTGAAAAGTACTAGCTGGCTCGCAGGCCAGACAAACCTAACTAACTGTGCTACTCAGGGTGAGCAAAGTCTAGTGGCTCTACTAACAAGCCACGGTCCAAGTCTATTCTATCTAACCCGTCCCCATAATAGGTCGGGCAATCAGCCTCTGAATCATCTGTAAAATATCATAACGGTATCCTGTCAGGAAAATAAGCAAGTACAACCACCAACAGCAGTTTTATGTGAATTGACAAATACTATAAGAGACAGTATAATGAAATACAAGAAAAAGATAAAGGGCGACTTGGGAACCATTTGAAAGCCGAGTTACAACCCTTAAACCAAACAAGGATCGGGGTTATAACCCTTCTTTCAAACAGGACTTAGTCTCAAATCATGGTACAGTATAAAGGCAGGTAGAGCATGTAAGTAAATGAAATCATAGCATGGTGAGAAGTACAGAAAGTAAAACTGAACTGGAATATAAGATACGACAATAAATATAAAATGTGATTTGAATTATTAGAGCGATATGTGATCGGCTAGGGAGTCATGGTAGGGTTATCCACTTGGTCCGACAATCACAGGAAAATCTCTGGAAGGGTCATGCCGGCCAACCTGGATAACCCAGCAAGGGGTGTCTGCTACACCCTACGTGAGGTGAGGGTGGCGCTAGCAAAATAAGGACATGGAGCTTTGATCACATAACCCCTAATAATTCCCCCATCCCCGAATAGTAACATGGATCCGAACATGGCACGTCATGACACGGATTCAAAAGCAGGTGATCAGCCCACTCCCAATCAATGTCTATACAAGTACATGAAATATGGATATCACACACCAATATACCAAAGAAAATCCAGGAATAACGTCTCATGACAGGATCCGACGTATACTAGTCCGTGAACTATCGTGTCGAGAATCAAGTAAGACACTACAACTGAATCGGATATAGAAGATATCAAGACAATGAAAACTATCAGTGAATGTACTCGCCTGTGGTCCTGAGCTGATAAGGTGAACAGACGCTCAGAGTAATCACAGACCTAAAGATGAGATACTACAAGTTAATTTAGGTTTAAACAAGTTTAGGAATGATTTACAATGAATGATATGCAATCTAGGTCAAACTAGGTCTTACTGAGTCACAATAAGTCCTGTCAAGTCAATCTAGGTCAAATCAAGTTATATCAAGTCAATCTAAGCTAACCCAAGTCAATCCTAGGTCAAATCAAGTTATATCAAGTCAATCTAAGCTAACCCAAGTCAATCCTAGGTCATACCAGGCATCACGGGTCAAAACAAGTCGAAGAAAGTCAGACGGGGTCAAGAGTTTGCCTACAGTTGACTTTTGGTCAACTGGTCAACTCTGGTCAACTCTAGGTCAACCCTGGTCAACCCTAGGTCAATGGTGACTAATAGTTGACTTTTGGTCAACTACACAAGTCTAATGGAAATTGGGACTAATTTGGGCAAAGTGTTGACCCATAGTTGACTTTTGGTCCAAAAAGTCAACCGTGGTCAACCGGGGCCAAGACTAGGTCTGGGCGACTATTTCTAACTATTACCAACCTCTACAACCCATGTCCAAGTCCATCTTGGACTTCGAAACTCATATCTTGGCCGTAGGCCAATATCATATTTTACCCTTAAAAAGGGTAAAATTCTAACTTAGGCAACTATCAAGTTAGCCTACCTGCGCTTGGTATTTTGACCCGAGCTCCCTAGGGTAGTAAGGTACTAGCCTATACATATATTACCTACCAAGATACCTAGGGTAAGTGGACATCCAGTCCATCTTACGGCCCGTATCGCCCGTTGACCCGTTATCTTGAATATTTCAAGATACGGGATGGTACGGCACGATACCGACTCCCTACGACCCCGATTTCCACTCGGGAGCCTACCCACAAAATCTAAATCACATTACCTAAGTCCCCTCCAAGTTTCAACGCGTTCCGAATTACGGAACTCAATTTCACCCCTTAACCAAAATCCTACTTAACATTCACTCACTCACTCAAACCCATTTTTCACACTCACTTAAGACCAACTTAGGGGGCTATTCTAGTGGGTTTATTAGGGGTATATAGAGCTATATATAGGGGCATATATATGTATATATATATAGGTATATAGTGGGAGATTTTAGGGGCTAAACGGGGTGGTTTGGGGGGTGCTCTGCTGCTCCTACTGCTGCAAACTGTTGCTGCTATTGCAGCTTGCTGCTGCTGCTACTACTGCTGTTTTGCTGCTGTTGTAGGGGGGAAAAACAGCAGCCCTATCCCCCCCTTGGCTGCTATGGTGGCCTCCCTCTTTCCCTTCACTTCTCTCACTCATTCTCCCTCTATTTCCCTCTCTAAACTCTCAATCTCTTCCTCCCAATCTCTTCTAATTCCTCTCTATCACTCTCACATATATATATATATATATATATATATATATATATATATATATCACTCACTTATATTTCCTCATTCCCTTCCCTCTCTACACATACCAATACACACACATATATACACATGACCACACACACACACACACATATATATATATATATATATATATATATATATATATATATATATATATATAGACACACACACACTTATATGTATCTATATATATATATAGACACTCACACACACACATGGACACACACTCTCACATGGACACACTCTCAAGACACAACTATCACTCTCCCCTACACACACACAATACATATATAAATACACATGTATATATATATATATATATGTATATATATGTATATATATATATATATATATATATATATATATATATATATATATATATATATATATATATATATATATATATATATACCACTCTCAAATGATTAAACCCTAATAAATCCTTAAACTAGATTTTAGGGGAACCTAACAAATCTAGGGTCAACTTGTAGAGAATGGTCCCCTCTCTAATTTATGTGAAGGAAATAAATGAAATATGAGAATTTATAAGGGTTTAAAAGCATACCTAAAAATGGATTTGGAAGAGGAAGAAGGAGTTGGAAAGAAAAGAAATGAAGAGAGAGGAAGGAAACTTAGTGGTGAAGAATGAGAGGTGGAGGGGTGGACTATATGACCAGCCATGGTGGTCAAAGGTAGGGGCACTTGTAATTACAAGTTTGCCCCTACACTAGCCTAAATGCAAATAAATTCAAAAATTGGTTTCGGAAGTTGCTAAAAATAAATAAAAATCATAATTAAACTTAATTACTCATGGGGGACTAATCCAAACTCCTAAACGTAAAAGTTTAGTGTGGTGGGCCATGGTTAAATAACAGGCTAATTACAGCTCAAGTCGAAATTCACCGGGGTCCCGAATTAACTCGGAATGCGATAAAATTCGAACCCGACTCCTATAATAATTAAATAATAATATTCATGAAATAAAATTCCCAAAAAATATTATAAAATGGAAAATTATCATTTTACCCCTAACTGGGAAAAGTGAGGGTGACAAGTCTATCCACCTTAAAAGAAATTTCGTCCTCGAAATTAAAACTAAACAATAGTAAATATTAAAATCACAAGTCATGGCTTAAAATTTAAATGATTAAAATCTCAAAAATCAAGCATGAAATAAATGACTAAAATTATGAAATTTAAGATTACTCTCAAATAGAAACTGGGTGCTACAAGTCTATCCACCTTAAAAGAATCATCCACAAAAATTAAAACAAGTAAACACACAAAAATCATGCAAATCGATAATCGTATGCGTCTGTCCAATCATCATGATACTCAGAATCTCCGTCATGCCAGTGAACAAGGCTACGATAATCACAGAGTCCTCAACTACGGTACATACATCTAGAATTATGGTATTTAAAATTTTTGCATTGCCGCATGCTTGGCAGCGAAAACCTTAAATTCCCACACCCAAGAAATACGACCATAATCCGACTATATGTCCTCACTATGCCTGCTAGCATGACCCTAGAGTATTCTAAAATATCATAATCGAGGCGACCTAGCCCATACGACTTATCTCAGAAGAAAATCACACCATAAGAACAATTTCATCCAACGATCAAAGAACAGATAGAATCGAATTTCAAGACAGTTTATAAGAAGGCAAATGCGGAAAGAAGATCGAAAGATTGGAACCTGCTATCTGCTCTGCTACTGTCTGAGTGGGCTCAACTGTCATGGCGAAAGCACGCCCCTACTGGCCTCCTCTAGCCTGCTGTACTGTGTCCTGGTCTCTTCGGATTCCACTAGCGTGGCAATCCCTCAGCTGGTGGTCAGGCGCCCCGCAGTATAGACAGACGCCCAACCTCTTCCTACAAGCCTCTCTATTGTGCCCCGGCTTCCCGCAGAAGCTGCACGGAATAGCCGGTCTCTGACCCTGTCCCTGGTGCTGCTGGGCACGCGCTGGTGCCTGCTGAATCTGTAACAGAGGCTGCTGCTGAAATGGCTTCTGCTGATGCTGAAAGTGGAGGCGCTTGGCCGGTCCCGTACTGGGACTCGCCCCCATGGTATCGCCGCTCCTCTTCGGCTTGAGGCCGAAGTCCTCTGCAATCTGTGGGTCCATCAATATCTGATCGAACGTCGCGTCACGGCGACCCGAGGTGCGGGTGCGCACTGCATGAATAAGTCCCCTACGGAACTTACGAGCCTTCTGCCCCTCATCCTGGATCATATCGGGAGCGAACCTGCTAAGGCGGAAGAACTCCGCTGCATACTCGTCCACCGACGAGTTTCCCTGCACTAGACCCACGAACTGGCCCTCCAATGCTGTAAGAGCCACGTCCGGGAAGAACTTCTCCTTAAAGAGCCTCCGGAAGTTCTCACATGTCAGCCCTCTCACCGACGTACGAGGATCCGTACGGTACCATGTCAGCGCAATGTCGAAGAATCGGCTGGCTGCGGCCGAAACCCAAAGTGCTCTAGGAAGCTCTGCCAGCTCCATGCTCCGCTGTACATCCTCTAGCCAGTCGTCTGCATAAAGGATGTCCTCCGTGCCCGTGAAGTCCCTGGAGCTCATCTTCCTAAAGTCTAATACTGTCCCCCGCCTGGACTGCTGCTGGCCAGTAGGGCCCTGCACCATATCCGGTGCCACTCTCTCTACTGCTGCCAGGGCAAGCTGATGCGAGTTCTCCGTACTCTACCTCAGCATCTCGATCTGTCGGTGTGACACCTCCGACTGGCGCTGCGATGCCTCTGCCTGAGCCCGCTGCGTCTCCATCATCTGCTGAAGGAGAAGGAACATGTGATGTGTATCCGTCGGTGTCGGTGGTGGTGGCGGCAGTATCTCTGGAAGAACGGCCGTAACCCTCTGGGGTGGAGGTGGTAGACCTCCCTGTGCAACTGCCTGGGTCTCCAGAATAGTAGAATCACTGGGGGCAGTCTCGTGAACCTCCTTCTCGGCCTGGTCAGATCTCTCGGGCAAGCTACTCGATCCAGTGGCCTGCGGGTGCGTCTTCGTCATCCTGGAGATGAATTGAAACAAGGAGATCAATATGGCACATGAGAAGATATTATCAAGGAAGGATAGTTAATTTAATACAAGGGGAGTAATCATGATAATCAAAGATCGGAAAATTTTCCTAGGTGTGATTGAGAAACTCCTATCATATCCTAGGTCCTACGTCCTAATCGCAGGCTCGTAATTAGTACTCTAAGTCGAGCACCATTACGAGATCGCACTAATTGCGATACGAGACCTGCGTGGGCCACCACAAAAATGTGTCACGACCCGTACCCTGAAGAGGGGCACGAGCACGTGGTTACGTCCAGCCTACGCCGCAGTATCGGCGGTAGAACGCTGTATATAGGGTCTGTAAATACTACGACTAAAATAGATAAATGTACCTGTACAGTATATACACTCCGAATGGAGGTGACATAGCAATACAGTCTCAATCACATATATCAAACTAAGGTAGATAGCATGGGAAAGAAATATGATAGATAAAACATGAAATGAGTCCAAGATCCACAAGTCAGAGCTATACACAAACGTCCAGAGTCTCAAAAAATATATAATAGATACTACAAACTGAAAAGTACTAGCTGGCTCGCAGGCCAGACAAACCTAACTAACTGCGCTACTCAGGGTGAGCAAAGTCTAGTGGCTCTACTAACAAGCCACGGTCCAAGTCTATTCTATCTAACCCGTCCCCATAATAGGTCGGGCAATCAGCCTCTGAATCATCTGTAAAATATCATAACGGTATCCTGTCAGGAAAATGAGCAAGTACAACCACCAACAGCAGTTCCATGTGAATTGACAAATACTATAAGAGACAGTATAATGAAATACAAGAAAAAGATAAAGGGCGACTTGGAAACTATTTGAAAGCCGAGTTACAACCCTTAAACCAAACAAGGACCGGGGTTATAACCCTTCTTTCAAACAGGACTTAGTCTCAAATCATGGTACAGTATAAAGACAGGTAGAGCATGTAAGTAAATGAAATCATAGCATGGTGAGAAGTACAGAAAGTAAAACTGAACTGGAATATAAGATACGACAATAAATATAAAATGTGATTTGAATTATTAGAGCGATATGTGATCGGCTAGGGAGTCATGGTAGGGTTATCCACTTGGCCCGACAATAACAGGAAAATCTCTGGAAGGGTCATGCCGGCCAACCTGGATAACCCAGCAAGGGGTGTCTGCTACACCCTACGTGAGGTAAGGGTGGCGCTAGCAAAATAAGGACATGGAGCTTTGATCACATAACCCCTAATAATTCCCCCATTCCCGAATAGTAACATGGATCCGGACATGGCACGTCATGACACGGATTCAAAAGCAGGTGATCAGCCCACTCCCAAATCAATGTCTATACAAGTACATGAAATATGGATATCACACACCAATATACCAAGGAAAATCCGAGAATAATATCTCATGACAGGATCCGACGTATACTAGTCCGTGAACTATCGTGTCGAGAATCAAGTAAGACACTACAACTGAATCGGATATAGTAGATATCAAGACAATGAAAACTATCAGTGAATGTACTCGCCTGTGGTCCTGAGCTGATAAGGTGAACAGACGCTCAGAGTAATCACAGACCTAAAGATGAGATACTACAAGTTAATTTAGGTTTAAACAAGTTTAGAAATGATTTACAATGAATGATATGCAATCTAGGTCAAACTAGGTCTTACTGAGTCACAATAAGTCCTGTCAAGTCAATCTAGGTCAAATCAAGTTATATCAAGTCAATCTAAGCTAACCCAAGTCAATCCTAGGTCAAAATCAAGTTATATCAAGTCAATCTAAGCTAACCCAAGTCAATCCTAGTCATATCAGGCATCACGGGTCAAAACAAGTCGAAGAAAGTCAGACGGGGTCAAGAGTTTGCCTACAGTTGACTTTTGGTCAACTGGTCAACGTTGGTCAACTCTAGGTCAACCCTGGTCAACCCTAGGTCAATGGTGACTAATAGTTGACTTTTGGTCAACTACACAAGTCTAATGGAAATTGGGACTAATTTGGGCAAAGTGTTGACCCATAGTTGACTTTTGGTCCAAAAAGTCAACCGTGGTCAACCGGGGCCAAGACTAGGTCTGGGCGACTATTTCTAACTATTACCAACCTCTACAACCCATGTCCAAGTCCATCTTGGACTTCGAAACTCATATCTTGGCCGTAGGCCAATATCCTATTTTACCCTTAAAAAGGGTAAAATTCTAACTTAGGCAACTATCAAGTTAGCCTACCTGCGCTTGGTATTTTGACCCGAGCTCCCTAGGGTAGTAAGGTACTAGCCTATACATATATTACCTACCAAGATACCTAGGGTAAGTGGACATCCAGTCCATCTTACGGCCCGTATCGTCCGTTTACCCGTTATCTTGAATATTTCAAGATACGGGATGGTACGGCACGATACCGACTCCCTACGACCCCGATTTCCACTCGGGAGCCTACCCACAAAATCTAAATCACATTACCTAAGTCCCCTCCAAGTTTCAATGCGTTCCGAATTACGGAACTCAATTTCACCCCTTAACCAAAATCCTACTTAACATTCACTCACTCACTCAAACCCATTTTTCACACTCACTTAAGACCAACTTAGGGTGCTATTCTAGTGGGTTTATTAGGGGTATATAGAGCTATATATAGGGGCATATATATGTATATATATATAGGTATATAGTAGGAGATTTTAGGGGCTAAACGGGGTGGTTTGGGGGGTGCTCTGCTGCTCCTACTGCTGCAAACTGTTGCTGCTATTGCAGCTTGCTGCTGCTGCTACTACTGCTGTTTTGCTGCTGTTGTAGGGGGGAAAAACAGCAGCCCTATCCCCCCCTTGGCTGCTATGGTGGCCTCCCTCTTTCCCTTCACTTCTCTCACTCATTCTCCCTCTATTTCCCTCTCTAAACTCTCAATCTCTTCCTCCCAATCTCTTCTAATTCCTCTCTATCACTCTCACATATATATATATATATATATATATATATATATATATATATATATATATATATATATATATATATATATATATATATATATCACTCACATATATTTCCTCATTCCCTTCCCTCTCTACACATACCAATACACACACATATATACACATGACCACACACACATATATATATATCTATACATATCTATATATATATATATATATATATATATATATATATAGACACACACACACTTATATGTATCTATATATATATAGACACTCACACACACACATGGACACACACTCTCACATGGACACACTCTCAAGACACAACTATCACTCTCCCCTACACACACACAATACATATATAAATACACACATAAATACACATGTATATATATATATATATATATATATATATATATATATATATATATATATATATATACCAGACGCAGCTGCGTAAAAAAAAAAAAAAAAAAAAAAAAAAATATATATATATATATATACCACTCTCAAAATGATTAAACCCTAATAAATCCTTAAACTAGATTTTAGGGGAACCTAACAAATCTAGGGTCAACTTATAGAGAATGGTCCCCTCTCTAATTTATGTGAAGGAAATAAATGAAATATGAGAATTTATAAGGGTTTAAAAGCATACCTAAAAATGGATTTGGAAGAGGAAGAAGGAGTTGGAAAGAAAAGAAATGAAGAGAGAGGAAGGAAACTTAGTGGTGAAGAATGAGAGGTGGAGGGGTGGACTATATGACCAGCCATGGTGGTCAAAGGTAGGGGCACTTGTAATTACAAGTTTGCCCCTACACTAGCCTAAATGCAAATAAATTCAAAAATGAATTTCGGAAGTTGCTAAAAATAAATAAAAATCATAATTAAACTTAATTACTCATGGGGGACTAATCCAAACTCCTAAACCTAAAAGTTTAGTGTGGTGGGCCATGGTTAAATAACAGGCTAATTACAGCTCAAGTCGAAATTCACCGGGGTCCCGAATTAACTCGGAATGCGATGAAATTCGAACCCGACTCCTATAATAATTAAATAATAATATTCATGAAATAAAATTCCCAAAAAATATTATAAAATGGAAAATTACCATTTTATCCCTAACTGGGAAAAGTGAGGGTGACAAATATCACGGAGAATGACAATTCTCCATGTTAATATCATGGAGAATGGCCATTCTCCTTGTTAAATATAGGAGAATGACCATTCTCCGTGTTCAAATGACGGAGAATGGTTTTAATACGGAAAATGGTCATTCTCTGTATTAGAAATCACGGAGAATGACCATTCTCCGTTCTTAAAATTAAAATCACGAAGAATGACCATTCCCCGTGTTAAAATCACGGAGAATGGTCATTCTCCCTGTTAAAATCACGGAGAATTAATTATCCGTGTTAAAATGACGGAGAATGCAACCACGGAGAATGGCCATTCTTCGTATGACGGAGAATGGCCATTCTCCGTCATTTTAGCACGGAGAATGGTTGTTATCCGTATTAGAAATCACGGAGAATGACCATTCTCCGTTTTTAAAACCACGAAGAATGACCATTCCCGATGGAGAATAGTTGACAGAAACCTAATTTTTTTTAAGAAAAAAATTTGTCAGGAATAAATACTTTCGTTCTTCTTTTAAAACGATGCTAACTCTTATGGAAAAGAAGAAGAAGCTCTTCTCTCCACAATTGACCTAATCGCCGGAAAACTTCAAATCTCTCCAGGAAGATGATGATGATGAGCGATGATCGAAGTTCTACTGAAGAAAAGCACAGTGAACTACGAACGATCTTTGCGATCTCTGCTGAAGATGAGAGCAATGGAATTCAGATCTCTCGTGAAGAAAAAGAAGAAGACGAGAATCGCAATCCAAATATGAGTTTATGCCAATGGATAGTTATAGTATTATCAAAATAACAATTTTGTAAATACAGAACATCTAAATTTTTTTTAAAATATTTAAAATATATAATTCTGAATATTTTCAAAAACCCATCATGCGAATAGACTTTTTATAAAAAGGAATCCGAAATTTAATTTCTCAGCGATTTTCAGTTGATTTTTCCTACAAATTTAAGTCTGTCGATAAGTTCTAAAGCGGGGGTACGTGGATGGAGGAGGTTTGAGTCAACTTGCCACGGTCGGTCAATCATCAATTTGCCAAATTGGTAGGTCCCGGTCGGCAGCGTCGGCTGTGGCTGATGTTATTGGCCCATAGTGGCATGATTGGTACATATCTTGAGCTAATCTAACCCACCCAAAGCCAAACCAATTGTTCCCACCCACCCAAAATTTCCCTTTTGGGGACCAAAATCAAAATTTAGAGCAGCTGACCATATCCTGGTTGCATGCCATATTCGGCACTTGCTAATCGTCGAGCATCGTACAAAATGTGGGTTGCAGAGGTGGATAGATACATAGATATAGATTGATAGATGAGGTATCTAATATACGTGGTACGTTTTGTGCCTGATAGATGGATACGAGATAATATAGTCTATTTTTATTCACCCACCAAAATTAAGGTATTTGTTCACCCTCCAATAAAATTTTGACGCGAGTCGAATCTTTTAGACCATCTCCAATTATAATTTCTAAAATTAAGTTTCTATCCTACTTGTCATTGTACTTTAAGAAGATTTAAGAAGATTTATATCATAGTTGGAAGAGTTTCTATATAGAAACTATACACACACAAAATATTCTCCAATGTTTCTCAATTTTATTCTAGGTGTCACAAAATAAAAGGACTAATTTAATAGTATAGGATCCAATAATAATTGTCACGGGAGAGAAGAGTTTTTATAAGAAGTTCTACACGTAGAAATCCTAATAGAAATTTTATATCCTAAGACCATCTCCAATGGGGGTTTCTATCTTCCCTATTTCTATGGAAGAAATCCATTTTAGAAAAAATTTCTCCCAATGGTGATTTCTATCACCATTTCTATCCTAGGTGGCAATGATGTAGGATGAAAACTTTCTAGGAGGGTTTCTACATGTATAAACTCTCATAGAAATTCTCCTATCTCTCATGACAATTATTATTGGGCCCCATACCATTAAATTGGTTCTTTTACTATGTGACACATACGATAGAAATGGAGAACCATTGGAGAACATTTTTGTATGTCTACAATTTCTATGTAGAAACTCTTCCAACTAGGATAGAAATCTCCTTAAAGTACAATGCCAAGTAGGATAAGAACTCAATTTTAGAAATCACCATTGGAGATGGTCTAAGTCATTGATTGCCACATAGGATAGAAATTAACGGAGATAGAAACCATCATTGGAAGAAATTATTTCTAAAATTTATTTCTACCATACAAATAGGGGAGATAGAAACCGCCATTGGAGATGGCCTTAGTCAAATTCACTTTGAATGTTTACAAAACTTCTTTTTAAAGTGGTTTATGTTGAAAGCATTTGACAACTGTCAATCTTTTATTGGAGGATTTAACAAAAATCTACTCCGATATAATTTATATGAGACTTTTCATGCCTACTTGTTTGCGGTCCAAAGAAGTATTTTGTCTGATGTAATTGCGAATTTACGTAATTGAAAAATAATAAGACTAGGTCTCTTTATTCCTCTCTCCCTACAACCCAACACAATATGAGTATTTTCTCTTTATTCCTCTCTGCCTGATAGATGAATACGATATAATTTATATGAGTTGGTCTGCAACCAACACAATATTTTTATTCATTCCAGTACTCCATCTCAGTTCGAATTTTTTGTTTTTTGTTTTTGCCTTTTTGGCTGGATTTATTCGAATACAATTATGCTATTTGGCATCCAAATTTTTTGGATGATGCTATCTCCCATTATGTGATATCTGACATGGCAATCGACATGACAGCTGACATGTCATACTTTAACCAAAAAATTAATTATCCAAATTTTTTATTATTAATGTTAATACTAATGCTAATTTTAATTTAATGTTAATATTAATTTTAATGTTAATGTTAATTAAAGTTAATGTTAATAATAATATTCATATTCATATTAAATTTGATATTAATCTAATTTTAATTTTAATATTAATGTTAATGTTAATGCTAATTTTAATTTAATTTTAATATTAATGTTAATGCGAAAGTTAATATTAATATTAATGTTAAATTTAATATTAATGTTCATGTTAATTTGGTATTAATTTTAATTTTAATGTTTAATTTTGCTGTCATGTCATCAACCATTTTATATGATACATAATGGAAGATGGTATCATCCAAATTTTTTTAGAGCTAAATAACATTTTTGATTCGAATAAAACTCATGCGAGACATAACATGTGTAATGCATGTGGTTCGTATCACGTATTCTTGGAATACGTGCATATTTTATTGCATGATTTCCTGGCTTGGCATTTTCTTCTTGGCTTGGTCTATTCCTGGTTCGGGTTGGTTGGTTCGGCTTGGCTTGGTTTTGATTGGGTTCATGATGAACCCAAAGTGAACCCCTACCTACCACCACCATTTTGTATTTATTAGCCCTCTTTATTCTCTCTCTTCATTTATCATCTTCTTCTTCCCCATTACTTTATTACCTACCAGAGAGAGAAGAGAGAGGTCTAGGCAAGTGCTGTAGTGCCCCGACCCGCAAGATGCCTTATGATGGATGGTTGGTTCGATGAAACCTTGTTGGACTTGGGATTATGCGAAGGATCGCTTGGAAGACTATGCGATCGTGGCGGAAATCGTCCTATGAATGTGAGTAGTGTTGAACCCTTCAAAGATCCTTTAGCTTCACGCTTAAAATAAGGATGAGTATGCTATGTTTCTAGTTGAGTTTGTTCAATAACACCTTGCATGGAATTTGGAAAGATAATGAAAGATAATAATCACCTGAACGTAAACTGGTGTGGCTAGATGAATTGTATGTTTGTACACTGTTGCGATGAATTACATGACAGGTGATGGCAAAGTCCCAAATACTTGGGCGGTGAGTATATTAAGCTTTGGCTCAATGAATAAATGGTAAAACAGATGCTAAGACCCAAGAACTGGGCAGTGAGTATGCTTGAATTGCATTCAAATGAATGAATGCTAAACAGATGCTAAGTCCCAGGAATTGGGCGGTGAGTACATTGAGTTTGGTTGGAAAGATGTTTGGTATCGAAGTAGTGGCAGTGCTGAAGTAGTAGCACGGTATACAGGACTTGCAGTGGGGCTAGCTACCTGCACTGGCAAGGGCGCTGTATACCTGTAAGACGGTCCAGGATGGCGTGTCGCCAGTGACCTTCATATAGATAGGTCAGGTGCTAATGATGTCTTATGCAGGCAAAGTAAGTTATTACTCAAATACAGGGAAGGATGTCGGTTGTTGGTAAGAATCACCTGAACGGTGATATTCATATTGAATCATGATATTGTTTCTAACAATGTCTTGTGCAGGCAGAGTAAGTATTATAAATGTACAGGGATGGCTACACGACCGTGGGTAAGAATCACCAAAGGGTGATAACAGTATACTTTAAATTATGTTGGCTATGAGATTTGCATGCTTTACTTCTTGTCGGCTATAACATGAAATTGACCCTAAGGCAACAAGAAAGACCACTGTTAATAATGTTCTGTAACATGATTACTTAGTGTTGTCTTCTTAGGTGAGTTGGGCCAGCACCGCTCGCCAGTACATTGATGATGTACTGACCCACGTTGTGGGCAATATTACAGGTGTTTGCTTGGGGGAAATCCTGTGAATCAGTGCTTGGCATCGATGAATAGGATGGGTGTGCAGAAGCTCTTCTTTCAAGACGATGTCTTCTGCTATACGGGACATAATGTATGGAACAGTGGAACTCAGATGTACCAGTGAGATTGTAGCCAAATTGGCAAGTCATTGTAAAGAAGTCGGTATATTCATTTGTAGCCTAAAGGGCAAGTGTATACATTCAGTTGGCTACTCAAGAGTCTTGTATTCAGTTGTAAACTCTGTATTCCGCTGCAAGTCTTGTAATCCATTTTGAATATCAATAAAGAGATACATTTCTTCATAAATTGTGTGACTTCAATTTTTCTGCTTGGTTCCGCTGCCTTATCGATGTTTTCTGAGAATTACCAGGAACTGTAATAGTTTTGCCTTGTACAAGTGTAATCTAGACTTGTACGGCATCACGCCCAGTGGCTTGTTTTCGATCCTCCGGGATCGGGGCGTGACATAATGGTATCAGAGCACGACTTTACGTCCTTGGATTCCTATTCGATTTGTTTCGAATCAACGTTGCTACTAAGATGATTCTAAGCTGCTTCCGCGATGATTCAAAGATTGCTTCCGCGATTATTCAAAGTTGCTTCCGCGGTGAATCAAAGTTGCTTCCGCGAATACTCAAAGTTGCTTCCGCGATGAAATCAAAGTTTCCTCTATGATGACTCATAGTGCTTCTACGATTATTCTGTGTTGCTTCCAAACTATTCTATGTTGTACCCTTGACTGAAAGTCCGTTGATCATTCTGACCTCTCACCGGGTGTTCCATACAATAAGTCTAAATATGTGGGCTGTGATATGTGTGCTTTGTTGAAATTCTAAAAGATACCAAAAAGAATAACAATGATGCGATGTGATAATAAGTTTGTGATGTATGCGGGATGTCTTATGTGTGGGATTCTTTGAATCGATTGTTATGCAGCAATCGACAGTGGGTGATGGCATGGTATGTTGGAACAGAATGTGCATGGATTTCAGTGAATGGGAATCGACAGAATTTTTAGTCGATATTTGTGGTCAGCATAACCACTGCAGGATGGATTGTCCATGTTGGACGTTGGTTCGATGAGAGAGAATATTGTATTGGGAATGGCTTGAGCTCTGGGTGGTATATTACATATACCCTTGTCGTGATAAGATGTCCCTTGACCCTTGATGTGTCTATGATTTTGTGATTGCTTTACCTATAAGGTAGTGGGTGGTATCGAATCGTAGCTGAGCTTACGATTGATACATGTTGGCTAGGCGTGTTCCTTGATTGTTAAGTTGGATGACCGTTGTGAGATTTTGATGTGTTCAGATGAACTATCGCTAGACCTTGTCGGTTAGCATTAAGTTGGGTAATAAGAGAATTGAGAATATGAAATGATGCCTTGGTTGGGAAAGAAAAGAATTTTAGAATCAGGCGAGTACTTGAATTAGTTGGGTAGAAGGATTGTAGGCTTGGTAACGATAGTGTGGTGTTGCTATCGAATGATTTTACGGGAATAACTATGGACCGAATATTGAACGATGTTGGAATTGAGTTAAAGAAATTGCATGTTGGATATCGATAGAACTGATGGTAATGTTAGACGCTTATCGGGATGTTGCGAATGATTTAGAAGATGCAGAGAGTTGCATCGACGACCGAAAAGTTAGAGAATGGGCTTGTGGAATAGATGATCTTAGCACGTGGTGCAGTGTGCTTGAAGGAAATTGACGTCCCGAATTAACAAGTTATGACCCTTGACTATTTTGAGGCATAGAGAATGAGTACTTGTCCCTTGATGCATGAAAGAATAGATGCTCCTTACGAGAGTCGAATAGCTGGAATACAAATAAGTATCGAGGTGCAGCGATATGTAATAGACCCTGTCGGTAGATGATGTTGTCGCATGAATAACAAGTTTGGTGGAATATAGAATTGTGGGATTATGACTTAGCTAATTAAGTTATGTCATGCAATTGGATGATCGAAGTAAGAATGCTAGATGATTGGTGCCATAGAGATTGGATCGGTATATGAATAGTAAATCTTCCTATGGAATCTGAAGGAGATGATACAAAACTAATATTGATGGTTAACGTGAATTGCTAAAAGATGTCCGTATTGGTGTTAGAAAATTTATAAATGATGCCTTGGAAGAAATATGATTATAGTTGCCTGATTTTTGTTGGTTAAAAGAGTACGGACCGTATCGATGATCTAAGAATGTGGAAAACGATTATGTCGCGAAGAGACCGTAGGAAGAGATCATAAGTGATAAAGTATTGAGATAACAATGTCGGATGATGATTCAGAATAGTTGACCCGATTGAATAGACATATGAGTACGATATGAGGATGCAAGTCGGATTGAACAAGTGATGCTATGTCTATGCAAATGGAAATTGAAAGTTGAATATTCTATTGAGGAGTTTTATATGATAGCTTCGAGATTGGCCCATAGAGTTGTGGGATAGAATTATTGGATAGAATTGTCGGATAGATTTTGTCGGTTGCGAGTAAGTCTAGAATGAGACTTCGTTGGGTATGACTCGAGTATGAGTACGGGTAGAAAGACTTGACCCTAGATTGTCGGTTGGTTGCCTAGATTGTTGGCTAGTTGCCTAGATTGTCGGTTGGTTGCCTAGATTGTTGGCTGGTTGCCTAGAGTGTCGGTTTGTTGCCTAGATTGTTGGTTGCTTGCTTAAGTCTCAGATTGGTTGGCTATGTTCTTCAGTTGTCCGTGTTGGGTATAAGTTCATAAGATTGGGGTGGTGTTCCATGTCCCTAAGTTGGTCGGACCATAGAGTTGCCCCTATGTTGAGAATTGGTTGCCTCTAAGATAAGAGATAAGTATGTCCCTGATAGCTACTCATCTCATATGGGTTAGCTGAATGTCTGGTTTAGCTTAGATTAGCTGACCGTAGAGACTTGATTGTATGCTAAGTTGACTATTAAAAAACCGTAGGATGTCCCTATTGGTGTTGCGTGAGTATAGTTGGAATAAATAAGATGTGTTGGAAGGTAGGCTTTGGAATTGAATAGATATTTGGAAAATTTTGATGTTATAATGTTGGATGGGATGACGGATCATGTTGGTTTCGGAAATTGAGTTGCTTTGGTTGAAATGTTGGAAATTGTTAGAACTGGTTGGATTGGTTGATTGATATTGAGCTGCAAAAATTGTTGGTAGTGCTTTGAGATAGTTGGAATAATTTCATTGATCGGATCAAGATTGAGGATAAGTGTAATGACGGAATTGGATAGTGCATGTAGCCGAGATCGGCGAATGTGAATATGAATGACCCTCAGAATTAATGTTGCTGGAATATGATAGTTGCCTATGCGAGGGGATAATATTGTTGGCTTGATCAATACGAAGAAACATTTGAGTACAATGAGAAATATTACTAGAGTGGGATGATGGTACAATTTGATGGATGAATCAGGATCGAGAGAATTTATGAGTTGCAAACAATGTGTATGGATGCGAACGATGATGAGTACAAGATTTGACCGATGAGAATCGGGGTATCGAAATAAAATGTTGCTATAGGATTTATCAACTTTGGTGGCATGGATGACAATGAACTTGAAAGGAATACTTGATATATCTAAGTCCGAATACTTCGGAAAATGTTGGATCGGTTGAGGAAAATGTCTTGATTTGAATTGGCAACATCTATTGTGTTATCAATTGGTTGGAGTATCGAATAAACAAAGTGGGATTATACGAGATGCTCAAAGAGAATTACTGATGTTCGAAAAGGAAGGTACACCGTTCGTTTTCTCTATCACTGAACTTGGCTGAAGTGCATGTATTTCGGGGACGCCTAAGATATGTGTATGATTCCAACTAAGTGGTATGCTGAATTCAAACGAAGCCACGAGAAGGATTATCATGTGCTAAAGATTTGTATGAGTGTCGGAGGAAAGATCAAAGATAGTAAACTATGTTGAATCAATTGGGATGCTGTAACGAGGCGGTACATTACTTGAAATCAATCGAGAGATTGCGAAGAAATATTAGACGGTGCAAGTTGATTGTAGAGAAGTTTCATGAAAGCTTGGTTGAAGTTTTGGGGATGAGTTTTGTTTTAAGTTTCGAGGACGAAACTTTTTCTGGGTGGTATATATTGTAGTGCCCCGACCCGCAAGATGCCTTATGATGGATGGTTGGTTCGATGAAGCCTTGTTGGACTTGGAATTATGCGAAGGATCGCTTGGAAGACTATACGATCGTGGCAGAAATCGTCCTATGAATGTGAGTAGTGTTGAACCCTTCAAAGATCCTTTAGCTTCACGCTTAAAATAAGGATGAGTATGCTATGTTTCTAGTTGAGTTTGTTCAATAACACCTTGCATGGAATTTGGAAAGATAATGAAAGATAATAATCACCTGAACGTAAACTGGTGTGGCTAGATGAATTGTATGCTTGTACACTGTTGCGATGAATTACATGACAGGTGATGGCAAAGTCCCAAATACTTGGGCGGTGAGTATATTGAGCTTTGGCTCAATGAATAAATGGTAAAATAGATGCTAAGACCCAAGAACTGGGCAGTGAGTATGCTTGAATTGCATTCAAATGAATGAATGCTAAACAGATGCTAAGTCCCAGGAATTGGGCGGTGAGTACATTGAGTTTGGTTGGAAAGATGTTTGATATCGAAGTAGTGGCAGTGCTGAAGTAGTAGCATGGTATACAGGACTTGCAGTGGGGCTAGCTACCTGCACTGGCAAGGGCGCTGTATACCTGTAAGACGGTCCAGGATGGCGTGTCGCCAGTGACCTTCATATAGATAGGTCAGGTGCTAATGATGTCTTATGCAGGCAGAGTAAGTTATTACTCAAATACAGGAAAGGATGTCGACTGTTGATAAGAATCACCTGAACGGTGATATTCATATTGAATCATGATATTGTTTCTAACAATGTCTTGTACAGGCAGAGTAAGTATTATAAATGTACATGGATGGCTACACGACCGTGGGTAAGAATCACCAAAGGGTGATAACAGTATACTTTAAATTATGTTGGCTATGAGATTTGCATGCTTTACTTCTTGTCGGCTATAACATGAAATTGACCCTAAGGCAACAAGAAAGACCACTGTTAATAATGTTCTGTAACATGATTACTTAGTGTTGTCTTCTTAGGTGAGTTGGGCCAGCACCGCTCGCCAGTACATTGATGATGTACTGACCCACGTTGTGGGCAATATTATAGGTGTTTGCTTGGGGGAAATCCTGTAAATTAGTGCTTGGCATCGATGAATCGGATGGGTGTGCAGAAGCTCTTCTTTCAAGACGATGTCTTCTGCTATACGGGACATAATGTATAAAATAGTGGAACTCAGATGTACCAGTGAGATTGTAGCCAAATTGGCAAGTCATTGTAAAGAAGTCGGTATATTCATTTGTAGCCTAAAGGGCAAGTGTATACATTCAGTTGGCTACTCAAGAGTCTTGTATTCAGTTGTAAACTCTGTATTCCGCTGCAAGTCTTGTAATCCATTTTGAATATCAATAAAGAGATACATTTCTTCATAAATTGTGTGACTTCAATTTATCTGCTTGGTTCCGCTGCCTTATCGATGTTTTCTGAGAATTACCAGGAACTGTAATGGTTTTGCCTTGTACAAGTGCAATCTAGACTTGTACGACATCACGTCCAGTGGCTTGTTTTTGATCCTCCGGGATCGGGGCGTGACAAGTGCAACTTGCTTCATGAAGGAACTCTGATTTTATTGCTCCATTCTCTTCTTTACTACATTATAAAACACTTTAGTACTTGACTTTTCTAATTTCTATGGCTAGATTCTTGTAGATGTAAGTTTGCATTATTTTCGGATTTCGTGGGTTTTGATCTACTAAATCTTGTTATTTTCGAGTTTTGATGGTTCCATGTTGTAGAGAATTTCGTTCTACCCCATTTTGACCTATGGAAGTTCGGATTTAGGCTCCGGATGATGGAGTTATGGAGCTTGAGGACTTGGCTCTCATGGTGTTCTTCTTCTCTGAAATTTTGGAGAAGATGAACAGTGCTTGACTTGACCGCATGAATATTCACGCGGCAAGTGTTCTATCCAGCCGCATGACTGGAAGTTCTTGAGCCGCATGAGAGTCGGACTCACTTAGCCGCATAACTCGTTCAATTCCCAGCCGCATAAGTTCTGAACTCTGCAGCCGCATGCGCCATTCCCGCTAGCCGCATGAGGACTTCACCCTGAGCCGCATGAACTCAACACTCGTGAGCCGCATACGTACACTTGCTCCCAGCCGCATAGGCATTGCTCCCCGCAGCCGCATGGGTTGCTTCTTCTCGAGCCGCATGGAACCACACTTTCCTTCCCCCCGGCCGCATGTACCTGATTGGCCAGCTAGCCGCATGAGACCCATTCCCCCAGCCGCATGAGTTTCCTATCTTCTTGACCGCATGCGCCCCCTTGTCTTAGCCGCATGGGATCCAGTGACCCTGGCCGCATGCGCTCTCCTAATTGGGCCGCATGAGTCTACCATTTCCTGACCGCATATGACTTAGCCGCATGACTCTTCTATAGCCCTGAATATTGATATTTTATTAGATATTTTACGCCCATTTTACATCCTTACGCCTTTTGTCATGAACTTGATTTTACTTATATGTTTGGAATTGATAATGGAGCACGACCTGACAGTGATCCGTCGTGGTGCACTCATGACAAAAAAACCTGACCTGACCTGATAGTGGCCCGTCGTGGCGCACTCCGGACTAGTACACTTGATATGATAAAACCTGACATGATTATCTCGAATATCTGTTGCGACGGCTACCTGACATGACATGACCTGTATAATAACATGGACACCGTGGGCGATTGTGCTTGTACAAATAAACCAGTCCTGTCTTGCATCATGTCTAGGGAGGGAGCTCCTGAGTATCACGGTCAGGAGTACCTATTGAAATGGACTAAGGTTAATAACTAGATTAACACATTAGTCATGAAGAGATTTCCCAGCTACAGACAATTCCGTTACCTGGACGCGCCTGGGATCTGTAGCCTGCCGTCGAGTAGGGCACATTTCCAGCACACTGTCATGTGTTGCACCCTTCAAGCTACTTAAGGGTACATGCATTTCCTGGACGATGTACCCACCTGAATTCAACCCTAATCTTTCGTCCTGGGTAACCTGGATGGTCTGCAGGGCTTGTGGCTGTGGAATAATCTCACTGCATCTTGTTAGTAATTAGGCTTGTGACAACCCTAGTTGGTTAAAAGTATCAAGCCGTAATTCTTGCTTGGCCGTGAAATGATTGGATGGAGTCTAACCGGTCTAGTCTTGCCCTGATCCTGTTCCAGATTATTGATTGACCAGAATGCTTGTAATTATTTTACCGATAAATGGTGAGAATTCCAAGTTCTGTTCAGACGAAGGGTTACAACCCCGGTCCTTGTTTGGTTTACGGGTTGTAACCTGGTTATCTGAATAGTTTCATGGTTATCTCGTCGTATATCATCCTGATGTATTTTCTTTATTTCCAGTTCTTACTTTTATTTATATCTTGTGCTGATTGCTGGTTTTAGTTCCTAAGTGAAGCTTCCTTTGTGGCACTTGCTCTTTCTGGGATCTGACCCAGCTGGTTTTGTATGGCCAGATTTTGGAGCAGCTCCAGAGGATCTACCGACTTTCCAGCCAGATGGTGGCCACTAGACGGAACCCTGGCAACGAGTGGGTTTATTTTTGATCTCCCACTTATTGTAAAAATATTCTTTTGAGGCGTTTAGCCGACGAGCACCTGTTTAGCTCGATTGCACTTTACTTACTGTCTGCCTACGGGCTGTAACATGATTAACAGATCCTAGGGTTGATCATGTATGACTAAACTCTTGCTAGTCCTCACATTTTGTAACGACTAGCTTCATGATCAGCTGAATATGTAATTTTTGGGACGCCTTATTATTGTATATTTAATGATCATACATCTTGTAACATTTACTTACTTGCTGGTGATTGAGACACTAGGCTTGTTCATGACCATAGGAGACTGTTGGCTTGTAGTAAACCCTCATGTATCTAGACAGCCGTGACCGTATAGCGAGATGGAATCCATTTCAATATACGTAGCTGGCTATGTCTGCCCCCGCTCTCCAGTATTCTGGTTCTGGGGCGTGACAACATGTAATCAGAATCAAATGACCATTTTGTGATGAGCTGAGAGGTGGATTCATAACTTGTAATCGAAAATGATATTTTGTTCGTTCCGACAGTGCAGCTGGCTGTGCACACGTGGCGGAGCACGACGGCACCGTTGGAACAAACCAAATTCAGCCACCTTTCCCCCATCATCCTCTGCTACGTCATGAGTAATGCTATATTTACCTCCAAAATGTACCTCTTTCATGTCTCTCCGCCACATGACACCGCCTTATTGGCCCAAGCAAATAGGAGGAGAGTTGGGGGGAAGACATGAGCCAATAGAAGATGGCCACGTGGCGGAAGAACATGAAAGAGGTACATTTTGGAAGTACATAAAGCATTTTTCCTGCCACATATATACTTCGTCTCCTCCTCCGACGACTCAGTCATCTTCTCCTCTCCTGATGCTCCATCCTCGTCCGTCTGAGCGGCACCGCCACGGCCGCTGCCTCCTTCTCCGTCGAGCCCTCCCATCTCCTACCACTCCACCCTCGCTCCAGTGCACGTGCGCAGCGGGTGCACGATCGAAGCGAGCCAAATAGAAGGGTTGAAAATAAATTATGGTCAAAGGACTTGCAAGTCTAGGACACGTATAAGTGGAAAAATAGGTGAAAAGAGGATCCATTAGAAAATATTCCACCCCAAGGTGTCCTTGTAGTAGTACCATAAAGCAATGAAGATTCTCTTACGTAGCCTTAGGTCTTTGCCTCAACCCAACTCCAACTGGCATTCCCCTCCATCTCTTTTCTCCCCTCTCCTCTGCTTATAAATACTCACCCCCTTCTTAGCACACCCCAAGCCAGACACACAAACAACTTTACTGAACACTCAAGTGTCATATATATATACATATATTTAGAGAGAGAGAGAGAGAGAGAGAGAGAGAGAGGGAGAGATGACTCATATCGATCAAGATCACAAGCTGAGCATGAGAGTGAAGAAGGGGTGCATAGCAGTGCTAGTAGGGGTCGCGGGAGGAGGAGAAGACGGTTTCAAGAGGTTCGTGATCCCGATATCGCACCTCTACCATCCCCTCTTCAAGAGCCTCCTCGACGCCGCAAGGGAAGTCTACGGCTACCCCTCCTCCGGGCCCCTCCGCCTCCCCTGCTCCGTCGACGACTTCCTCCACATCCGCTGGCGCGTCGAGCGCGAGCCCAGTACCTCCTCCTCCTCCTCTTCGCACCACCACCTTCGCTCCCACCACCACGCTCGACACCACCACCACCACAACTCCTCCTTCTCTCTCTACTCCTGCTAGCTAGCTCATCGATCAAGCTTATATATAACATAGATGCTACTTTGCCTGCTGGTTTGGACCGCAGTCCTAGTCTGCTGGCCACGTGCCATTCTCTCCTTGGGTGTGGGGCAGCGTGGGCCCTGAAGGCAGTGAGATGGTGACACGCGACATGTGAGCACATGCACAATCACCTCCTACGGACAACAAAGTATTTTCGTATATATAATTTTACGTAAAACTATAGTTACAAGAGGACATTTTTCCCCCACCAACCAATCCTCTTGTGTATGTGTGTTTTTTTGGTTTAACATATATGTACGAGGAATTGAAGAAACATATATATATGGGTGTTCGTATATGAAGTTAGAATTAAATTCGTGTTGAGTTACTGTTAGGGTTACTTTTGCTTATAGGTAGATAATTCTCAAAGTCCACCATGATATATCAGCTTCGACAAGTTCTTATGAAATTGGGAATCACAGGTCTCTTCTGTTTTTTTTTTTTTTTTTTTTAGAGATGAGCACCTCTACAACTAAACTAAGATCCAATTTAGTTTACTACAATATAATCGTAATCGTAATATAATCAAATAAAAATATATATTTATTTTATTTAATTATATTTTAACTACTATTACATTACAGTGAATCAAACGAGACCTTATAATAATACTGCATGTACTGTGATATTTGTTTAAAGTTTTCTTCTTTTCCTATCAATCGCATGGTAGTTGTAGTGCCTGCCCTTTCTTTTTTTCTTTTTCTTTTTTGCTGTACTGTTTTGATCAGATTCTCTACTGTTGGGCCCATATTGATATAAATCTTTCGTACATACTTTTTTTTTTTACACACTTGATAGTTGTAGTGGCACAACCAAACCTAAACCAAGTGCCACGTGTCAGCTTGCTTTTGATTGGTCCAAGCAAATTTAATGAAGCCAGCACACCCTGCTACTTAACATAGGCCAATAAATTTTTTTGGCCAATTAGAGTCGGACACGTGGCAGCACGGTTTCAGATACGGTTTAAACCGCGACAATCTGTGTATCACTGTTGAACTTTACAAGAAAATAATTAACCACTAATAATACAGTGTCACATCAGTGTGGCTATGAAGTACGTTAAGAACAGTGTGCCCTCGTGACATTACTTATTGAGGCAGCAACAAACCAACAGCTTCAGAAATAGCTTTAGAATAGAAGGTGATTAGCTATTGTGATGTTCTCTAGCTCCTGATCAGACAGAATCATTTTATCTTTAGTAGGCACAGGCATCAGGCATGCTCTGATGACTGAGTACACCCCACTCGGCTGAGCTTTACAGCAAAAAAAAAGGTAAGGCAGCAAAGCATGGACTGATTGCTTGTTGTCTTTGGCTGTCCTAGATCCATCCATAGAAACATTCAAAAGTTCCATTAGTATAATTACAGAAGATTTATCTAGGATTTTCACTCTTGCCAGGAGCCTATTTTGCATAGAGTTCTTTTGTATACAACTATTCTGAAGTATCAGCCACCATGGGCATGGGGCCACCCATCAGTAGGGACTGGTGAGGGATATAGGGAGAGATTGAAAATGTTTTCATGCATATGTTTTTTGTGTTTTTTGAGATATCCGGCAATACGTACGGGACTTTATATGTCTGACGATACGCACGGGGATCATGCATATGTAATCATATCAATCATTTCTAGAGAGATTGAAAATAATATCATGCATATAATTAAAATATGATCCTTGAAAACATGGACGGATCAAGAAATTGAACCTGGGGTGGACTACAATGATTATAGTGGACTAATTCATATAAAAAAAGAAAAAAAAAGAATGAATTTTTTTTTGTTGGGTACCCCATAATCTGAAATATGAATTTGCCCCACATTGAAAATGAAGAGTACTTTATACATAATGAAGTTGAAATTAAAATTCTATAAGATGACTATATATATGTAGGGTGGAGCATTATTTGGTTATTGACAGAAAACCGAACCGAACTAAATAAGATATTTGGTTCGGTTTCGGTTTTGAAAATTTCTAAAAAAAGTTATTCGGTTTTGGGTTTCGGTCTAAAATCGAAAACCGAATAAGACTTATAAAATTATATAAAATTTCTCAATTCTATAGGTATTATGATTAAAAATGTGTATACTTTAAAAATAACGATTCTATGTATGTTTTAGAAGTCCAACTTTGATAATTTAATAACTAATTCAACTTTGGACACAATTTTAAAATATAACAAATATGTGCATAAAAACTATATTTTGACCACATTCCTCACTTTGGACTGGACACATTAAACATAAGAAATAGTCAAACCTAACAACCGAATAAACCGAAACGATTATTCGGTTCCGTTTCGATTTTAGCTAATTTCGGTTCCGTTTCAATTTTGCCTTTAGAATTTCGATTTATTCGGTTTTGACTATTTTGGTTCGGTTTAAACCGAATGTTTATCCATACCATTGATTTGAATGGTTCAAATCAACAGTTAAGATTAGATGACTTAAATAAGATCCAACTGTTGTTAACATGAGGATGCTTGGGGAAGCAAAAAATTAAAAATGCAGATCCCTCCTCATAAATATATATTATTATAGTTGCGTGCAAATAGGATATGATGACAATGTTAAAAAGTAGGGTTAATTGTATCAACTACTCCTAGGTTTTACACTTATTACACGGGTCATTCATGCTTTGAAACTAATTACACGGACACCCTCTATAGTTTTAGTTTTCTATAAAAATTAATAACACTAACCACCCCTATGGTTAATAAAATTTATAAAAGAGAGGGGTGGTCAGTGTAAATATTTTTGAAATAGAGATAGTCACTGTAATACTCACGAAATATAGGAAAGATCAGTATAATTAACCCTTAAAAAATAAGAACATAGCAAAAAGTAATTTTCTATTTGGTTACAAAAATATAATGTTATAGTCGCGTGCAAATTGTTAAGTGGAACGCGTTGGGACAACACGCTCCACGCAGATTACTGCGCTAGGCTGTGAGTAGGGGCCAATGGACAGTCAATGGCCACACTCATGCATGCTAGCTGCTGGAATTTTGCCATGGAATAAACATCGTGATCAGAATATATATAGAAGTGATGTGTAGCATGCAATGTTTTAAAAAACGTAAGATCATTGAACCGATTTTTTTTTTATAGGTCGGATTGGGGTTCAGTCTGATTCAACCGAGGTTCAAATTAATTTAATTAGTTTGGTTTTGATCAAATAGATAACATATGCATATTTACTTCTTAGGTTGGTTCTTAACATGTTTGGTTTGGTTTAATTTATAAATATAAAGTCTCTCAAAACCAAACCAAGAACAAAATGGTCCAAATCTCACACAATAATTTTTGTTGAGTTTTTTTTTTTAAATTGCTGGTTCAATTGCTAACCGGTTTGGCCGGTTCACCGATTAAATCCGATTATGGGAAAAAAAACCGGCAGTTCTTAAAAAACTTCGGTTCACATCAGATCGGACCGATTCTTTTGTCAAAACCGGTCGAACCGTCGGTCCGGTCCGGTTCTGACAACACCGGTAGCATGCATGTATGTAATATGACTTCTTTTTTTACTTCATTCCGCAGAGCCCCGCGGGAGCCCGTCGTTGTCGTTCTCGACCGTTGGATCGAGCAAATGCGTGCACAAATTTTGTGCGGTCTCCCGATCCGATGGTGCAGAAAGAACAGACTTTCACGAAACTTTTAATATATATATATATATATATATATATATATATATATATATTCCAATCTCCCTAGCCCAAGTGGTTAGGGAGGGGGGCTCACTTTGGGGAGGTCCCAAGTTCAAGCCCTCCCGTGGGCATGGAATGACTGGGTGGTCGTGGGACGGCCACGGTCCTAAGCTGGTAGCCTCAAGTATATATATATATATATATATGTATATATATATATATTTTAAATTGTTTCTGGAATCGCTGCCAATGGGATTCGAACTCCTGACCACTCGGACCACATGCATCTCTCTTAACTGCTAGGCTATATATATATATATATATATATATATATATATATATATATATATATATATATATATTGGAATCAGGTAAATTATTTCTGGAATCGTTCACACTGGAATTCAAACTCCTGACCACTCGGACCGTGTGTATATATGGAGATGGAGGCAAGGAAAACAGCAAGTAGGAGTACCTAGAGTAAATGCAGAAGAATTAACGGGTATCGTCGAAGACATTAAGGGCCTGAGAAACCGAGGGGGATAATACGTTTGTCAGAGCTAGAAGATGGCTTCTTGCGACAGTACTATGTTACATATGTAGAGAGAGAAACAGAAGGATATTTGAAGGAGACACAATGTCTATAAGAGGTATTCCTAATAATATTGAAGCAGACAGAGAGATTATGGGAGTTTAGATGATTTATCAGAGAAGATGCAGTGTAATATGTAGTTTATAACAGTATTTATTTTATCAATTGAAGTACCCTTTCTTTAAAATATATATATATATATATATATATATATATATATATATATATAAATATATATATATTCCATTGAGAGCTAGCTAGGTTTGTCGCAGTCAAGAAGAGAGTTACGTGTTGAAGAGATTCTCCCCCATCGATCGATCACATACATGTGAAGCTAAATATGGATAACGATGCTAGCTAGTGCGCCACTATACATGCAGCCAAGCCACAGCCTCCAATTCATTGTTATCCACAAACTGTCGTCGACGATCCCTTCCTTCGTTTTCCGTTGCTCTCCCTCTCACTCTCTAACTTCTGTGAAGTCTTCTTCTTTCAACCCCATAACTATTGGAGGACCAGTAGACTCTCTTTTTCACTTGGCCTCCATGGAAATATTATTCCATTAATCCGGAACGAGAAACCAAAACTGGGATGGACTGAGTGGGTTACAGTAGACTAGATACAGGACCAGTCCTATATTTTATGGAACCTAGAACTAAATTTAGAGTTTGAACCTTTTTTTCTCACATAAATAATAATTTTTTTAGCATTTTTACAAGCAAAATCATCAATTAAGCTATCATAATCAAGTTTTAGTAGCATATATTTTTTCAATAGATATCAGGGCTAAATCATTTAAGCTTTTATCTTGTGACATAGTTGATCTTAAATATGAGATTTATGAAATGCCCAAAAACTAAAAAAGTTTTATGTAAAATCCACCGCTAAAAAAACTTTCATTGCGTGCCCAGAATTAGAGAAACTTATCCAAAGCGGGTTCCAAATGACCCTTTTGCCCTTCCTTTTAATTTATTGGAAACACCCACAAAACTGTTCTTAAAAAAACGTTTCAATACTCCATCTTCTTCCATACGCTGCTCACTTTCGAATCTAGGTTTTCTCCTCAAAAATCTTCAAAAACTCGTCGAAAAATTTCGGAAAGACCGGGACGAACGACAAAAGTGCTAAAACGGAGGTCCAAACATCATTTTTTTGCGAATCTAAAATTTCGGAAGGCCGTCTAACTGTGAAACTGTTACTTTCAGTCTCCTCGACGATACGCTCATTTTGCGACAAACGGGACCTCGTTTCGACCTCCCAGTCAAAAGTTATGGCCCTCCAAAGTTTCAGCTAACCATAAAATGCAGGAGAATGGCATTCTCCGTCTTAATTTACACGGAGAATGACCATTCTCCGTCTTAATTAGGACGGAGAATGACATTCTCCGTCTTAATTTACACGGAGAATGGTCATTCCAGTGTTAAAACGCAGGAGAATGACCATTCTCCGTGTTAGAAACACGGAGAATGCCATTCTCCGTGTTAAATGAAACGGAGAATGTCATTCTCCGTGTTAAATAAAACGGAGAATGACATTCTCCGTCCTAATTAAGACGGAGAATGGTCATTCTCCGTGCTAAATTAAACGGAGAATGACCATTCTCCGTCTTAATTAGGACGGAGAATGCCATTCTCCGTGTAATTTATCACGGAGAATGGTCATTCTAGTGTTAAAACGCAGGAGAATGACCATTCTCCGTGTTAGAAACACGGAGAATGCCATTCTCCGTGTTAATTAGGACGGAGAATGCCATTCTCCGTCTTAAATAAAACGGAGAATGCCATTCTCCGTCCTAATTAAGACGGAGAATGCCATTCTCCGTCCTAATTAAGACGGAGAATGCCATTCTCCGTCCTAATTAAGACGGAGAATGACATTCTCGGTCCTAATTAAGACGGAAACGGAGAATGTCATTCTCCGTGTTAATTAGGACGGAGAATGGCATTCTCCGTCTTAAATAAAACGGAGAATGGCATTCTCCGTCCTAATTAAGACGGAGAATTCCATTCTCCGTCCTAATTAAGACGGAGAATGGTCATTTCCAGTATTAAAACGTGTAATTTAGTTTTTTCAGGAATAAAGAGTTTCATTCTTCTTTCAAAGCGATGATAATTCTTATGGAAAAGAAGAAGAAAGATCTTCTCTCCACAATTGAAGATCTGAGTTCAAATGTCTCCACGATGAAGATGATGATGATGGTGATGATGATGACGAGCGATGATCTGAGTTCGACTGAAGAAAAACACACTGAACTACGAACGATCTTTGCGATCTCTGCTGAATATGAGAGCAATAGAATTCAGATTTCCCGTGAAGAAGAAGAAGACGAAAATCGCAATCCAGATCTGAGTTTTTTGAATTCAAATACATATAGATGACCAATTCGCGCGGAGGGGTAGTTTCGGTATTATAAAAATAGCAGTTTCTAGCGGATGGCATCTAAAAGGGAATCTTGGAATATTTAACGTGAAAATACTTAATTCTGGGTATTTCATAAAACTTATCCCGCGGGTGGGCATTTCATAAAAGCCCACCCCGAAATTGGGTTTCTCAGCAATTTCCAGTTTTACTAATGTTAGTTTTGTCTTCATATTGGAATTTTGCACTAGGTTTTTTTGCTGTTTTCATATTGGATCTTTGTTTTATTTTTAAACTTTTTTTAATGATATATCTAATCTATTTTAAAATTATGGGGCTTTCGAAAATTGGGGGCCCGGGACGGTCGCCCACCTCTCCCGTGCCCTGGGCCACCCTGACTAGATATAGTCAAATTCATTAAAAAATACCCAAAAAAATTTATATATGAAAAAAAAAAATTCAAAATTTTTTTTTGGTGGGCTCCATAGCCGGATTCATAAAAAATTACCCAAAAAAATTTATATATGAAAAAAAAATATTTTGGGAGCCCTTCACTTAGTCCTTGATCTCCACTCACCCGACAAGAGCTGATGACTATTTTTTTTTTTTGAAAAATTCAAACTGATAAAAATAAGGTCGACATGTTGTTACAACTTTACAATCGTGATGATACGTTGCCAGTAGGTTTGGACCGCAGTCCTGACCTGCATGCTACATATCGTCCCTCCATTGGAGTGGGGGTTACAGAAAATATGGATGGGTCCGGTGTGATGTGGAAGGGCCAGTGGGAGGGTGACACGTAGATGCGGGCACGCGCACGGACCATCTAGCATTTTCCATATAAAAGATAAAGTAAATAAACAGTACCCAATAAACGTAGAGACTGATCGGAGAAACTGTGAATCTTCCTCTTCCTCTATAAGATAAAGTTTAAGATATTAACCCCTTCCAAAATATAATTTGGTCCCTCAAAAAATGTGATTTACTCCTCTAAAATATAGCTTGTTTCTCCAAACATTTTAGTCAAACTCCCCTACTGGAATTACAATTGTATTAGATTGGATCAGGGACAAACATGTTACGTGGTCGGTCGGGTTTGGTTGGAATTTAAGGCTGGATCCTGGTCTGTCGGGTGGAGGTCGAGTTCGGGTTCGAGTTATATGGGGTCTCCTTCAGTGATGTTCGTATTAGGTTTGCATACGGTATAATAAAAATTAAGTTATGTTTGTTATGTTTACAAGAAGGCCGTCTACTAGCTATTTTTTTATTGTCCATAAAAAAAGAATTATACGCTTCCATTCCAGTTCAAATTCAGACAAATAGAACGGATGTTTTCCACGTCAACCACTTGAGCTAGAGGAGATTAATGACGGTCTACTAGGTACTAGTCTACCATCCTAACCAACAAATCAATTGGCTAATAAGTTTTGAATATAAAGATAGAGACCACGAATGTTGCTCGTTGTCATGGCACGCGCTATAATATAAATACTCGTTGTCATGGCCAGGGGCGGATCTAGGGATGCGGTGGGGTGGGCTGGAGCCCACCCCAAAAATGATTTTTTTTTTCTATATAAAATTTTCTTTTGCTTTTTTTTAATGTATTTATCTACTTTCAGCCCACCCTAGTTATAATTTCTGGATCCGCCTCTGGTCATGGCACACGTGATGTTTATGCAAATTTTAGTGAAAAAAGAACAAAGATGCATATATACATATAGAGATGGAAAGAGAATGAGGGTTATGAAAATTTTAGTTAATGAGTGAATGAGTAAATTTTTTATCCATAAATAATAATATTTTTAGTAAATAAAAAATGTTACACCAAAACATTCATAAACTTCTCGTATTTGAATTATATAATTAATATTATAGATTTTATAAAATTAATATTTTTTATTTTTTATTTTTAGGATTATAAAGTTTGGTGGCAACTAATTAGGACCGCCAACATGTTAGGTTCCGGTCAGGTTAGGTTTAATGGGAATCTAACACTTTAAACTTTATGTATCTGGTCAAATTCCTTTCCATCTAATCGATTTTAGTCTGGGTTTCGAATCTTACACACGACCTTTAAACAACCATTTATTTCTAAATTTTTGTTTATTTCTACTTCTTGTACAATAATTTAATTGGATAGTTTCCACACCTAATACTTGTTATAGACACGTTTATAGAACTTTAGATATATGTGATTTAAATATTATTTAAATATTGAATATATTTTAATTAAGTTTTTTATCCATATGTTTATAGTTTTGGAATATACGTTCAGATGGCTAGAAAGATATTATTAATATTATTAGGATAAAGTGTATTTAAACCCTCCCTAGAGTTGTCTCGTTTGCAAAATAAGACCTTTTAGAAAACTTAAACAGTTTGCACCTTCCAAAAAACATGTTTTGTTTAGAATGACCATTATCCGTTAAATGGCTGTTAAGACTTTAAAAATAATATAAAAAATAGAAACTACCTAAACTACCCCCCACCCTTCCATACCAGCCCCTCCATTCCCTCCCCCCCTCCTCCCCGCCCCTCCTCCCTCCGCCGGCGACCCGCCCCTCGACCCCCTCCCCTCCCCCTTCTCCCTCCGCCGGTCACCCCCTTCCCCTCCTCCCTCCGCTGGTCATCCCCCTCCCCCCCCCCTCCTCCCTCCGCCGGTCATCTCCGACCACCCCCACCACCTCCTCCCTCCGCCGGCGACCCGCCTCCCTCCCCCCCTCCCCCCCCCCCTCCTCCCTCCGCCGGCGACCCGCCCACCTCCCCCCTCCCTCCCTCCGCCGGCGACCCGCCCACCGACCCCCTCCTCCCTCCGCCGGCGACCCGCCCACCGACCCCCTCCCCTCCCCGACCTCCCCCCTCCTCCCTCCGCCGGCGACCCGCCCACTGACCCCCTCCCCCCTCCCCCCCCCCTCCTCCCTCCGCCGGCAACCCGCCCCCGACCCCCCCCCCCTCCTCCCTCCGCCGGCGACCCGCCCCCCGACCCCCTCCCCTCCTCTACCGGCCATCGCCGACCCCCCCGACCCGTCCCCACCACCGAAGGGGGGGAGGGGAAGGGGAGGGGCAAAATCGTCTTTTAAGATAATTTTTAATGGATTTTAACAGCGGGAGGGGGGGGGGGGGGGTGATTTGAGCATTTTCGTAACGGACTATCTTTTTCGGATCAGCGAGTCTTTATTTGCATTTTCGTGACATCTAAGGAGGGTTTAAATGCACTTTACCCTTATTATTATTATTATTTAGGTGAGGATATAGACAATAGTTAGAAGGATCATTTTTTTAATTAGGTTAGGATATACATATTACTTAAATGGAACATTTTAAACCGTTTTCAAGTCTCTTTATAATAGTATATATATATATATATATATATATATATATATATATATATATATATATATATATATATATATATATATATATATATGAAAGCAGAAAATAGAAATTAAAGCCTACAAACAAGTCTTCTCGGCTCAGAAAGAGGCTATATATTTTAAATTTTATATTCAAACTCTAACCATTGAAGATTTCAGATTTACTGTTGAAATCCAAATCCTATAATTCCAAAAGATCAAGCTTGAAAAGTTTATCGGTTATTATTATTAACAACAACATGAGAAATTGGCGACCAGAGATCCAAAGAGTTGAAAAGTCACATGGTTAGGAGGGACTTACCCTATAAATGTAGGAGGAACTTATTCAAAAGGGGAACTCGAACCTGCACCTTCCATGTTAGGACTCTCGTTGCTACCACTAGATCACAACCTACGGATATATATTCTTAAAAGCAAATAAGCCAAATCCACATCTTGTGCAGGTCCTACAAGAAAAAGGAAAAGATTAATAGCATGATAATCTATGGGGTCCTTTCCCTTGTACAAATTTTCCACGGAGCAAACGTTTGATAATTTCATTGGTGGCCTGTGGAGAAAAAAAATGCTGACAAAGTGAGTGAGTCTCAATGTGGTGGTAAAGTTGCTCTCTCTTTTTCCTTGAGACAATGATCGATAAGCCTGGATTCTCTTATCTTCATTGCATGCTGATGTTCAAATATTATATGCACATTGGAAAGGGACCCTATGGATTATCTCTAGTTGCAAGAATAATCCAGAGATCTTTCCTATATATTCTTCTGCCACGCATCTATAGAATACTTTATTTCTAGATAGCTCGTAAAATATTGTCGGATCTCTATAATTTTTTTTTTATATAGAATACACATGTGAAAATTGAGAAGAAAGGGCTTTTTTGTCCTTGTAATGAAAGATAAATTTTCTTGAGGTTCCTTTTCACGTTTTAAAATTTGTCTTAGTTTTGGCTAAGCTACACAGTTTTCAATTTAATGCATACACTATAGACCTCTAAGTGACACTAGGTTTTTGGAACCAGGATTTTAGGTCCACACATTGTGTTTTAAGTTGGAAATCATAATGTCGGCCAATTATTCTTGCTTTTAGGCCTGGTTTGGTTCACGGAGCGATGAGGTTGAAAATAAAGTCATTACTTATCTCGTTTTTAGTTGAGCGCTCAAATGGGAGGTAACAATGGAGTTGGTAATTTAGTCCCACATCGCTTATGAGGTGGGATCATGTGGTATAGATAATTGAGATTGGTTCCGGTCTTACATGAGAATTTTCTTTCAAGGCATATGGACCCAATTCGATATTGCACCTTATGGGCCAACTCCGGTTCGAGTCACACCGCGTTCCCAACAAGTGGTATCAGAGTCCATGGTTACGGAACTAGTTTGGACGGCTCTAATTGGTTTGAGACAGATGGTGCTGAACGTTCATGTGTATAGTCGAATTATACAGGCTCTTCTCAAGGTGGAGTAGGAGCACCAATTCCTTGTTATTTCCTTTCCTTTGGAAAATTACTATTGCTATTCATATTTCTTTCCGGTGTTTGAAAATGACAAGAAAATGAGGAGGTAAAGTGAATCCTTAAGGGACATTTGGTTCAAGTTTGGAGACTTGGGAATGTGTTTTGAATTTCTTACTCATGCATGATATGTCAACGATTATATGTGGAAAAGCTATTTTCGAGCCCCCTGACAATAATTTTGCTTTACTAGAAATATATCTTTGGATATTTTGTTTGGATGATAATACCCTTTCTTTACTTTCAAAATTTTAACTTCTATTGTAAACATATGAATTTAGATAATAGTAGCTTCATGAAACTAATAAAAGAGTATTTATGAAAAACTAAACAAATTAAAATTTCTATCCCTATGTAAACCAAATATGAGAATGGAAAAGTTCAACTTTGGACTACATATTTCCAACCCAGCCAAACAGGGATAATGTTGAATCCCTTTTCCCATGGGAAAGAATTATATAAAATGTATTTCTAGGAATGCAAAAAATTTATCCAAACTAGTTTTGAAATGTGGGAAAGTAAATCCTTGATTGAGTGGGGAACCATTTTTACCCATATTTTTCTTTCATTTGGAATAATTTTCATTTCCTTCCATTTTCTTCATGCATCCAAACATAGAAAAGTAACGATTTTCTTTTTCCAATGCTATAATTCAGTGAACCAAACATGGCCTTAAGTATTCATTTCCGCTTCCAATTTTTTTAGCATTTCCAAACACCGAAAAAAGAGAAAATCGATGAGATTTGCAATTTTTTAAAGGAAAGAAACCAAACGAAGTCTTGAAGTCAAGCCCATCAATATTCCCAGTAAATAACCTAATCGATACACCCCAATCTTTACAATCCATCTATACCACTGAACATAACCCTTAAAAGATCACGAATGTTGGTCAGTAGGATATGGGCCTGGATCTTGTACACTCTTGACCTCTCCTCACCCCTTAAGATAGAAATTTTAATTTTGGTGCTACTTAGTTTGATAACTATTGAAATGAGTCTAATATCTCAGATAATTTTATTGAGGGCTACTGCCTACTACTTATAGAGGGTCCAACCCCTCTTCATATTACATCTAACCGATGTGGGACTAAAGTCCCTTATTTACTCTCAATACTCCCCCTCAAGATGGGCGATAGATATTAATCATCCCCATCTTGTTACATAGCTTTGACAGACTCAATGAACTAAGACCCTTAGTCAGACAGTCTGCCACTTGTTCTTCTGAGCGAACATAATCAATTTTCAGTATCCCTTGTTCCAGCTTTTCCTTGATGAAGAATCGATCGATCTCGATGTGCTTCGTTCTGTCGTGCTGAACCGGATTGTTCGCTATACTTATCGCAGCTTGACTATCGCTCAGAAGGCGCAATGGTGTCCCCTTGTCTAGCTTCAACTCTGTCAGCAGCGCCTTTACCCATAGCAATTCTGATACTCCTAGAGCCATTACTCTGTATTCTGCTTCAGCTGTCGACCGTGCTACCACTAACTGTTTCTTGCTTCTCCATGAAACCAGGTTTCCTCCTACAAAAATACAGTACCCTGTGGTAGACCTTCTGTCGTCTATGCAGCTTGTCCAGTCTGCATCGCAGTATCCCTCAACATCTGTGCATCCATTCTTCTTGAACCACAGTCCTTTTTTCGGCGTCCCTTTCAGATATCTTAGGATCTGAAATACTGCATCCATATGATCCGTTCTTGGATCATGCATATAGCGGCTTACAACACTTACTGCAAATGAGATATCAGGGCGAGTATGCCCTAAATAAATCAGTCTGCCTACTAGCCTTTGATACCTTTCGCGATCAACAGGCTTTCCTGCTTCTGCTTCCATCTTGCACTTCTGGTCAATTGGAATGACTGCTGCTCGGCATCCCAGCATTCCTGTCTCCTTCAGCAGATCTAGTACATATTTCCTTTGTGAGAGAACAATTCCTTGTTCACCATCACACACCTCGATACCCAAAAAGTATCTCATCTCTCCCAGGTCCTTCACCTCAAACTCTTTGGCGAGTTTCGTCTTCAGTTTAGTGATCTCAACTACATCGTCACCTGTGATCACTATATCATCTACATATACAGCAAGTATAGTAATGTGGCCCCTTGTATGCTGGAGGAAGACAGTATGATCTGTATTTGTCTGATGGTACCCCATGCCAGTGACAGCCCTTCTGAATCTGTCAAACCAGGCTCAAGGAGATTGCTTCAGCCCGTACAGCGACTTCTTCAGTTTGCACACTTTTTCATGTGATGTTCCTTCACCTGAATCTGACACAGAGTAGCACCCCGGAGGAGTCTCCATGTATACTTCTTCTTGTAGGTCTCCATGAAGAAATGCGTTCTTTACGTCTAACTGGTGTAGCTTCCACCCATAGTTTGCTGCAATGGAGACCAGTGTTCTTACGGTACTCATCTTCGCTACTGGGGCAAAAGTCTCATCATAGTCGATACCATATGTCTGGGTATAGCCTTTTGCAACCAGTCTCGCCTTGTATCGTTCAACTTTTCCTTCTGGTGTCTCCTTCACTGTGTAAACCCATTTTTATCCCACAGCTTTCTTCCCTTCAGGTAATGGTACCAGCTCCCATGTCTTATTTTTTTCTAGTACCCCAAGTTCTTCCATCATTGCGGCTTTCCATCTTGGGTCCTTCTTTGCTTCCTGCCAATTCTTAGGTAAAGAAGTGGAGTCTAACGAAGTGAGGAATATTTGATAAGTCGGAGAAATATTAGAATAAGATAGGTAGTTGGCGATATCATGTTCATAATCTTTATAACGAATAGGAGCCTTTCCTGCATTAATGCGAGAAGACCTCCTTAAGGGAGCAATGGGTGGTGGAGAAAGCATACCATCCGAATCGGAGAGATCCGCTTCCGAATTCGAGCGATCCGGTGCGGGAGTAACATCTTCAGGAGTCGGAGCAGGAGTAGACGAGGGACTTGGCACTATAGACACAGGGTACGGCACAGTACTGGACCTCTGCTGTCTTCTTCTGTAAACTTGGAGCTCATTTTTCCTTGTCTGCTTCTCCCCCTGCGTAATGTACGTATTGTCTTCTTCATCCTCCGTATCAGTATCATTGATGCTTTCTCCCCCTTTCTGCCAGTTTGTCACGACAGGACAAGGTACCGATCCGACAACTACGTTTGGGCGTACTACCTCCCCCTCACGTCTAACACCCGCTGTGTGAGACGTGTTCCCAAACGCAGAACTTTCGTCCGAACCATAATAAGGTTCCAGCTCTCTGAATGTAACGTCCATGCTTACAAACAACTTCCGTTCAACCGGGCTCCAGCATACGTAACCCTTCTGTGTCCTGGTGTACCCAACAAAGACACACTTACACTACAAGAAAAATGGCTTTTCTTGACGGTTTTTCCCCGTCAAGAAAGACTTTTCTTGACGGTTTTGGATCCGTCATCTAGGCCCCCGTCAAGAAAAGTCGACACTTTTCTTGACGGTTTTTTGTTTGTATCCTTGACGGTTTTAAACCGTCAAGAAACATGCGTTATCTTGACGGTTTTAAACCGTCAATAAAACAAACAAAAAACCGTCAAGAAAAGTGTCGACTTTTCTTGACGGGGGCCTAGATGACGGCTAATAACCGTCAAGAAAAGTCTTTCTTGACGGGGAAAAACCGTCAAGAAATTGTTTTTTGGTGTTTGCAAACCGTCACGAAATGAATTATTTTTTGACGTTTTTGCAACCGTCAAGTTAAAAACCGTCAAGGAATAAAAAAATTTGCCGTTTTACAACCGTCAAGATAAACATAATATATTCCAGAAATCCAATTACCAAATACACATAATTACACAGAATCCAATTCCAGAATCAATATATAATATCACAAGCATCACACAACTATAATACACAATTTTTATATTAAAAAATACGTTGTTCGTACATCCAAACATCCAACAAGTACATCCAACCACAAACACGTTCGTACACCATAAATATCCTAAACATTTATAGGAGTAAATTAACCAAAATATCTCTGAACCCAGAGCAGCATGCAACAAGTACATCCAACAAGTACATCCAAACGTCCAACCACAAACACGTTCGTACACCATATATACATATCCAAAACATATTTACAGGAGTAGATTAACCAAAATATATCTGAACCCAGAGCAGCATTTCCTTTAGGTTAATCTGCAAACAAGGTGAACATAACATTATAAGTCAGCAACACAACTGAAATTCAATCAAATTTTGAATGGACAGAACAATCTAGGGAGGACTCAAATGTTGCAGTAGTTTAAATGTGCAGGAAATCAGTTGGGGAAAAAAATACAGAAATAGAGAGACAGTTCAGTTTAACATTCAATTCCCAATTAACATCAACAACAACCCCCAACCATCTCAGATATCACAGCATAGAAAACAACTAAGGTTAAACCCAGTTGAGTTATAACATTCAGTTCTTACTGAAAACTCAAATTATTTAGCAATTTCAAACCCATACTAAACCCATATTCCCAGATTTGCAGTTCATAATACCCCCATATACTAGTTAACATAGGATACAATCTCAGATTTATAAAATGGAACCCATTCTCAGGTTGGGGTCATATCTGTCAATACTCAGTCCATTAGAAACCTATGATATCACAAACAAATGCAATGTATAAAACTCCCAATTCTGGAAAAGCACAACTAATATACATAGGTAACAGAAATCAAGCAAAAGTATCATGTTAGTTTTTGAAATCAAGAAAAACATGTGAGTATCAGAACTCTACATCAGAAAACCCAAGTATACATATGAGTCTCAGGCATGGTTGCATGTTACCATATCAATTTACATTTAGCAATCAAGTAAATTTAATGAACATTAAAACTCAGAAATGGTTCAGTTAAGCACTCAGTTTAGCACTCTTAACATATTAAGCAATCCCAACACCAATCTCAGGTTTTAGACATTCATTAAGAACCCAGTTATATTCAACAAATCAAAGACTCCATTTCTCAGTTAACATGTGAACTCAGGTTTCAAGCATACCAAATAAACCCAGTTATATTCAACAAATCAAAGACTCTTGCTATTAAAACCCCATTACTTGTCATGCCACAGGGCTATACCAACCAAGGTTCACAGTATCGGTATCGGACTATTCCTATGAGTATTGGTATCGGCAATATCGGTAGTATCGGCTGTATCGGATCGGAGTATCGAATTTTTTGGTATCAGAAAACAGACAATTATTAATAAATTATTTACATTTAAAAACATATATTTTATACATTTAGGCATAATTTTAAGTATTTTCAGTGTTATTTCTTAGTAGTTTTGAAACTAAATAAAATATTAGTCACCTTACCGATTGGCTTACATACAATAGATTGATTTTCTTCTTTTACATGCTTTTACAACCTTATTATGCTTTAAACCCTTGTTGATTTGTCTTTTTCGTTTAATTTTTCTTTGCCGAATTGTCCGGAAAAGAGACCCTCATTGTCGGTATCGGCCAGTATCGGGTATCGGTCGGTATCGGATCGGGACATGCCAAACCGTATCGGTATCGGCCGTATCGGATCGGTATCGGCCGATACTTTAAACCATGATACTCACTCTCTATTAACACACAGAGAAACACATGACACTCCTGACACTAGCCAACCCTCTACTACAAACACTCGAGACACTACTTCTTCCCATACACTCACTCACACATGCCGTACATCACTTCCTAAGCTCAGACTAAGGGGGTCAAGCCCCTGCCACTGAAGCTCACTCTGCTGCAATATTGGTCAAGGCACTGCCCTCCTACTGCAGACCCATCAAGGCCTGCTCCTTACTGCAACTGGCAGTTCCCCCCCTGCCTGCAGGGGCATAAACCCCATCCATTGACCTGCCTGCACTCCAAGGTTAACTGTTATTCTAACAGAAAGTAGGGAGCAGTCCCCAACTGATAACAACAGTCCCAATTGTTAACTGCTACAGCTATGCTCCATTATCCGAGCCCCCTCTTTATTACATATACTGATACACTAAACTCCAACCCCTTCCTCTACACAACTGATATAATGTCAAGTGTAATTGGTATAAGATTGAGCTATAGCCCTATATCACACAAACGTACTTATATATAGCAGTCCTTATATAAATGTTGTTTCCTAATGGACATGAACTCATCTCCACACTCACAAATACCATAAACTCATTTCACATTCACTGTGGAGTAAGGAACACAGACATACACACACACACACCAAATGCATATAACAGTCCACTCTAATCATATTCTTAAAACAGTCCACCATTTCCCCTCTCTTAAGAGATGCTCAAAATCTTGTCCATGAAGTAGATAAAGTCCAAAAATTACCTCAACTGATTGCTTAGATTAAGAACTGCGAAACATGATCCATCCACTCCGTACGCACTTCATTGATTTCATCAAATGTGTATACACACTTTTCATTATACTGTTTAAAAATAGGAAGAAAAAATGAAACATAAGTGATAATATATAAATATATTATAAACATACATGTTGATTAAGAAGAACATCACCTTGGGATTAAGCAAGCTTCGATAATATGAGATCTCTTTCATATATCTCATAACGTAGTAACCACATTCGATGGAGCCGGTTTGATTCGGTACCTATGCATAGAAAAGCAAAGATCTTACACACTTGTTCATTTTTGATTTATATATATATTAACGAGAAATATATTGAGAGAAATATATTGTACCTGAATTGCAATCCAGTTCAATTTAAATTTTTTCACTTGGTTACCACATTGAGCATGAAACATACGAAGCCCGCTATGCAAATTAAAGTGGAAAATATTATTTGTCATTATTAAAACATCTAACATTGACTATAGTTGTGCGAAGTATTGGGACAGATATATTCATGCATACCTTGTTACAATGTGCTTAAGATCATCACAGATGCAACTTCCCAAAGAATCCAAATAGTATGCTCTCATTAGTAAAAGATCAATGACTACCAAAACCCAATGATCACTGTAACACCATATAACACCAAGATATATACAAGTTATTGAGTATACAACCAAACAATTGCTAAATAACACAAGTTCAAAGCGACAAAGCATGTCAAGAGAAATAGTCGACTTTGTTTGTGACTGTGAAGTGGTTGATTATTGGTCGTGTGGTTTTTAAGTGAGGGAGGACTGATTTGAGTTACATATGCATGGTACAAATTGGAAAAAAAAAAGGAAAACTGAAACATAAACTGAAACTGAGACTAGCCCAATATGGAAACTGGAAACTGAAACTGGGTTTCAACAGGGAACCCAACATCTCAAAGAGTATCCTATACTCTTATTTGGTTTCCAACAGGAACCCATCATCTCAAAGAGTATCCTATACTCTTATTTGAATATACATTCATGATTTCTTGAAAATGGGGAAAGAATGAAATATGAATATACATTCCAGCAAGTTATATGTTCCAGAATGTTATAAAAGAAAATAAGTAAGAAATGTATCACCTCGGGTTGTATGGCAAGAAAAATAGTCGACTTTCTTTTCGAGAGTTCAGACTATATTACAGATATGCCTTGCCCTTCTATCCTGTGATGCCAAAAATTCTTTTATCCCTGACTTGTTTGATGGTCTTGGATCAATGAATGAAACATTCTCGTCGGAGTTTAGGTCCTTCAAACGATAGTACAATGACCTATAGTTTGTAAATAAGTTAACTCAACTTATTAATGTAATAATAAACAATTTTAACGAGCAAAGTATTCTTGTACCTAATGTAGATTTGTATGCAATTTACTGAGAGAGGACGCATGTTAATGAAATTCTCAAAATCCTCTTGGAGAAGAGTTGTAATTGTTGGGGTACCAAACAAGTCACTGTCAAATGGAACCCGAACTGACGTTTTTTCAGTTACCAACCTTTGTGCGAGTATAGCAAAGTATTCCATTCCCGGTGGATTTTTAAATGACCTTGTTATTCTTGTAGAAGCTCTCGTAGGTGATTTAACTTTACTTGGTGTCTTCGTTTTCCTCTTTAGGAGCTTCCTTCACCACCATGGATTCCTAAAAAACGCGAGTTCAAAGTGAAAAAGCATGACAAAAATAAGCATGTATTCATTCAAAGGGAACTGACATGTACCTTTGTTTTATTCTTCTCGCATTCAGGTTGTTTTTCAGCAAGAACCAACTCTACATTAGTTTTGATAGGGGAGTGTGCATTTATAACCTTTTCAGAAAAGTTAGAACTCGTATCAGAAATGTTCAAACAATAGAATGAAGAGGAAAGACACTTATAATGGAATGTATACAGAAGTTCATAATGCTAGAAACGGGGATAAAAAAAGTTGGCACTTAAATTCATAATGCTAGAAATGGGGATGAAATTAAACCTTTTTCATATGACTTGGCCTCCGCGATCCTTCGGAAGGAGAACTCGGTGCATTCATGGTAGGGATTGGAGGAATTGAGGCAGTTACAAGCTTTTCCGGAAAGTTAGAACTGGTATCAGATATTGGCGTACCACATAAACCTTGTGAAAGTAAGTTATTTATCATCTTATTTTTCATCTCAATCTCATCAAGCAACTTTTTTTTCTCCTCCTCCCAACCAATCGGAGCTTTAGGAGTGTGGAAAAAAGATCTTGGGGTGACATATTTTCCCATGGCCGTAACACGACCAGTGTGCTCGGGCCTCTCCATTGCATAACACAAAGCATCACGATTCTCAGGAATAGACAACTCTCCAGAAGTAATTTTTTTCTTCACTTCATCCTATAAAAATATGGAACTTATGTTAGTATATCTTAATATGAAGTGCAAAAAAGAATGTTATGAAAATGAACTATAGTAATTGAGACTTTCTTACAATCTTATCCACCATCGCTTGTGTGACTGGATCATAGACCAATGTAGAAGAATCGTCTTCTTCAACATGTTCATTAGAACCCCCTTTAGCCCTTTTTTGTTTTTTCCGAGCTAGCTTCCAAAAAAGGCAACGGTCTACATCTTCCTCAGAATATGTACCATCCTTCTTCTATTTTTCAATGTTAAAAATGAACATTCTCTAAAATAATTACTTAAAATTCCAAATGAAATATATAAAACTCATTATAAGATTACTTACAATTTCTTCTCTTAAACCTGCATAGCCTTTTCGGCTTAGCCTATGGTTGTACACATGTTTCCCTCTCCTGTTTTGTTGCTCTATGCGACGCTTCTGAAATCATAATAGAATTTATTTCTATGATTAGTAAGAACTCATGAAGTGGCAAAGTTAATCAAATTCTCTAGACCGATACCTGAAAGTCCTCGGAAAGTCGAGACGTCACAAACTTGGACCATTGATTTGGATTGATAAAGCTATAATTTGGAGGTGGATTTTTCAAATGTGCAAGGTTGTCCATATTGGCAAGAACATAATCGGTTAAGGCATGCCTAAACGACTTAGTTGCAACACCCATCGTTTGCATTAAATTTCGTTTAGCTCTTGGATCTATAATAAAACTTTGCTGCATATTAAGTAAGATTAATATATTTTAGAATATAAGCAATCAATAAACTCAAAATAATTTCTCTTCAATAAAATTTCGGACTCTCCTCAGACACTCCAAAATACACTAGGACACACCAAAATAGGTGTCGTGTCCGTTTCGCTGTGTTGTGTCGTATCCGCATCCGTGCAACATAGACTACAACCAAAGACAATTTTTTATGGCCAATAACTCATGCACCTTCCTATTTGTATGAGGTGTACTGGCTACACAAGGGATTGCCTGCAGTGTTCTGAATCTGGATTTGGAGAGCATTGACACCAAAGAAAGAGAAAAGAAAAAGGAAAAGAAAAAAGAAAATGGTGTAGAAAAATCAAGATTCAGCTACCTACCAAGCAGATATTTTCATGGTCAGGAATAATATACACCACAAACACACCACCATACATGTCGTACCACAATTCTAGGCTTGAAGAGGGCATCATTCTGTTGAGATTGATGACATCATCAACCCCTAGTCCATTCGAAACTGGAACTGAAACCAATCTGTTACCATTCGAAAACCCAACTCCCAATCAATCGAAAACACCCATTGAACCCACATAAACACCTTGTTAAATTTCTAAGTGTGTTTGTGGGTCAATCACGTGTTGGATTTGCAGAACCTACTGATTAAATTAGGATGATCGAAAAACCCTAAGTTGGCTGACACAAAAAAACCCTAAGTTGACACAAAAATCGAATTGTAGAGAGAAGAAATGAAAGATATTATACCGCATGGTGAAGATCGAAGTTGCCGCATGGTGAAAACGTCGGGGACGTCGTGTAGGCCGTCGAAGAGAGGGTTTTCTCGAGGGAGAGGGGACGTTGCGTAGGACGTTGGGTAGGCCGCCGAGGAGAGGGTTTTCTCGATGGAGAGGGGACGTCGTGTAGGCCGCCGAGGAGAGGGGACGTCGCGTAGGACGTCGTATAGGCCGTCGAGGAGAGGGGACGTCGCGTTGGACGTCGTGAAGGTCGCCGAGGAGTGGGTTTTACTGTTTGGAGGGAGAGGGAAGAGGCCGGAGGGATGGAGGTTGATTTCTCATGGAGGAAGAGGGCGGAGGGAGGCTTTTCGAAGTGGAGGAAGAGGTCGGAGGGAGCGATTTCTCGAGGAAGAGGCCGGAGGGAGAGATTTCTCGAGGAAGAGGTCGGCTGGGGAGAGAGGGTTTTCGAAGTGGAGGGGGGGTTTTGTTATGTGCGAAGGGTTTTTTCAGATCTGCTCTATTTGGTGCGAAACCGTCAACAAATTAATATTTTTAAAAGAAATTACGATAATGGCAGCTGAAATAGCCGCGGGAATTTTCCCGCACAGACTTTAGTTGACGGTTATTATCAAAACGTCAATAAATAGATTTGTATTTCTTGACGGTTTCACTAAAACCGTCAACTATTATGGTATAAATTTGCTAAATTAACACAAAACGTGTGTTTCCTTGACGTATGTCTAAAACCGTCAAGGTTACCCATTTTAATGACGGTTTTCCACGACCGTCAATAAATAAACCGTCAAGAAAAGCCATTTTTCTTGTAGTGTTAAATGCTCGAGGATCCAGCTTACCAACACCAGGCCTGTTATCGTGGACGAAGCATACGCAACCAAATACTTTCGAAGGAACGGTGTATACAGTTGTCCCCGTGAGCATTTCCAAAGGCGTCTTCCAGTCCAGTAATTGAGAGGACATCCAGTTGATGAGATAAGAGGTTGTCAAGACAGCCTGCCCCCACAAAAATTTAGGGACATTCATAGCCAGCATCATCGTCCGAGCTACCTCCAGCAGGTGCCTATTTTTTCGTTCGGCAACACCATTTTGAGCCGGTGTATATGCACAAGAGGTTTGATGTAGTATACCATGAGAGGATAAATACACAGCAAACCTCTTATGGGTATATTCCGTCCCATTATCCGACCGAAAACATTTAACACGAGCATTATACTGTGTCTTCACCCGTTGATGGAGGCTTTGAAATGCCTCAAAAACATCACTTTTATTCTTCAGCAGGTAGACCCACGTTACGCGGGTAGAGCAGTCAATAAAAGTAATAAACCATCTATAACCGTTAACACCGTTTGTAGGACAAGGGCCCCACACATCGGAATGAATCATATCAAACGCAGCAGAACATCGATGCCCAGAATGCACATAGGAGCTTCTGGTATGTTTTCCCAACTCACAAGCATCACAAACTAACAACTCTTTATTTGCTTTTTGATATAAGGACGGATACAGTCGACTAATAACGGGAAAAGAAGAATGTCCTACACGCTGATGGTGGAGGAGCAGCTCGGCTTCGACACTTCGACTTCGGACCTCCGGTTGGGCGTCTACAACCAAAGATGCCAGTGCTCTATCCAGACCGTTCCTGTCCAAGTACCATAGACCCTTATGCCATGTGCCAGTGCCAAGTCGTCTCCCCGTTCCCTTCTCCTGAAAAGTTACCTTAGGAATATCAAAAGAAACAATACAGTTTAGATCAAGGATAATGGCGCTAATGGAAATAAGATTGACAAAAAAGGAAGGAGCATGTAAGACATTAGATAGAGTGATGGAAGGAGTGCAATCAACAGTGCCTTTACCCGTAACAGGCCTGGAGGTACCATCAGCAGTCTGAATGCTTTCTGGCGGCGTTAGAGTAGAGTATTTTCGGAACTCTCCTCGGGACCCCGTGACATGACAAGATGCCCCAGAGTCCATAATCCAAGCTGGCTGAGAGACAGATGCAAGAGCACGCGGAGGTATACCGGCACTGGTTTGGGAGAAGTAAGTACAGCAATCTCCTGTAGTGGACGGCGCCCCAGGAATGACTTGTCTTTCACCAGAACCAAGCTTTGAGCCGCGCATCTTCTCGAGAACTTCTCTCTCAAATGGAGTGATGTCCGCCAGCTGATTGTCCCCACCTTCATCCGCCAGATGCGCCTTGTTGCCTCCAGAGTAAGTGCCCCTTCCACCACCGTAACTGCCTCGACCACCTCGTCGTCCACCGTGACCATGACCCCGACCATTCGAGGGAGTCCGTGTCGGTTTTGGACAAAAGCGGATGTAATGTCCTGTGTTACCACAGTTGTGGCAAATGCCTCCCGTAGGAGAAGGCTGTGTGAAAGTGGCAAGAGCAGATGTGTCAACTCCGGCCTGCTCCCCCTGGGAAATACCCTTGGTAGGCATCAGCTTCAACCGTGCTTTTTCTTGTGCCATGGCAGCTATGGCGTCTTCTAATGTCGGCAGCGTCGGTTGTGCAAGAAGTACATTCCGCCGTTGCTCAAACGCTGGGTTGAGCCCCTTCAAAAACTTCACCATCCGTTGCCGCGAGATATAATCCAAAAATTTCTGGAAATATTTTGTAAAGGCCGGTTCAACCTGAGCATCCTCCATGCCAAGAGAATCATAATGGTCAAGATCAGACCAGTACTTCTTCAACAAGGCAGCGTACTCAGAGATGGTACGATCGTCTTGGATTACCCTATCGAGCTCATCCTGCAGTTGGAAGACTCGCATGGGGTTACCCGAACCGGAGTACATGTCTTTCAACGTTCTCCAGATATCAGCAGCTCCCTCCATTGCTTCAACGTTACCCGACACTTGGTCGGTCAAAGAGGCTGTCAACCAACCAGCCACGACATTGTTGACAATGTCCCATACAGCAAACTCCTTCGAGGAGTGATCGACAGGGGCCTTGGTGTGGCCATCTACATAACCAACCAAGCCACGTCCCTTCAGCGTCCGCATCGCCTGCCGCGACCATTTCAAGTAGTTGGTCGTGTCTTCCAACTTCGTCTCCAGTTTGTCCAACTTCTCCATTTTGTACGGTGACGGATCCACATCAGTATGGGTCACGCGTGGGGTTGCCTCCGGTAATCTCTTGGTCAGGAGATCCTCGACCAGGGCCTTCATTTCTTCTGCTGTCAACTTTCCATAGATGAAATCCATGACTTCTTCAACTGCAATCAGTGAGGTGTTGTTGTTTCCTGAGTCGTCTTCTTTGGAGTCGTCTTCGTCTTAGTCAGCTACCGGGGGAAACAACAAAACGAGATCCCTCACTGATATGTCGTAGTTTATACGACCAACTAGAACCGCGTCATGATAACGCGTTCGGACGGCTCAAGGATAACCAACGTAGTTGTGCCTCCTTGCATGAGACAAACCAGAGGTATACCAGCCGTGCAGAAACGATTGTAAAGACAACGTTTCTGAGATACGAAAATCTAAAGAGATTTCGTATTCGTAGTAGAGCTTCTAAAAAGAAGGTACTGATTCTCGAAGGCAACAACAGAGATCTTCTAAATAGAAGGAAATCTGTTTTTTTTTTCTTTTTTTCTTTTTTTTTCAGAACAGCGAAAACCCTAAAAAGGGCGGCTGTAGCCCTAAAAAGGGCGGCGCGGGGGAGGGGGGGGGGTTACTGCTGGATGGGGGGGGGGGCGGTTTCGGCAGGAGTGGGGGGGGGGGTCGGCGGGCGGCAGCAGGGAGTGGGGGGGGGGGCGGCAGGGAGTGGGGGGTCGGTGGCCTTGGAGAAGGCTGGAGGGGGGGTCGGCGGCTTGGGACGGGGAGGGGGAAAAAATATATTTTTTGTGTGGAGAGAGAAAGAGAGAGAGAGAGAGAGAGAGAGTTATGGCTCTGATACCATATTGAAATGAGTCTAATATCTCAGATAATTTTATTGAGGGCTACTGCCTACTACTTATAGAGGGTCCAACCCCTCTTCATATTATATCTAACCGATGTGGGACTAAAGTCCCTTATTTACTCTCAACAATAACATAACTTAAAATTTAATAAAAATATGGTTTTGTAAACAAAGTACATGATTGCAGGGCCAGCCTAGAGGGTGGGTGAGATGAGAGACCGCTCCAGGCCTCTCAATAGGCAAGGCCTCCTGTCAGGACCCAAAGGTTACTTACTAACCCAGTCAGTCCTTGCAATGAGAATACACAAACATGTTCTAGACCCACTTAAGTAATACTATGTAGTAATGACTTTAGTAGGAAGACGACAAAAAGAGGGTCTACACTCACTTATGCATAGTAGGCTTTAGCTAGGAACTAAAATGACAACAAGAGAGTTCGAATCATAGATCAAGAAATGCATTGAGAGAGCCATTACCACAAGGCCAACTAATTTTCCTGTTATTTTTTAATTTTTTTATATTATTCTTATAGTTTTGTCCTCTTGTCTCCAAATAATCTTGTTTTTATTTATTTTGTATGACTGTTAGATAAAACGACAGTAAGGTGTACTCAAATAGTTTTCTTTTTTCTTTTTTCTTTTTTATTTGTTATTTTTTAAAAAAAAAAATGATTGGTAAAATTGGTATATGAGAGAAAAATTTATAAAATTCGTTTTGAAAAAACCGGATGTTTTTTGTTTACCCCTTCAAAGGCCGCAATTTCAAAATTTGACACATTGTTGTTGTTGTTGTTGTTTTGTTAAGTTGATAAAAAGAAGTGGTAATCGAGAACCTGTTTGCCAACTCAGTACTTTTTTCTATCAAAATTGGGTTTGGATATCAAGAGAAGTTTAATGAAATATTGGGCCCTGGCTTCTGTTACAAAATAATGAAATATATGAAACCTAAATTATTTTTGAGTCGGATTCAAATTACATTATATCCTACAAAGTTCGCTTTCATTCATATTTAAGTAGTCGATCTCATGATTTTTAAATTAAAACTAATTACATATGGAACTTCTTGAACTTTTTCCTATTAAGTATCTATGTTTAGCACAAATGCAAGAACTTGAAGTGGAAACTTGAATACATTAAAACCAATTTTCAGAGGACTTTCTACTCAATTTACTGTATTTTTGGAGGAATTGGTTTGTGTTACAATCCGACTCCATTTGTGGATTCCAAGTTAAACACTAATGATTAAACTCTTGATAAGTTAGCCAAGTTTCCAAAGGTTGCAAGTATTTCCTCAATTTCTATCTACCTCCTAGTTACCAAGCACTATTACGTTGTACTTATTTCATATTTCATATTACTTGAAAAGAGCAAACAATAATCACTTCTTCTTCTTTTTTACTTAACAAACACCAACACTTTAATTGTTTACTTTTTGAGAAGAGCGACCCCTTTTTTTTGTACATAATTATCTAACTACACATGTTAAATCTAATGAACAATTTTAATTACTAATCATAGGTAAGGATATTTAAAAAAAAAACTTTCACAATAAATCCTTAACTTTAACTTTTCTTTATGTAGTAGTATAGATTTTTTGGAAGAATTAAAATCTCCTTTCTTTTCTTACTGTACCATTTTTCATTTCATTTATTATTCTCTCTCTTTTATTCTCATTATTAGACATTCATAATGCTTATAATTATACTCAGAATGTGTTATGGAGTATGTTTTTTTTTTCAAGTAAGACTGCTACAACTCCCACGTGAGAGACTACTGATCATACCTGAGCCCAACAATTTCAGTAGGATTCATTAACTATTCCTTGACAGGTGAATAACTTATTTCTGGTTTTGCATTGATAATTAATAAATATTGGCAACTTGTTATGGTTGGTCTCTATTTGCTTGCTTAGATTCATCTTTTTAGAAAGCAAAAAAATGTTTGGAAAAAGTAATAGTCAAGAAAGTTTTTACAATGTTCAAGAATTTTCAAAATGAGTTACCAAAATTATTCTTAATTTATAAAGAAAGCTATACATTTTATTGTTAAAAACTGTAATAAATTAAGAATAGTTTTAGTATCACACTTTGAAAATACGAAAACCTTGTAAAAGTCACCTTAGCAATTACAATTCCCAAATGTTTTAATTATATTTTTATATCTGCCCTTACCACCATAATAAGAACAATTTTGTTATTTGCGAAAGCTATTCAGATCATATATACCTCATGCATAATTGGGTAACTAAAGATATCGATGTGCATTCAAACTCTATTCATGACCGCGAAAGTTTATAATTAAGCTGTGACAAGCTTGACTTGTCGATTAATATTGTTCGAGTCTATATTATTCTAGTTTTCATGTTTTCTTTGTGTAATCAGAAATATCTCGTTTTGTAATTGATATATTTTTTAATATATAAATTTTCACTAATTAAATGGAGGAATATATTCCCACAGTTTAATCTTTGAAAATATATTGTACACAAGTCCGAGGAGGTCTATATTTTTGGGGGCGGACAATGGTTTATTTATTCCAAAACAAAAGGTCAATACTCCAACAATATTTTCTTCGATTAATGGGCACTGTTCTTTTGTAATTTATTTAGCATTTATCATTTCTAAACAAATTGAGTCTGATGTTATTTGAGCATTCTGAGGGAGGGGCAAAAAATATATCTTTTAGCAGTCACTTATTTTTTTTACTATTAATTTTCTTATATTTGTATTAGTTTTGCGAAACGAGTTTTTTTTTTCTTCCAATTTATCGATATCTTTTTGTTTTGCAAAAGTCGAGGAACTTTCTTGAGATGTAAATTTCAACCTAATTTCCCTTGAAATTCTACAAATGATACAGTTACATAGTGAATCAGGCAAATTTATCATTTATGTCAAACTGTCATATATTAAATGTTTATGTACATATGGCAATCAAGCTCAAATATAATAATGCATTTCTGATTTTTATGTACATATATGTTTTTTTTATCAGATTGCCTACTAATTGATTGGATACCACTGACTGTATAAAGAAAAGATCATTACTGTGTGTGCAATCTTGCAAATAAATATCATTAGCGCAAGAAATCCATGTGTTATTAATTATACATATTAGGTACTTCAAACCTATGCTATTAGTACCTTACGTTACATAATACAAATCTTGTGATAAGATGCGATATATTGCCATTTTTTATGTACTGGTTGACATGATACATATAGGCTGATAGATAATATTGAATTTTTACTTGCGCCATGTAATGCAATGTATATTTAAGAATTTGGATTCCGGAATTAAATAGAGCTCTAAATATGAAGAAAAAAAAATCATAACACGATATACGAATGTGATACACAAGCAAATCGATACACCATATGTAACGTGAGTTGTCAACCTAGCTCATACTCGTATCGTTGGTACCGAAAAATGCCTCCAAAATTACAAAGCCTAATTACAAGAGTATACCACTAAAAACTGTAAGATGTGCTGATCATTCCTCTTTTTTATTTTAATCCGTCATTTGAAGCACAAACAGAAGTAGTACAGCTACTAGACATGAGCTCAGTATCAGCAGCAGCTGGAGAAGAAGACTACTTGCATCATTGGTTAAATCACAAGTCATCATGACTGCAAAGTGAGCGTACGTGTGCCATATCATATGAAAATGATTTGTGATTGATCATATATATATATATATATATATATATATATATATATGCCAAAATATATATATATATATATATATATATATATATATATATATATATATATATATATATATATATATATATGCCACCTCTGGCCTGAGTCAGAAGCTTTTCTATTAATAACAAGAAACAAGAAGCTGGGTGGAAGGTCGGACTGGTTAATCGGTGAACCGATAGTTTTTTCGAACCAAATCAGTGTTGCCCACTGTTTGTAAATGAATATTTGAGAAATCAGTATCCAGGAGAAAATGAACTCGGACAACAGTACAATTAACTTTTTTTTACTTGAGTAATATATATATATATATATATATATATATATATATATATATATATATATATATATTTCCAATATATATATTTTTTCCAATATATATATATATATATATATATATATATATATATATATATATATATATATATATATATATATATATATATATTGGAAAAAATATATATATTGGAAATATATATATATATATATATATATATATATATATATATATATATATATATATATATATATATTGGAAAAAATAAAATAAAAATATATTGGACTAGATATTTAGCCTTGTATTCTAGGTTGAATATCTATCAAATTGTCTCAAAAATAGGAAAAAGAAAAGTTATATATGTAAATTAAACCTTGCAAGCCTTTGACTATCAACGGCGTGTATCACAAGAAATATTAACTTAAAATCATCTATAACTTGTATAAGATATTGATAAGAAAAATAAAGGAAAATGTAGAAGGAAAAAAAAATGATGAAGATGAAAATTTATGACGACTACATTTAAGAATTTTTTTTTTATTAAAATGGGAAAAAGAGAAAGAAGATGAAGTCTCATTACACCGGCAATATTGTAAACATATGGTACATGGAAATGGAAAATAGATGGAGACCTAAATGGACAGTGATAAATACTAATTGAGGAGGATATTAGGAGCTATAGTATAGATTGTACATTGCAAGTCTTTGTATACACCACCATGCATGCATATATATCACCATGGTCCATATTAGAAGATCATCTACAAACTCATATAATAGTAACATAAAATGATAAAGATGGAAATTCGTGACACACTATGACAATTAACAAAAAAAAAAAAATGTTATTAGTATTTGTAGTATAAAAAAGGGAGAAAGTGAAGAAGATGAAGTCTAACCAGAAATGTAAACCTTAGGATCGAGGAAGTAAACTTCAAAATGGGAAAGAAATAATCAGTACCATCTATGAATCAAGAAGAACAAGTAGGATCAAGTGTTGGCAAGGCCGGTCCGGAAGTTTGGGTTACTCTAGCCAAAGCTAATTTTGGTCGCCCATCGACTCTTATATTGTGGGGTAATCCTGGAGGGGTCACCTACGACGTCGACCTCTTGCGGGTCAAGCTAGGCCTGAGATTGCCCTAAGCAGAAGGGGGGTTGTCCGAGCCCGAAAATCTTGTTTGACCTACCCCTAGGCCGGTCCTGAGCGTTGGTGAATGACCATTTTTGAGAGGAATGAAGCCTGGTCCGAAGCATATAATGTCATGTACATATGCATGCCTCGAGCCAGCCAACACCCCCCTCAAAAGTAAGAATTTCTCTTCATCGAAACTATAGATATAACTGAAGAATTAGAAGAAGAAGAAGAAGAGAAGAAGAAGACTTGCTTTTGTAGAGGAAGAAGTTCACTAGCTCTCCATGAAATTAGTTTAAAATCACACACACACACACACATATATATATATTTTGAGCTGTCACATTATTCTCAATCTTTTAATACAAGCCAGCAACCCCCATGAACATTTTTTTTTTTTTGTCTAGGTTTCACTTCCTCCTCTTTCTTCACCACATGCAACCACATTTAATATCTGCTGATCAAGTCATTCATTATTACTGTAAGAAAAATATGTAGAGAAATTATGTCTCCTTTCTTTTCCATGTACTTGAATGTATGTATGAATGAATGAATTCAAAGCCTAGGCTAGTACTGTACATGTTTGTTCAAAGTTGTACAAAGCTGTGACAAGTGATGAGTGATGAAATGATGGATGGATGGATTGCTGCAGTTGCATGAAAGAAGGTTGTTGCGTTCGTAGACCCCATATGAACACACAAGCAAGCAAGGACCTGGCTTGGGTTAGGCGACAGGTCTCTCTTCTTGTTCAAGGAGGGGGTTCTGGAAGACCCAGTTGTCAGTGAGCAGGACCAGGAAAGAACCAATGCCTGCACCTAGCTATGACTCTAGACTCACTTCCCAATAAAGGACTGGACCCTATTGATTAAATGGTCATTTCTATTTATTGCTCTCTCTCTTTCTCTCTCTCTCTCTCATTGCTATTTAAAATTATTAGGCATTGATGATGCTTATAATTGTACTCAGAATGAGTTATTGAGGATGTTTTAAGTATTGGCAGCAACTCCCACATGAGACTACTGACAAGTCCTGGACCCAATATTTTGGTGTAAACTATATATATATATAGTTACAACTTCAATAAGCTAGTGGTGAAATTAGGAAGTAAAAAAAAACTCTCTCTCTTGAACAATTCTAGTGGTTTCTTGAATTTCATTATTCATGGAACGGTGCCAAAGAAAGAATGTGACAGTCTAGTGAGGGTTGATCATATTATTGTAATAATGCTTTAGCGAAATGCAAGGACTGTAGGCTTCCGTCATCTAGAAATCCATCGTTGGAGTCATCTTTATGGTTCTTGATGGCTCTTGTTGAAATAAGAAAATCCTTTTGAGATCCAATTTTGGATGTGTTTCAACATTTGTTCCAATATTTAATAATATTAGGAGAACCAATTTAAGACTATTTCTACCCTAGTTTAGGTGAGTTTGAGATTATTAAAGGATTAAGAAAGCTTTGATGATGAGGTTGCCATAGGACCAAAGAGAATTGAGTCCTTGTTGAAGATCTAGGGTGTAATGACCCGTTCCGTCCTAGCGGAACGCCGATTCAAACGGCAAGTGCAACGACTCGAACGAGTCGTCGACCCGAAGAGTTGGCATCGACCTGATGAAGAATCGATGCAAGGCTTACATTGGCCCGTCTAGAGGAATCCAGACTTAGACTTTCAAAGGCGCGCTCGTAGTATCGTTCGGCCGATGCGAACATCGCTAAGGTGGGTGGCTCCGATGAACCCGTCTTTGCTTAGCCTAGACACTTAACAATGCGGACACTATCACGAGAATCGCTAGGCGATAACACCGTGCATGTTAATAAATGACTCAACGCACCTAGCTAAGGGATTAATTCCACCCTGCATGCTTGTATAGAATATGGAAAGGAACATGGAAAATATGAGAACTCTAGCACCGCGCTCCATGCTCGTGCTACGGCACAAGCTTACGTTCAAGTCCCTTACGCGTTCAACAATGAAACAATGAATGGATTACAACAATGAACCGGGAAGACTATCAACATAGTCGTTCCAAGTAGAGTATAGCAACATTGAAAGATTATGGGACCGATGGGTCGCCAAGGCGACTCCCGTACGGAAAGTTGCATAATATGTGAATGAAAGAATGAATGGATAAGTGAATAAATGAGCCAACGAATGAAAGAATGAATATGTGAATGAATCAATGAACGAACAAACAAGTGAAAGAAAGAAAGAATGAATAAAAGATAAGAATGAAAGGAATGGTTAGCGACAGGTATGATGGACACGTGCAACGGGGCTCGCTACCCGCACTGCACGGACGCCAACATAGTCGATAACGCATTATGGCTAAGGGTTAGCCTATGGCTCGGAGACAGCCGTTAAGTTAAAATGACAAATAATACGAAATGGTCGTGGACAATCCCCTCGTATACGGGAGGTGGGAGATATAAGGGATTTCCGCGGCATGATCAAAGGGAGGATCGTGGCCGGCCTAGGCGGAAATCAAAGGGGACCTACGGGCTGCCTGGGGGGGGGCTTGGCTACCCGGGGGACGTAAGTGCAGGGTATTTTCAAGACACTATCAACGTGTACCAGCCGCACGCTCTGAATAGTTACGAAATACCAAGGAAAAATGGGTCCAAAATGGCTTGTGATGCCAGCGACCGATGCATATAGAGTTAAGTGGGCTTTGCTGGTGGCGATCCACGTGCAAGTCCTTGCATTGTACAAAGTGGTCTAAGTTAACTAAATTAAGTGCCTTCTGAACAGGCTTGAAATATAACACACCAAAGGATAAAGAGTACTTCGTGAAATTGAGTTAGGAAACACGTCTACGAAGCGCTAGGCCTGAGGCAGGGACATGTCCTTGACATTGAATGCTTACGTAAATCACGATAAGTTATTACATATGAATTGTTGACTAACTTGGTTTACTTTGGACAGGGAAGGCCGGACGGTAAGTATGGGTAAGTCGTGCATGAAATTCCATGCGACACTTGTATTTGGCAACACGAGATAGGCTATGAAATACGTCATGTAAATAATCCTAAGGCAAGATTAGAAAAACAATGAATGATAGACGGTGCACAAAAGTAAATATAACATGTTTGGTAATGATAGCATTGTGGGCGAGCTAGCCTTGCCACCAGTGCATAATAATGTACTGATAACCCTACAGTCTGCTTGCAGGATGCAGGAGACGCCGGCGGGTGCGGAGCTTCCATCGAACGTGTTAAGGTGCGGAGCCAACTCTGGGGCCTTGAAACGTTGCAAGAAGCTGAAGCACCCTATACAGGACATAATATATCGGAACATCGCCATGAATCATTCCATCTTATAAGCCACTTGGCACGCCCTTTTTATGTTCAGAGAGAGAGAGAGCTTGAGCGATTTGTAATATCGGCCTAGCGCCGCTTGTAAACTTCTTAAAAATTAATAAAGAGTTTGAATTCGCTTCAACTTGTGTTCATTTACTTTCTGCTGCAAATGGGAACACTCTGTGCGACTCTGTGGCCTAGCTCAAATCGGCCGTTTCTGGACTTGTGTCACGTCCCAGAACCAGAATACTGGAGAGCGGGGGCGGACATAGCCAGCTACGTATAATGAAATAGAATCCATCTCACTATACGGTCACGGCTGTCTAGAAATATGAGGGTTTATCTACAAGCCATCAGTCTCTTAAGGTCATAAATTATCCTATTGTCTCAATCTCAACCAACTAATAATAATTACAAGATATCAGATCACCAAATATACAATTGTAAGGCATCCCAAACATTACATATCCAGATGATCACGAAGCTAGTCGTACAAAATGTAAGGACTAGCAAGAGTTAAGTCATACATGATCAACCTCGAGTTGCCAATCATGTTTACAGCCCATAGGCAGACAGAAAGTAAAGTGCATCGAGCTAACATGTGCTCGTCGGCTAAATGCCTCAAAAGAATAATGTACAATTATAGTGGAAGAACAAAATAAACCCACTCATTGCCGGATTCCCTCTAGTGGTCACCATCTGGCTGAAAAGCAGGTAGATCCTTTGCTGCTGCTCCGGTATCTGGCCATACAAAACCAGCTGGGTCAGACCCCAGAAAGAGCAAGTGCCACAAAGGAGGCCACGAAATAAGAACAAAAGCCAGCAATCAGCACAATAATAATAAGGTAATAAAGACAGAAATTAAGGAAAAACATAACAGGTGATATACGATGAGATAACCATGGGACTATTCAGATAACCAGGTTACAACCCGTAAACCAAACAAGGACCGGGGTTGTAACCCTTCGTCTGAACGAAACTTGGATTCTCCTACCATTTATCGGCAAAATAATAATGTAAGAAATCAAGACAGGAAGCAATCTTGTACTGGATCAAGACATAGCTAGACTGGTTATACCTCATTCAATCAATCACGGCCAAGCAGATACTACGGCTTACTACTTTAACTAACTAGGGTTATCAAAGGCCTAATTACTAACAAGATGCAATGAGAATTCCAAGTTCGGTTACCTGTTTGTTACTACCTGAGTGATCCCAGCAAGAAAAGGAAAAGATAGCAGGATATAGCAGACACACTGTAGTAAGATACATGTGTCCTAAGGTACCACACTCGACGGCGGGCTGGAAGTGCGCTCATCTCGACGGATAGCAACAAATCCCATATATATATATATAAGGCCGGGACCAAAGGGGCAACAGGTAATTGGGAAATTCTCCATGAACTATTTGATCCATTTAGTCATTAACCTAGTCAGATTCAGTATGAATCCCTGACCGTGGGAAACCAGGGATTCATGTCCTAGACATGATGCGAGACAAGACTGGTTGCTTACACAAGCACATTCAATACAATCACCCACGGTGTCAAGAATTCACTTAACATGTCAAGTTAGCCGTCGCAACAGCGTTAAGTTATCAAGTCATGCTACAAGTCAGGAGTGCGTCGCCACGGGCCACTATCAAGTTATCAAGTCACAATGATTAATTACAAGTTACAAGTTAGGTGTGCACCCCACTGGGTCACTAGCCAGGAGATCAGAGAATACCAAAATCATAATCCACAGAAAATCTCGAGAACCGTACTAGTCATAAACAATTACTTGAAAATCGTGTTAGGCCGTGTCGAGTCAAGATAGTCGTGCTGTGTTGAACAGATCTCTGGAAAACCTAATCCATAAAAGAGAAACCAAGTCGAGAAATAAAACCAATACTCCTAGAGCCAAGGGGTTAAGCAAGGGGTCAGGGGAGCAGCGTACGCACAAGACACGCACGCAGGAGAGCTGCGTACGCGAAAAGTCACGCACGCAAGAGAGCAGCGTACGCGAAAAGTCACGCACGCAAGAGAGTAGCGTACGTGAAAAATCACGCACGCAGGAGAGCTGCGTACGCGAAAAAGTCACGCACGCAAGAGAGCAGCATACGTGAAAAGTCACGCACGCATGAGAGCTGCGTACGTGCAAAAGTCACGCACGCAAGAGAACAGCGTACGCGAAAAGTCACGCACGCAAGAGAGCAGCGTACGTGAAAAAGTCACGCACGTAAGAGAGCAGCATACGCGAAAAGTCACGCACGCAAGAGAGCAGCGTACGTGAAAAGTCACGCACGCAGGAGAGCTGCGTACGCGAAAAAGTCACGCACGCAAGAGACCAGCGTACGCGAAAAGTCACGCACGCAAGAGAGCAGCGTACGTGAAAAGTCACGCACGCAAGAGAGCAGCGTACGTGAAAAGTCACGCACGCAAGAGAGCAGCGTACGTGAAAAGTCACGCACGCAAGAGAGCTGCGTACGCACAAAAGCACGCACGCAGGAAGCTGCGTACGCGTAAAAACACGCACGCAGGGAAAAGGATCTTCTTCTCCATGGCTGAGAAGAAGCTCCAAGGGCACCCAAAACTTCAAAGCATCATAACTTGGCCATCCGAACTCCAAATCCAGATTTCCAAAGTTCTAACCAGGGTGGAATTGAACTCTCTTCCACATGAAAACATCAAAACCCATAGAAATCCAACTTAAATAGATCAAAACCATGCAAAAGCGAAAATGGAGAAAACTTAGATCTAGAATAATGGAGACTCCAAATCATAAAATACCAGGTTCTAATGTTGATCACCATGTCCTAATCTATCAAATGGACAAATAAAAGAGGGTTCTCATGTGGCGGCAAGGTGCACTTGCCTATGGGTGGTGTTGTGTAGAGGAAGGAGAAGAGTATTGTGTAGAGGAAGGAGAAGAGAAAATTAATGAAGGTTATGAAGAGAGAGAAAAAATTGGTGGAGTTATAAAGAGGGTGGGATGTGGTGTGTTGAGGGTAGAGAATAGGTTAAGGTGATCCAATGCTCATTAAACCAAACCAAACCAACCCAATCCAATTAAAACCGAGCCATGACAAAATCCAAAATACGAGAAATACCGAAATTCCACAAGTTAAGAAAAATAAAATACATGCCAAAATCCAGATACGAGTATAAATACAAAATACGGAAAATACGGGAAATGAGGGTGACAACTCTACCCACCTTAAAAGAATTCCGTCCTCGGAATTTAATCAAGAGGCTAGAGATGTCGGGACAGCTATACTATCGCAAGCAATCTATGCTACCAATCAATCATACAATCATACATGCAAACAAGGAATCGAAGTGCAAGGCATAAGGAAGATATTTACACCTCACGAGCCAAACCGATTGGGATAACTTGATCGGATATCATCCTCACACTCCCACATTTTGACTCTCCCAAGGAGCGATGAACTCAAGAACACGAACTAAACTGATAGTCTTGCGCTTAAGGTCTCTCTCTTTGGTCAAACAGAGACACGGGCCTCTCCTCATACGAAAAGGTTAAAGGCTATTGGTACCAACCTTTTCGAATGATCTAGAAAATGGCTCGGGCCTGGGATATACCGTTGTAATTAGGATACATGAAACATGACATGTGTCCCGCATAATGACGGTAGAAAGCAAGACAACAGGACACAGATACCTCTCTGCCGATTCTGGATCTGGGCCTGGGCCAGGGCGAACTGTTGTGGCCTCTGTTGCTGGAAGGCCTGGGCCTGAGACGGCAATGGACCCGGGAACGGGAGCTGCTGTGGTTGGTGAACTGGAGCTGATTCTGGTGCTGGTGCTGGTCCCATAACCGAGGGACTAGTTACTGTCGACGATGATCTGTTTCTGAATGGACAAGATCCCATCATGTGGTCCGGCGAACCACAAACCAAGCACAATTCCTGTGCTCTGCGGCACTCAGTAACAACATGCCCCGGTTTCCCGCAATGAGAACAATCCGTTGCGAAAGGCCGCTTCTGCTTCTACTGCTGGGGATAGGTCGGGGCAGAATGCTGTAAGGAGGTAACCGAATCTGTCCTCGTAGCTCCAATGGTCAGGGCACTAGCTGCCGGGGCCGGTGCTGAGGATTGGTTCATCTGGTCGTGAGTCCGTTTCTGATCTCCGGTCCGGTCCGCTATCCTTCGGGAAGTGTACTCATGCCTCCTCGCTGCTCGCAAGACGGCATCAAAAGTTCTATGCTCGAACTGCTCTACTGCTAATATGATCTCCAAGTGGAGCCCCTGCTGAAATCGCTGTGCTCTGTCTAGCTCGGTTGCCACCAAGGTGGGAGCAAACCGACTCAACCTTGAAAACTCGGCTGCATTTCCGTCGACCGTCATGTTCATCTGCCTGAGATAACTAAACCTGGTCTGTAGGTCATATCTAGCCACTGCGTCAAAGTACTTGGTCTAAAATATATCACTGAATACCGCCCACATGACAGGCGTACCTAAACTCGCTGCTTGCATAGCCCACCAGCTGCAGGCTAGGTCTAGTAACTGCAGGCGCACCACCGCCACCTTCTCTGCTTCAGGAGTCATGGCTGCCTCTAAGATAACTTTAATGTCCTGTAGCCAGGCATCTGCAGCAATAGCATCCTCGCTGCCATCGAAGAAGGGAGGGTTCAGGCGTGTAATGCCTGTAGTTCGTATTATGTATCTTGGAATACGTGTACGTATTTTCTCTTGTATTGCATATCTTTTGGCTTGGCTCGGTTTATTTTGGGTTGATTCGGCTAGGCTTGGGTTGCCTTGGTTCATCATGAACCAAGGGGAGAACCCCCATCTATCTCCCCCATCATCCTTTATTAACCCATTCCTTCATTCTCTCTCTTCATTACTCTTCTTCTTCTCCACATTTACTTCTACACCTACCAGGAAGAGAGAGAGCTTAGGCAAGTGCAAACTTGCTTCATGATGGATCTCAAGTTTTATTGTTCCATTCTCTTCCTCATTTGATTCTAAGATACTTTAGAACTTGGTATTTTCCATTTTTATGGTTATATTTTTGTAGATCTAAGTTTTAAGTTCCTTCTTGTTTAGTTTTTCTTGGTTTTGATCTCTAAAAACTTGGTATTTCCAAAAACTAATGGTTCTATGTTGTAGAGAATTCAATTTTCTTCAGTTTTGGCTTTTGTTTCGCTTGATTTCGACTCCGGATGAGAAAGTTATGGCCATGGCAAGTTTTTAGAATTTTCATGGCTAAACTTGTTGTTTGGGGACGACGAACCCCATGCGCCGGAAGATCATGCGCCGATTTGTGCAGAAATCTCATGCGCCGATTTGTGCAGAAATCTCATGCGTCGATTTGTGCAGGAATCCCATGCGCCGATTTGTGCAGGAATCTCATGCGCCGATTTGAGCAGAAATCTCATGCGCCGATTTGTGCAGAAATCTCATGCGCCGATTTGTGCAGGAATCCCATGCGCCGATTTGTGCAGGAATCTCATGTGCCGATTTGTGCAAAAATCTCATGCGCCGATTTGTGCAGGAATCCCATGCGCCGATTTGTGCAGAAATCTCATGCGCCGATTTGTACAGGAATCCCATGCGCCGATTTGTGCAGGAATCTCATGCACCGATAATGCAGGAATCCCATGCGCCGGAATTGCCCTATTTCGCTGTTTTTGCCTGTTTAAGTTGTTTTGTAGCTAGAATCTCGAAAAACTTAAAACATAAAAGTTGTAGATCTTTTCATTGGCTTCAAGAATATGTCACTAGTTATTTTATACAAGTTTCTCTCATTCATGATAAGGTACGAATAGAACACAATAGTGGCCTGCGGTGGCGCACTCTTGACAAGTAAACTGACATGATATATCTCGGCATGCTGTTACGATAGCTAGCCTGACATGACAAATATGAAAGATCTGGACACCGTGGGCGATTGTGTTTGTACAAATAAACTGGTACTGTCTTGCATCATGTCTAGGATGGGGGTCCCTGAGTACCACGGTCAGGGACACCTACTGAAATTGACTAAGGCTAATTAACTAGAATGATTCAGTAGTCATGAAGAGATTCCTAGCTACAGGCAATCTCGTTATCTGGGCACATTCAGTGGACTTATAGCCTACCGACGAGTAGGGCACATTTCCAGCACACAGTCACGTGTTGCATTCTTCATAAACGTTCGACCTGGATAACCGGATGGTCTGCAGGGCTTGTGGCTGTTGGGATAATCTTATTGCATCTTGCTAGTAACTAGGCCTGTGATAACCCTAGTTAGTTAAAAGTATCAAGCCGTACTCTTGATTGGCCGTGATTGATTGGATGGAGTTTATTCCAGCTTAGTCTTATCCTGATCCTATGCAAGATTGTAACATGACATGATTATTGATACTTGTCTTAGCAATAACGATCGGGGGTCCAGTTCTGTTCAAGCGAAGGGTTACAACCCATGTCCTTGTTTGGTTTAAGGGTTGTAACCTGGCTCCCGGAGCAGTTCTGTGTCCTCCCTTCGTTTATTATCTTATTACAACTCCATGTCATATTCGTCATGTTTGACCTTACTTCAATACCATGATTAATCATGATGGCCTTAGCAATAAAGATCAGGGGTCCAGTTCTGTTCAGGCGAATGGTTACAACCCCGGTCCTTGTTTGGTTTAAGGATTATAACCTGGCTCCCGAAGCAGTTCTGTGTCCTCTCTTCGTTTATTGTCTTCACTGTACCAATAGTATTTGAGACGGATTTCTATTCAGGTGAAGGGCTGCAACCCCGGTCCTTGTTTGGTTTGAGGGTTGTGACCTGGCTACTTGAATAGTTTCCTCGTACTCAGTTTACTGTTGTTATCTCTATTATTATCAGTTCTTTATTTATTATCTTTAATATTCTATTGTGATATACTGGCTTTAGTTCCTAAGTGAAGCCTCCTTTGTGGTACTTGCTCTTTCTGGGGTCTGATCCAGCTGGTTTTGTGTGGCCAGATATCGGAGCAGCACTAGAGGATCCACCTGTCTTCCAGCCCGATGGTGACCACCAGGCGTAACCAGGGCAACGAGTGGGTTTCTTTTATCCTCCCACTATACTCGTAAAATTATTCTTTTGAGACGTTTAGCCGGCGAGCACGTGTTAGCTCGTATTGTACCTTATTTACTGTCTGCCTACGGGCTGTAACATGATTGATAAATCCTAGGGTTGATCATGTATTGACTAAAACTCTTGCTAGTCCTGACATTTTGTACGACTAGCTTCATGATCATCCAATATGTAATGTATGGGACGCCTTACTATTGTATATTGATGCTCTAATATCTTGTGACTGTTACTACTTGCTTGTGATTGAGACCATAGGTTTGTTCTCGACCATAGGAGACTGATGGATTGTAGTTAAACCCTCATATATCTAGACAGCCGTGACCGTATAGTGACGTGGATTCCATTTCATTATACGTAGCTGGCTATGTCTGCCCCCGCTCTCCAGTATTCTGGTTCTGGGGCGTGACATGGTTTTAGTGGTGGCCCATGCAGGTCTTGTAATTCAAAATATGTGAGAGTTTATCGAATAGATGTCTCAATCAGTATTCGCCCTTGATCTCTGCTCGTATCTTCAAATCCCTGAGAATCTTGACCTGATCACATGCTTGTATTGTTGATCTGTCACGGTCCTTCCTTATTGTTCCCTATGTCGTCTTCTTCAGCGGCATTGTTCCTGGACCTGCCGATCAGCAAGGCGGTGTACCTCCAGCGGACCAGCAGCAACCTGGAGATCAAGTCCAGCATTCAGGAGTAGCCTCCAGAGTCATGCCTACTGAAGGAGAGCCACCAGTTCAACCCGTCCAGCCAGCAGAACCTGAGGATGGCACTTTGGTGGGTCTCATCAGGTCATTATTAGCCTCCCAGGATCGTCGAGGAGATGCTTTGCACCAGGCGGTGGCAGACGCTTTGACCAGAGGAGGTCATCAGGGTAATAGCGCGGCCAACAGCTTCAAGCGCTTGAACCCTCCCTTCTTCGATGGCAGCGAAGATGCGATCGCTGCAGATGCATGGCTTCAGGACACAGAGATGATTCTAGAAGCAGCCAGGACTCCAGAAGCCGAGAAGGTGGCCGTAGTGCGCCTGCAGTTACTAGATCTTGCCCGCAGCTGGTGGGCAGCACAGGCCGATGGATTAGTGGCCCCTATTTCATGGACAGTATTCAGGGAGAGATTCCAGACCAAGTATTTTGATACTGTAGCTCGGTATGATCTACAGACGAGGTTCACCAATCTAAAGCAGATGGGCAGGACGGTCGATGGATATGCGACCGAGTTCTCCAGGCTTAGTCGATTTGCTCCCACCTTGGTAGCGACCGAGTTCGATAGAGCCCAGCGGTTCCAGCAGGGGCTTCATCTGGAGATTTTATTGGCGGTGGAGCAGTTTGAGCATCAGACTTTTGATGCAGTACTGAGGGCAGCCCGGATGCATGAATATACCTCCTAGAGGATCGTGGATAGGACCGGAGGTCGGAAGCGATCCCACAGCCAGATGAATCAGTCTTCAGCACCAGCCCCGGCGGCCAGGGCTTTGACCATTGGAGCTCCGAGGCGGGCGGCCTCAGTGACGTCGGTTCAGCATTCTACCCCAACCACCCTCAGCAGCAGAAGCAGAAGCAGTCTTCCGCAGTGGGATGTTCACACTGCGGGAAGTCAGGACATGTGGTATCAGAGTGCCACAGAGCACAGGGTTTGTGCTTGGTTTGTGGTGCCCCTGACCACAGGGTTGGGAATTGCCCGAACAGGGGGAGTTCATCGGCCTTCTCTAGTCCTTCAGTTAGAGGACCAGCACCAGTCCAGCAGCAGCAGCAGCTGCAGTACCCGTTCCCGAGGCCATTGCCGACGCAGGCCCAGGCATTCCAGCAGCAGAGACCGCAGCAGTATGTCCAAGCCCAAGCCCTGATCCAGAGCAGACAGAGGAATTTTTAGCAGAGGGGACCCGCACCTAGAGGACATGGTCAAGTGCTGGCTTTGACCATAGGAGAAGAAGGAATAGCACCAGGTGAGATAGTGGCAGGTACTATTCTCGTCAACATCTTTTCAGCTTCAGTATTATTTGATTCTGGTGCCTCGCATTCATTTATGTCTGCACGATTCGCGACACGGGTAGGACTGGAACCCGAGTCATTATCAGTAAGGCTCAATATACTTACTGGTAACGGACTTGTGGGAGTAGATAGAGTATTTTTCTCGTGTCGGATCGTAGTTAGCGGTAGAGAATTTCTCGCTAGATTGATAGAGTTTCCGATGGCCGATTATGATATGGTCTTAGGGATGGATTGGTTGAGGGACCAGTATGCTAGGATAGACTGCCACATTGGTAGGGTTATTTTTAGCATTCCAGGCGAGCCGAAGTTTTTTTTCTCTCGAGGCGAAGTTGAACCTTCTCCTCCAATTTTGCGGATGGCAGTGGCAGTAGTACAGTTACCTCGGATAGTCGAAGAGTTTTTAGATGTTTTCCCAGAAGAGCTTCCAGGGATGCCGCCAGAGCGAGAGATCGAGTTTACCATCGACTTGATTCCCGAAACAGCCCCAGTGTCAGAGAGAGTCTACAGGATGGCGCCATCAGAGCTGGAGATATTATACAAGATGATTGAAGAACTCAGAACCAAGGGATTCATTCGTGCTAGTGGATCGCCTTGGGGAGCCCCGATGCTTCTTGTGAAAAAAAAGGATGGTACGTCCAGATTATGTGTAGATTATCGTACCTTGAACTCAGTGATAATCAAGAACAGATACCCTCTCCCGAGGATAGATGACTTGTTTGATCAACTCAGAGGGGCGTCAGTATTTTCAAAGATTGACTTGCGGTCAGGATACCACCAGATAAGAGTCAGAGAGCAGGACATCCCGAAGACAGCTTTCAGATCTAGGTATGGACATTGGGAGTTCCTTGTGATGCCATTTGGAGCAACCAATACGTCGGCTGTATTCATGGACCTCATGAATCGTATCTTTATGTCTTATTTGGATCAGTTCGTGATTGTATTCCTAGACGACATCCTGGTCTACAGCAAGAGTGAAGCAAAGTATGAGTAGCATCTCCGAGTTGTCCTCCAGATTCTCAGAGAGCACCAGTTGTATGCCAAGTTTAGTAAATGCGAGTTCTGGCTCGATCGCATTTCGTACTTGGGTCATATCATCACCCGAGGAGGAGTTGAAGTGGATCCCCAGAAAATCGTGGCCATTGAAACATGGCCAGTGCCTAGCACAGTTGCAGAAGTTCGCAGTTTTTTTGGATTGGCCGGCTACTACCGGCGATTTGTCTCAGACTTTGCTCGAATTTCTGCACCATTGACCCAGTTGACCCGCAAGGATGTGCAGTTTGCTTGGACAGCAGAGTGCCAGGATTCTTTTGAGAAGTTGAAGCGAGGCTTGATGACGGCTTCTATTTTCACGCTTCCAGATGGAACTGGAGGATTCTCAGTGTATTGTGATGCTTCGGACAGAGGTTTAGGATGTGTTCTGATGCAGCATGGGAAGGTAATAGCTTATGCGTTACGACAACTTCGTAATCATGAGAGGAATTACACAACCCATGACTTGGAGCTGACAGCAGTAGTGTTTGCACTTAAGTTGTGGAGGCACTACTTGTACGGAGATAGGGTAGAAATTTTCACCGACCACAAGAGCCTGAAGTATGTTTTCACCCAGAAGGATCTCAACATGCGTCAGAGGAGATGGCTAGAGCTGCTTGTGGATTATGATGTCAACCTGCAGTATCATCCAGGGAAGGCCAACGTTGTTGCAGATGCATTGAGCAGGAGAGCCGGAGTTTATTTCCTGATATCGCCACCAGAACTGTTAGCCGATCTTCAGAAGATGGGTATAGAAGTTGTCCTTCCTTCCAGTGTGGCATTGATGGCCAGCATGCAAGTCCAGTCCATAGGGGTGCAACTCGGACGGGTTGGGTCGGGTTTGAGGTCAACCCAAGCCCAACCCGATGAATCATAAGTCTAGCCCGAGCCCAAGCCCGACCCAACCTCGGGTTTAATATATGAAGCCCAAGACCAAGTCCGGAGGAGCGGGTTGGGTCGGGTCCATCAGGTTAATTGGACTCTAATATAAAATTTTAAATAATTTTCAACAAAAGTAATATTAAACACATAATAAAATAACAATCAAGCCTTGATCGTTACAAAATACAAATTGAAATGAGAATTCTTTGTAAGGAGTTAAAGAGTTTGGGTGGAAAAATTTAGGATTTAAACTTTTTATTTAAGAAGCATGAAAAATATATATTTAAATTATATGTATTTCGGGTTTCGGGTTCTTTGGGTAACCCGACGCATGAACCCAAGCCCAACCCGGTTTTTGATCGGGTTCAAATATTTTAACCCGAGCCCGAACCCGAACCCAAGTATCTTCGACCCTAATCCAACCCATTAGCGGGTTTACCCGATCGGGCTCGGGTTTAGCCCGCCCGAGTTGCACCCCTACCAGTCCACTATAGTCGAGAGGATCCGGATGGCACAGTCAGTAGATTCCAAGCTTCAGCGACTCAGAGCAGAGTGTGAGGCAGGACGAAGACCAAAGTTATGTATTCATGAAGACGGTACACGTCGACATGGTAAGCGTCTTTGTGTACCCAGTGGAGATATCAGACAGGAGATCATGACAGAGTCCCATAGTTCGCAGTATTCCATTCATCCCGGTGGCACGAAGATGTACCGTGATATCCGCCAGCACTTTTGGTGGAATGGCATGAAGAGGGAGATAGCCCGGTTTGTCTCTCGTTGTTTAGTCTGCCAACAAGTTAAGGCTGAACATCAGAGACCAGCTGGACTACTTCAACTATTGCCGATTTTCGAGTGGAAATGGGAGCATATAACCATGGACTTTGTGACGGGATTGCCCAGATCCCCGGCTGGCAGAGACGCTATTTGGGTTGTCATAGACAGGCTCACGAAGGTGGCTCACTTTCTTCCGTTCAGAGTTGGTCAGTCGACGGCTCAGCTAGCGGAGATGTATCTTCGGCAGATCGTCAGGCTTCATGGTGTACCAGTCAGTATCACCTCGGACAGAGATTCCAGATTTACGTCGCACTTTTGGCGTAGCTTGCAAGAGAGTTTGGAAACTCGCCTCCAGTTCAGCTCCGCTTATCATCCGCAGACAGATGGTCAGTCAGAGCGCACGATCCAGACTCTTGAAGATATGTTGCGGTCATATACATTCGACTTCGGTGGTTCGTGGGAAGATCACGTGCACCTGGTGGAGTTTTCGTACAACAAAAGTTTCCAGGCCAGTATCCAGATGACACCATTCGAGGCACTGTATGGTAGGAAGTGTCGATCCCCGCTAGTCTGGGATGATGTTGGAGAGAGGCAGATGCTTGGTCCGAAAATGATTGCTCAGACTGTTGAAGTGGTCAGAAGAGTCAGAGATCATCTTCGAGTTGCCCAAGATCGCCAGCGTCATTGGGCCGATTCTCATCGGTGCCCTCTTGAGTTTTCCGTCGGCGACCATATATTCCTGAGGATTTCGCCTAACCGTGGCGTCATTCGTTTCGGCGTACGGGGAAAGCTTAGTCCTAGGTATATAGGACCGTTCGATATTCTGGAGCGAGTAGGTGATGTACCCTATCGTCTCGCTCTTCCGCCGTCGCTAAGAGAGGTGCATGACGTGTTCCATGTATCTCAACTACGACGGTATATCCCGGACCCGAGCCATATCCTGGATCATTCGGAATTGGTTGTTGGTACCAACCTTTCGTATGAGGAGAGGCCCGTGTCTATATTGGACCGAAGAGAGAAGATACTCAAGAACAAGACTATTAGTTTAGTCCGAGTTGCTTGGGGTCATCACTCTTTGGGTGAGTCAACGTGGGAGCGTGAGGATGATATCCGATCGCGATATCCCGACCTGTTTGACTCGTAAGGTATAATGTCTTCCTTATGCCTTATGCTTTCAATTCCTTGCTTGAATAAATGACTGCATGGTAGACTGCTTGTTATAGATTACGATTATTATAGCTTTGTCCTTACAATTCTAGCCTCTTGATTAAATTTCGAGGACGGAATTCTTTTAAGGAGGGTAGAGTTGTAATGCTTGTAGTTCGTATTATGTATCTTGGAATACGTGTACGTATTTTCTCTTGTATTGCATATCTTTTGGCTTGGCTCGGTTTATTTTGGTTTGGTTCGGCTAGGCTTGGGTTGCCTTGGTTCATCATGAACCAAGGGGAGAACCCCCACCTACCTCCCCCATCATTCTTTATTAACCCATTCCTTCATTCTCTCTCTTCATTACTCTTCTTCTTCTCCATATTTACTTCTACACCTACCAGGAAGAGAGAGAGCTTAGGCAAGTGCAAACTTGCTTCATGATGGATCTCAAGTTTTATTGTTCCATTCTCTTCCTCACTTGATTCTAAGATACTTTAGAACTTGGCATTTTCCATTTTTATGGTTATATTTTTGTAGATCTAAGTTTTAAGTTCCTTTTTGTTTAGTTTTTCTTGGTTTTGATCTCTAAAAACTTGGTATTTCTAAAAACTAATGGTTCTATGTTGTAGAAAATTCAATTTCCTTCAGTTTTGGCTTTTGTTTCGCTTGATTTCGACTCCGGATGAGAAAGTTATGGCCATGGCAAGTTTTCAGAATTTTTATGGCTGAACTTGCTCTTTGGGGACGACGAACCCCATGCGCCGGGAGGCCATGCGCCGGGAGGTCATGTGCCGATTTGTGCAGAAATCTCATGCGCCGATTTGTGTAGAAATCTCATGCGCCGATTTGTACAGGAATCCCATGCGCCGATTTGTACAGGAATCTCATGCGCCGATTTGAGCAGAAATCTCATGCGCCGATTTGTGCAGAAATCTCATGCGCCGATTTGTGCAGGAATTCCATGCGCCGATTTGTGCAGGAATCCCATGCGCCGATTTGTGCAGAAATCTCATGCGCCGATTTGTGCAGAAATTCCATGCGCCGATTTGTGCAGAAATCTCATGCGCCAATTTGTGCAGGAATCTCATGCGCCGATTTGTGCAGGAATCTCATGCGCCGATAATGTAAGAATCCCATGCGCCGGAATTGTCCATTTCGCTGTTTTTGCCTGTTTAAGTTGTTTTGTAGCTAAAATCTCGAAAAACTCAAAACATAAAAGTTGTAGATCTTTTCATTGGCTTCAAGAATATGTCACTAGTTGTTTTATGCAAGTTTCTCTCATTCATAATAAGGTACAAATAGAACACGATAGTGGCCTGCTGTGGCGCACTCTTGACAAGTAAACTGACATGATATATCTCGACATGCTGTTACGATAGCTAGTCTGACATGACAAATATGAAAGATCTGGACACCGTGGGCGATTGTGTTTGTACAAATAAACTGGTACTGTCTTGTATCATGTCTAGGATGGGGGTCCCTGAGTATCACGGTCAGGGACACCTACTAAAATTGACTAAGGCTAATTAACTAGAATGATTCAGTAGTCATGAAGAGATTCCTAGCTACAGGCAATCTCGTTATCTGGACGCATTCAGTGGACTTATAGCCTATCGACGAGTAGGGCACATTTCCAGCACACAGTCACGTGTTGCATTCTTCATAAACGTTTGACCTGGATAACCGGATGGTCTGCAGGGCTTGTGGCTGTTGGGATAATCTCATTGCATCTTGCTAGTAACTAGGCATGTGATAACCCTAGTTAGTTAAAAGTATCAAGCCGTACTCTTGATTGGCCGTGATTGATTGGATAGAGTTTATTCCAGCTTAGTCTTATCCTGATCCTATGCAAGATTGTAACATGACATGATTATTGATACTTGTCTTAGCAATAACGATCGGGGGTCCAGTTCTGTTCAGGCGAAGGGTTACAATCCCGGTCCTTGTTTGGTTTAAGGGTTGTAACCAGGCTCCCGGAGCAGTTTTGTGTCCTCCCTTCGTTTATTGTCTTATTGCAACTCCATGTCATATTTGTCATGTTTGACCTTACTTCAATACCATGATTAATAATGCTGGCCTTAGCAATAAAGATTAGTGGTCCAGTTCTGTTCAGGCGAAGGGTTACAACCCCGGTCCTTGTTTGGTTTAAGGGTTGTAACCTGGCTCCCGGAGCAGTTCTGTATCCTCTCTTCGTTTATTGTCTTCACTGTACCAATAGTATTTGAGACGGGTTTCTATTCAGGTGAAGGGCTGCAACCCCGGTCCTTGTTTGGTTTAAGGATTGTGACCTGGCTACTTGAATAGTTTCATCGTACTCAGTTTACTGTTGTTATCTCTATTATTATCAGTTCTTTATTTATTATCTTTAATATTCTATTATGATATGCTGGCTTTAGTTCCTAAGTGAAGCCTCCTTTATGACACTTGCTCTTTCTGGGGTCTGACCCAGCTGGTTTTGTGTGGCCAGATATCGGAGCAGCACCAGAGGATCCACCTGTCTTCCAGCTCGATGGTGACCACCAGGCGTAACCAGGACAACGAGTGGATTTCTTTTGTCCTTCCACTCTACTTGTAAAATTATTCTTTTGAGGCGTTTAGCCGGCGAGCACGTGTTAGCTCGTATTGCACCTTATTTACTGTCTGCCTACGGGCTGTAACATGATTGACAAATCCTAGGGTTGATCATGTATTGACTAAAACTCTTGTTAGTCCTGACATTTTGTACGACTAGCTTCATGATCATCCAATATGTAATGTATGGGACGCCTTACTATTGTATATTGATGCTCTAATATCTTGTGACTGTTACTACTTGCTTGTGATTGAGAGCATAGGTTTGTTCTCGACCATAGGAGACTGATGGATTGTAGTTAAACCCTCATATATCTAGACAGCCGTGACCGTATAGTGACGTGGATTCCATTTTATTATACGTAGCTGGCTATGTCTGCCTCCGCTCTCCAGTATTCTGGTTCTGGGGCGTGACAAGGCGCTTGAAATTGTTGACCGTACTGTTCCCTCGAGGACTAATTCCGCTCATAGCATCTTGTACTGCTTGCTGCAAGGCATCACCTCGACGGTCCTGAGATGCAAGCAACTCACGGATGAGCCCTATCAAGACCCCATCCTCTGACCCTGCTGGCTGAACTGGCTGGACAGGGGGCATTGGTTCTCCAGAAGGCATGGCTCGGGAGGCGGCTGCCGAGGACTGATCTTGATCTTCTTGTTGTTGCTGGTCTGCCGGCCGAACTTCTTCTGGCTGATCAACAGGAACGATGCCACTGAAGCAATGACGTCAGGAATATTAAGGAAGGACCAGGATAGAACAATAATGCAAGCATGTTATCAAGTCAGGGATCCAAGAAGATAAGAAGATACGAGTGGAGATCAAAGACGAGTACAGATTGAGACATCTATCCGGTAAACCCTCATATTTCTTAATTGACAAGACCTGCATGGGCCGCTACTTAAACCATGTCACGCCCCAGAACCAGAATACTGGAGAGCGGGGGCGGACATAGCCAGCTACGTATAATGAAATGGAATCCATCTCACTATACGGTCACGGCTGTCTAGAAATATGAGGGTTTATCTACAAGCCATCAGTCTCTTAAGGTCATAAATTATCCTATTGTCTCAATCTCAACCAACTAATAATAATTACAAGATATCAGATCACCAAATATACAATTGTAAGGCGTCCCAAACATTACATATCCAGATGATCACGAAGCTAGTCGTACAAAATGTAAGGACTAGCAAGAGTTAAGTCATACATGATCAACCTCGAGTTGCCAATCATGTTTACAGCCCGTAGGCAGACAGAAAGTAAAGTACATCGAGCTAACAGGTGCTCGTCGGCTAAATGCCTCAGAAGAATAATGTACAATTACAGTGGGAGAACAAAAGAAATCCACCCGTTGCCAGGATTCCCTCTAGTGGTCACCATCTGGCTGGAAAGCAGGTAGATCCTTTGCTGCTGCTCCGGTATCTGGCCATACAAAACCAGCTGGGTCAGACCCCAGAAAGAGCAAGTGCCACAAAGGAGGCCACGAAATAAGAACAAAAGCTAAAGACAGGAATTAAGGAAAAACATAACAGGTGATATACGATGAGATAACCATGGGACTATTCAGATAACCATGTTACAACCCGTAAACCAAACAAGGACCGAAGTTGTAACCCTTCGTCTGAACGGAACTTAGATTCTCCCACCATTTATCGGCAAAATAATAATGTAAGAAATCAAGACAGAAAGCAATCTGGTACTGAATCAAGACATGGCTAGACTGGTTATACCTCATTCAATCATCACGGCCAAGCAGATACTACGGCTTACTACTTTAACTAACTAGGGTTATCACAGGCCTAATTACTAACAAGATGCAATAAGAATTCCAAGTCCGGTTACCTGTTTGTTACTACCTGAGTGATCCCAGCAAGAAAAGGAAAAGATAGCAGGATATAGCAGACACACTATAGTAAGATACATGTGTCCTAAGGTACCACACTCGACGGCGGACTGGAAGTGCGCTCATCTCGACGGATAGCAAAAATTCCATGTATATATATATAAGACCGGGACCAAAGGGGCAACAGGTAACTGGGGAATTCTCCATGAATATTTGATCCATCTAGTCATTAACCTAGCCAGATTCAGTATGAATCCCTGACCGTGGGAAACCAGGGATTCATGTCCTAGACATGATGCGAGACAAGACTGGTTGCTTACACAAGCACATTCAATACAATCACCCACGGTGTCAAGAATTCACTTAACATGTCAAGTTAGCCGTCGCAACAGCTTTAAGTTATCAAGTCATGCTACAAGTCATGAGTGCGCCGCCACGGGCCACTATCAAGTTATCAAGTCACAAGGATTAATTACAAGTTACAAGTTAGGTGTGCACCCCACTGGGTCACTAGCCAGGAGATCAGAGAATACCAAAATCATATTCCACAGAAAACCTCGAGAACCGTACTAGTCATAAACGATTACTTGAAAACCGTGTTAGGCCATGTCGAGTCAAGATAGTCGTGCTGTGTTGAACAGATCTCAGAAAAATCTAATCCATAAAAGAGAAACCAAGTCGAGAAATAAAACTAATACTCCTAGAGCCAAGGGGTTAAGCAAGGGGTTAGGGGAGCAGCGTACGCACAAGACACGCACGCAGGAGAGCTGCGTACGTAAAAAGTCACGCACGCAAGAGAGCAGCGTACGCGAAAAGTCACGCACGCAAGAGAGCAGCGTACGTGAAAAGTTACGCACGCAGGAGAGCTGCGTACGCGAAAAAGTCACGCACGCAAGAGAGCAGCGTACGCAAAAAGTCACGCACGCAAGAGAGCAGCGTACGTGAAAAGTCACACACGCATGAGAGCTGCGTACGTGCAAAAGTCACGCACGCAAGAGAGCAGCGTACGCGAAAAGTCATGCACGCAAGAGAGCAGCGTACGTGAAAAAGTCACGTACGCAAAAGAGCACAGCGTACGCGAAAAGTCACGCATGCAAGAGTGCAGCGTACGTGAAAAGTCACGCACGCAGGAGAGCTGCGTACGCGAAAAAGTCACGCACGCAAGAGAGCAGCGTACGCGAAAAGTCACGCACGCAAGAGAGCAGCGTACATAAAAATTCACGCACGCAAGAGAGCAGCGTACGTGAAAAGTCACGCACGCAAGAGAGCAGCGTACGTGAAAAGTCACGCACGCAAGAGAGCAGCGTACGTGAAAAGTCATGCACGTAAGAGAGCTGCGTACGCACAAAAGCACGCACACAGGGAGCTGCGTACGCGTAAAAACACGCACGCAGGGGAAAGGATCTTGTTCTCCATGGCTAAGAAGAAGCTCCAAGGGCACCCAAAACTTCAAAGCATCATAACTTGGCCATCCGAACTCCAAATCCAGATTTTCAAAGTTCTAACCAGGGTGGAATTGAACTCTCTTCCACATGAAAACATCAAAACCGATAGAAATCTAACTTAAATAGATCAAAACCATGCAAAACCGAAAATGGAGAAAACTTAAATCTAGAACAATGGAGACTCCAAATCATAAAATACCAAGTTCTAATGTTGATCACCATGTCCTAATCTATCAAATGGACAAATAAAATAGGGTTCTCATGTGGTGGCAAGGTGCACTTGCGTATGGGTGGTGTTGTGTAGAGGAAGGAGAAGAGTGTTGTGTAGAGAAAGGAGAAGAGGAAATTAATGGAGGTTATAAAGAGAGAGAAAAAATTGGTGGAGTTATTAAGAGGGTGGGATGTGGTGTGTTGAGGGTAGAGAATAGGTTAAGGTGATCCAATGCTCATTAAACCAAACCAAACCAACCCAATCCAATTAAAACCGAGCCATGACAAAACCCAAAATACGAGAAATACTGAAATTCCATAAGTTAAGAAAAATAAAATACATGCCAAAATCCAGATACGAGTATAAATACAAAATACGGAAAATACGGGAAATGAGGGTGACAACTTGGCCTTGCACGGACGCAACCTAGGCCCGTGCGGCATCACATCTTAGCGAGGATGATCGCTCCTGCAGGAGCGGGACATGACAGATTGGTATCAGAGCACGGCTTTACGTCCTTGGACTTCATTTCGATTTTCTCAGTTTTGAAAGCTCGGTTTTGAAACAAAAGAAGTGTACGCTCTCTCTCGTTGTGCCTTAGGATATTCTATACAATAAGTCTAATATTTTCAAAAGCTCGTACAAGTACTCGGTCGAACGGGATCGCTAGGCGAAGGCCTTTGTGCCGAACCACGACGTACTTGAGTTGGAAGGAACCGATGCTAAGAGTTAGCAAAATGCAAGACGTGCTTGAATAACCTTACGCTGACAATAGCGAACGAGTACACGAGACCGAAGTATAGTTCGAACGGGATGGTTATGCATGCAGCCTTTTGGCTAAGTTGTGCCGAGTATCGCGCACCTAGACTTTATGGTGCAAACAAGTTGCGAGCGAGATTGACTATCGCTTGGACGAGAATAAGGGAGACTTAGAACGTATGTTGATAGAGACGCTACTTGACCGACGCTAAAGCGAACACGGGAAAATGGTTCTTAGATTTTTAAGAATGAACGAACGCGCAATTGGACATGTCGATCGGGAGTCGAATAACCTTTTGAGGATTTGTAGAATGACTTGACTCCGAGTGGTGTATGTGATAGCTTCGAAGAAGGAAAAGAGCGAGTGTTGATGACTAGTCGAATGGCTCGAACCCTGAGTGGTGTATAGACATTATAGAATTGTTCGAACGAGACTAAAGGATTTACGAATAGAATGAGTATGTCGGCAAGCGATGATATCGCGCAAGCCTTGGAATGAGTAACGCTTAGTTGGTTTCGACTTCGAGAGTCTCAAAGAGATATCGTTCGGACGAATTAAGAATGCGTAGTGCGAATCATGAAACGAATGGAGATCTTGGTCGAGGAAACATAGGAGATCATGCATGCGATTTTGAATTTAGTCGAAGAGATTAAAACTTGAGTTGAGGTGAAATACCCATGGACGAGATCGAAGATAGCACGATCGGAAGATAGCGTGCATAGAAAATGTTGGTTTGAAGATACGAAGATGACTAAGGATTTGGAATAGATGTTGCTCAATGAAGAGTTAGCACGAGATAACGTGAATTGAGGAATTAAGTTGTACGACTCGGAATTCGTTACAAAAGGAAGATCGTCAGGTTATGTGCATCATCGATGGTATTGAGGCGTATCAAAGATCGATGTACGATAATTCGGGGGTACTCTAATTCGATGAATGATGATCGTGTTAGAAGTTATTATTTTGAAGGATGCTATGTTGGGGATTGGATAGAAATGAATGTTCGATGGAGAGGAAAGTGACTTGATTGTTCGGTGATAACCACAACGATAACGACCTTGTCTTGCGCGAGCGCAACTCCAGCCTCGCACATGCGTCACGTCGAATTTGGGACGATCGTTCCGCGTGAGCGTTGGCATGGTGATTCATGTCCAGCAGGAATGGTCGAACTCAAAATATCATGGCATGGTAATTTTGATTGCTTCGACTTGTGGTTTGAAGCGAAGGTGGATTCGAGGATTGTTAGGACTTGCGATTGAAGAATGAGAAAACTTGAGAATTGAGTAGACCCAATCCGCGTATCAAAAATGAGCAAGTCTAGACACAACACAAGAGTTACGTCCCGATGAGGACGATTATTCTGCGAGAATATTGACATGGTGATTCATGTCCGCCGTAGATAATCAAACTTGCGTGAGATCGGGATACGACATATTGCAAGGCTAGATGACCTTGTGATCGACTACGTGAATTGGATAGGTGGATTGTATCAAACATACTTGAAGAGATAGACTACGATAATTGTTATTACGGACGCACGATTTGATTGAGGACAACCCATCGTAGGATGACTTTCCTAAACGAGCTCGAACTCGGAACGGAGAATATGTTGATGCGAATAGGGTGAACGCTGCTTGATGTTTAGAAGTTTGAGCGAAACAAACTTGGGTAGAAACTCCCGTATAAACGAACAAATGGTTTGACTATAGGATTTGGGGCGAGCTTCGTGCAGCGGCTTTGCACGATAAGCCACGGACTTGACTTGTAACTATGACCCTGTGAGATGACCTAGCGTATACACGGACGACCCTATGCCGAGTGATTGAACTTATGCGATTGACCTTACAGTATCGTCTTGACGGACGATAGACTTGGGCAGCAAGACTTAGAGTAGGACGGAGAACAGGGAATATGCGTGAACGACGACGAGATTGGCCCCAAACAAAATGAATGATAGGAATGGATGATGCACAAGTAAGTTGGGATAACGAATTGAATCATTGATAGAAAGACGTACTCGATAATAGTGCAATACTTAGTCTTGAATCGGACGGAAGGTACTTAAGACTTGTTCGACTCCGCTAAGAAGAAGAAATCGTAGTGATTTCGTAGACAAGAACGCTTGAGAAACGAATCGGATCATCTCGAGGATCAAGATAAACGATAGTAAGATGCGCACAAGTTCGGTTTTAAACCGAAGTTAGTAAAACGATCGGCAAATCAAAACTATCACGAGTAGCTTGTTCGACTTTGTTAATCGCTTAGCCTGGTTGAAATGTACGTATTCGGGGGACGCCTTGAATATGTGCATAGTCCCCACGCAGCGATATGATGAACTCGAATGCAACTGCAAGTGGGTGTTGAGATGCGCATAACGACAATTGAATAAGTGCCATCAAGTCTAAAATGAATGGACAGTCATTCCATAAAATTCACCGAACGCATGCAACATAAAACTTGGAAGGATAACCGAGCAAAAAATTCGATGCCATCAAACGATGGAGTCGTTCGATAGAATTGTCTAAGAAACACGACGACACGAGTTAAAGGAATGGTAGGATGACCTGCACTCATGAAGTCTCGAGGACGAGACTTGTTTTGAGTGGTGTATTATGTAATGACCCGCTCCGCCCTAGTGGAACGCCGATTCAAACGGCAAGTGCAACGACTCGAACGAGTCGTCGACCCGAAGAGTTGGCATCGACCTGATGAAGAATCGATGCAAGGCTTACATTGGCCCGTCTAGAGGAATCCAGACTTAGACTTTCAAAGGCGTGCTCGTAGTATCGCTCGGCCGATGCGAACATCGCTAAGGTGGGTGGCTCCGATGAACCGTCTTTGCTTAGCCTAGACACTTAACAATGCGGACACTATCACGAGAATCGCTAGGCGATAACACCGTACATGTTAATAAATGACTCAACGCACCTAGCTAAGGGATTAATCCCACCTTGCATGCTTGTATAGAATATGGAAAGGAACACGGAAAATATGAGAACTCTAGCACCGCGCTCCATGCTCGTGCTACGACACATGCTTACGTTCAAGTCCCTTACGCGTTCAACAATGAAACAATGAATGGATTACAACAATAAAACGGGAAGACTATCAACATAGTCGTTCCAAGTAGAGTATAGCAACATTGAAAGATTATGGGACCAATGGGTCGCCAAGACGACTCCCGTACGGAGAGTTGCATAATACGTGAATGAAAGAATGAATGGATAAGTGAATAAATGAGCCAACGAATGAAAGAATGAATACGTGAATGAATTAATGAACGAACAAACAAGTGAAAAAAAGAAAGAATGAATAAAAGATAAGAAGGAAAGGAATGGTTAGCGACAGGTATGACGGACACGTACAACGGGGCTCGCTACCCGCGTTGCACGGACGCCAACCTAGTCGATAACGCATTATGGCTAAGGGTTAGCCTACGGCTCGGAGACAGCCGTTAAGTTAAAAATGACAAATAATACGAAATGGTCGTGGATAATCCCCTCGTATATGGGAGGTGGAAGATATAAGGGATTTCCGCGGTATGATCAAAGGAAGGATCGTGGCCGGCCTAGGCGGAAATCAAAGGGGGCTTACGGGCTGCCTGGGGGGGCTTGGCTACCCGGGGGACGTAAGTGCAGGGTATTTTCAAGACACTATCAACGTGTACCAGCCGCACGCTCTGAATAGTTACAAAATACCAAGGGAAAAAGGGTCCAAAATGGCTTGTGATGCCAGCGACCAGTGCATATAGAGTTAAGTGGGCTTTGCTGGTGGCGATCCACGTGCAAGTCCTTGCATTGAACAAAGTGGTCTAAGTTAACTAAATGAAGTTCCTTCTGAACAGGCTTGAAATATAACACACCAAAGGATAAAGAGTACTTCGTGAAATTGAGTTAGGAAACACGCCTACGAAGCGCTAGGCCTGAGGCAGGGACACGCCCTTGACATTGAATGCTTACGTAAATCACGATAAGTTATTACATATGAATTGTTGACTAACTTGGTTTACTTTGGACAAGGAAAGCCGGACGGTAAGTATGGGTAAGTCGTGCATAAAATTCCATACGACACTTGTATTCGACAACACGAGATAGGCTATGAAATACGCTATGTAAATGATCCTAAGACAAGATTAGAAAGACAATGAATGATAAACGGTACACAAAAGTAAATAGAACGTGTTTGGTAATGATAGCATTGTGGGCGAGCTAGCCTTCCCACCAGTGCATAACAATGTGCTGATAACCCCACAGTCTGCTTGCAGGATGCAGGAGACGCCGACGGGTGCGGAGCTTCCATCGAACGTGTTAAGGCGCGAAGCCAACTCTGGGGCCTTGGAACGTTACAAGAAGCTGAAGCACCCTATACAGGACATAATGTATCGAACATCGCCATGAATCATTCCATCTTGTAAGCCACTTGGCACGTCCTTTTTATGTTCAGAGAGAGAGCTTGAGCGATTTGTAATATCGACCTAGCGTCGCTTGTAAACTTCTTGAAAATCAATAAAGAGTTTAAATTCGCTTCAACTTGTGTTCATTTACTTTTCGCTGCAAATGGGAACACTCTGTGCGACTCTGTGGCCTAGCTTAAATCGGCCGTTTCTGGACTTGGCCTTGCACGGGCGCAACCTAGGCCCATGCGGCATCACGCCTTAGCGAGGACGATCACTCCTGCGGGAGCGGGGCGTGACATAGGGTATGTATACTCTTGATTCAATAAAGAAATTCTCTGTTTGTCCTGTGAACGTAGGTCAATCTTCGATCGAACCACGTTATATCTTGTGTCCTTATGTTTGCCATTAATTTCGATCATTTATATTTTGTTTATTTGGTCAAACAGATTATTTGAATTGATATCAAAGCGTAAGAAAATTAGTTAAAGAATTTTATTTTTTCGATCTAGGTTAACTGTAGGTGACGATATTTTTCTGTTTCTTATTTTCTAATTAGGTCATAATTCTTGAAGTCATTGGTTCATAAAGATCCTAGAAATAGGTCTCTACTTCGGGGTTAATGATGGCGAATGACAATGTTAATGATATCAAGTTCGAGGTTGAAAAGTTTAATTGAAAGGTAAAGTCAATTCTCGTGAAAGAGAAATGGTACAAGGTGAAAAAAGGGGTGAATAGTAGTCATTGTTGCGTTGCTAACTTACGCGTGGTAGCGATGTTATGGCTCGTCAAATGGCATCGATGTTGCGACATGTAGCGACATTATACAGTTCAATGACTAGCTATTTGGCGACTCACATTTAACGTAAAGGACAATGTTGCTATATTAATTTCACGATCAATTTAGCTAGATTAGCAACGTTTTCTTACATCGCTAATCCTGCATACTTTTTGTAGTGTTATAACTTAGAAGAGCATGTTTAAGGTTTTTTTTTTACCCTAATTTAGGAGAGCTTGCGGCTATTGAGGATTTGCTTCTTATGGTGCTATGAAGTCCTAACGAAATTGAGAGAAGAAGGAAAAGAACTCATTGGAGATCGTAGGGGAAAGTTTACGCAGTATATTATTGTACTACCTCTTATAAATTTTCTTTCTTATTCAATAAAAAATTATTCTGTAGACGTAGGTAAATCTTAGTCAGAACCCCGTTACGTTGTATCTTGGCTATATTTTCGATTATTTGTACTTTGTTTATTCCTTGTCCGAATTCTTAGAGCAGAGTCCATAGATGACGTTTGTACACTTTGGAAATTGAAAATGTGCAAGAGAACTAGTTCCGTCGCCAAATGCCCAAAGTCCATCGTCTATACCAATCTAATAATTCTGGTCCTGAGCACGTGTTTTGTATAATTGGTCAAACTTTCATGGGTTACACTAAGGGGCTGTTTGGTTGGATGAAACTTTGGTGAAAGTGGGCAAAAATATGAAACTCAGTTGAACTCTTGGTTCTGCTCGTTAGTTTCTTCAATTAGCCTAATTTAATTTCTACTTGTCAGTAGAGAGCCTTGTGAGACTAGTGTATATACTAATTGAATTTTGCTTTCTACTTATTTATTCAGTATATTTAGGGTGAGTTTGTTAAGTATGAATATAGCTAGGTAGATTTATATGATGTTTAAGAGCATTTACAGTAAAGTGGTTTGAAGTGATACATTTTTATTTTAGTCAAAATTTATAGCACTTGGGGGTTTCGGTGGGCTCCTGTCCACACTTGAAAAATGCTAGCAAGCTACGAGACTCTCCGAATTTGGAGCATGTCCTAGCTCATGAACGGTAACTCAACTATGCCCGTTGAGAGGTAAATGAAGGGAAAATAAAGATAAAAAAAAGAGGAGGTTAGTTTGGAGTGTGCCACTAATTTACATGATTTAAAAAAAAAAAATTAAAGTATAGAACGTTTCCATTGTGGATGCTCTAATAGCGAGAGTTCTTTGTCAGCAAGACAAGGAGGTGGAGTTAGAATTAGAGTCGAACTTAAAGCCAAGATATGTTGATGTAGGAGGATCCAACTTGATCTCTACCAGCTCTCAACTATTTGTTTGTTGGTGTTTTGTTTAGAGTGATGTTGTATGTACCTCCAAAAATCTCATCCCTTCATGTCCCTTCGTCATGTGGCACTCCCTTATTGACCGAAGCAAATATGGGGGTAGGTTGGGGGGAAGACATAAGCGAATAGGAGAGAACAAATAGGAACAACGTGACGGAGGGACACGGAGGAATGAGATTTTGGAGGTACATATAGTATTCTCCTTTTGTTTAAACAGAGAGTGTCATTTTAAAAGGAGTGTGAAATGAACAAAATAGTGTCATAGAGAGAGACATTAGATATGTAGACATATGTCATGTTTCCTACCAACTCTCCAAAGGGTCACACAACACACTGTTTGAACTTTGCTTCTCTAAACATGTACTATGTGACAAAGTTCTATGTCCCAAGGTTATCTCATGACCTTTACATGGCTGGATCTTGATCGGTCAACACTCTAGTCGACTCATTCTTAAAGAATATATAGTAATATTTATTTTATGTTATTTTATTTATAGAATATATATAGTGATATTATTTTATGTGTTTTGTAGTCTTTTAAATTTTAATCCTATTCTAGCACAACCTAACCTTCATCTTGAACAATCATCCATCCAAAACTTGATCCAATTAGAGTAGGGTAGGTGCCTATGGAGGATAAAAAAAGCTCCATAAAAGATATATCAAATATTTGGTTGACAACTATTTATCTATCAATGTCAACCATTTATGTTGGTGTCAATTTTCTATTAAAAAAAAGCATGTCATAAAATTTAGATGGCTAGTTGGAAGATAACTAAACATACATTTTCGCTATGTAAATTAACCTCTCATACAACTAAGGAGCACAATCTAGACTATTACATGTCTACTAAACATGTAAAGATGTTATAATTTGATATATTGCTATTAATTGGGTTAAATGTAAAGTTCATTTCGATTTACCTTAATCTAAAGCCTATCATGAATAGTTATAATCCGAAGTTAACTTGGGTATAAATAAGGATCCAATATGATTATGGGATATAAAGAAAACGACAAATATTGCATCCAAAATGTTGATACGGAGCTTGCCTTGTAACCCTAATATGATAAATGAAGAAATATATATGTCCTTCCTTGGACATGGATAGGTAGGCACCTTACCGAACCATGCTAATTTTTTTTGCTTGCATTTCCATCTATGTAGCACTACAAGTATTTTCGATGGACAAATTGGGAACATTTCGTTAATCGAGAGACATGGCAATGAAGTTGTACATCTAAATTTGAGGTGTAGAAGTTATATATATATATATATATATATATATATATATATATATATATATATATATATATATATATATTAGCCTAGTGGTTAAGAGATATGCATGCGGCCCGAGTGGTCAGGAGTTCGAATCCCAGTGGGAGCGATTCCAGAAACAATTTACCTGGTTCCAAAAAAAAAAAAAAAAAAAAAAAATATATATATATATATATATATATATATATATATATATATATATATATATATATATTTGAAGAAACCTGAAAACATGTCTAATACAGATTGGAAAGACATGGATCAAGAGTAGCAGATCACACAATCAAATTGTTGGATTTATGAAGTCATATACAACTTATGGATCAAAATAAATAAAAATTCAACTTATGGATCAATTATCAAACATATGTAACAACGTTATTGTTAAAGCTTTAAAATTTGCACATGACAAATGTGTCTTTTTCAATTACATTATGAATGAGGAGGATACATGCATCAATTCTAGATAATCTCAATGCTTTCAACAAAATTAAGGACCTCAAATTAGCGATGATGACAAATGTTTGGTTGTCAAGGACGAAGAAAATTATGAAACATGCATCAATTCTAGATAATCTCAATGCTTTCAAAAAAATATATAAAGAAAAGTAACTCCCACCGTGGAAGGAATAATACGCCTCCGTGGCTCGATCCATTGATCTTCCGCCATCCAGCTCGGATCTTATGCCTCTTCCAAGTAACCACAAAGGTCACTCAAGTTCGACAAGAAATTGAATTATTTAAAAAAAAAATGCAAAAGATTCATAATATGGGATGAATATGAAAGGCATGTGAGGTTCTCAGTTCTCATAGATAATATGATTTATTTACAAATTCGTGAGATCCCTAAAAGAAATTGATGCGACATATATGAAGATTTCAATGGGGATAATGTTCTGATAGAAAATAATATGCTTTGGTACTATAAAGATAAAATTCTCTAATGGTATTTTAAGAATTTTTATCCCTGTTACACATGTTCAGAACATTTTTTTTATTTACTATAAGCACTTAATGCATCATGAGGTTGAAAATTGGAGTTTTGAATGTTTTAAAGAAACAAGGATGGTTAGGAAATATAAAAGATTGTAATCAAAAGTTCATTCATTGTTACATATTGGTTAGGTTTGGTTTGCCTGCTTCCCCGAGACTAACTAATTTACTTGTTACCATTTTAATTTTTTTTTTATTATTATTCTAACGGTTTTTGACCTTTATATTCTTGTTTTTATTTGTCTTGTTTAATAGTTAGAAAAAATACGTAAAAATTACCCAGCTAGTAACGTTTTTTTTATCATTTTTTATTTGTTACAAAGAGTAGTAATTTGCACTTAACATGACTTCCAGTTAAGTTCAAGCCAACTTAGATTAGAAAAGAATCAAGAAACTAGCAAATTAGTAGAATAAAAAAAAAAGACTAGCAAATTCCCATGGGATAAAAGGAAGAAAGGAGAAATTTACTCCGTTCTTTAACTTGAATGATGGTTCTTTTGAATAGAAGAGGTTCACGGATCCAATGATTTGAGTGCATCACTATTCACTTATCTATACAGAAAGCAAGGTAAAGTGCAAACCATTTATGCCGCAAGGACGACAGAACACTGACATGACATACTTTGCATAATCTAGTGTACTTTGGAGTGTACGTATCGCGTACAACACATGTTTGTGTAACATCTGTCAATGTCCACAGGCATTAAGACTCCGTTTGGTTCGCTATAATGTAATTGTAATCGTAATATAATCAAAAAAAAAATTTCTTCCATTTGATTACATTGCGATTACCATTACATTATAGTGTACCAAACAAGACCTAAGTGCAAGCTAACTTACACTAGAAAAGAATCAAGAAACTAGCCAGCACACTAATACTACAAAATCAAGAAGCTAGCAAATTCCCTCGGAAATAAAGTCGAGGAAGGAGAAATTTACTCCGTTCTTAAACTTTGAATAGATGGTGAATTTCCATGGAAGAGATTCACAGATGCAACAATTTGAACCGCACCGACATATTTTGGTATAAGCTAGTATATTTTGGAGTGTATGCATTATGTTGTACATGTGTCTATACAATGTCTTGGGACACTAGCATTAGTGCAAGCTAACATAGATTAGAAAGAATCAAGAAACTAGCAAATTAATAGAATCAAGAATACGAAAAGGAAAAATGGCGCCAATGGAAATTCTTCAAATTCTTGGACCCACGAGCAAAAGAGAGAGTTGAGAGTAAAGCTTCCTTCCCAGTAGCCTTTAACCAAACCCCATATTTAAATATACATTAAAAATATGTCCATTGGGGATGTTAACCCAAAAGTTCGGCCGGTTACAGAATGTGAAACCCGGAGTGCGTTAAACGCGGGTCTCCAAAATCCGATGTTGTAGGTTCAAGTCCTACAAAGAGTGGTAAAGAGATCTATTCATTGATAAGAAAAAGAAAAAACGTGAACGGTGATTGGATTGATAAAATAGAATCCTGGGTCGCGAACAGATTGATGATGAAGAAAGTAGTTTTGGTGTATTGACTGCATCTTTCGGTGTAACTGGTTATTCCTTACCTCGGGACCAAATTGGTCATTGGGCATGTCTATTGAGTTTTGAAAACTCCAACCATCTCAGAGATGGATATAGAGGTAGATATTTGAATTCACTGATCGGATTTAGGTTTCAGAATTCAGATGTACAAATAATAACTGATACAGAATGTGAACCTTGAACATTCATCGGTCAGAATAGTATTTTAAATGAATCGATACGAACCCAACTTATCATGAATCCATCATTTCGAAACAAACAATATCTACTTTATTTATAATAATAATAATAATAATTGTTTTCTACTTTCTTTTATTTTAAATTTATTTTATTTCCTAATTTTATCAACTCACCGACCACCGACCAGTCCTGCAAGAAAACCATAAATTCCATTATATGCCACACTATCTATCACTTGAATCATTTTCCTTGCACAGCAGCACAAAAGCAATTGACCAGGAACGTACATCAAAACCTCCCTATAAATTCCCCAGTACGAGTATAGTACCACTGCACTGGCAAGAAAATTACTCAGAATTACTGCAACATTATTGATTTCGGGCTTTCTTGCAAGTCGGGATGCATATTCTCCCGACGAGAATTCCAATGTGTAAAGCTTAAAATCACCAGATATTTCCTCTTGCATAATCTAATCGAACAAAAATATAAAAAGGAGGAAGAGAAAAGTATATATATATAGATCTTTTATAAACTGTGCAATTTCTAAAAACCGAAACACCTATATCCACCTTTGTTTTCTAGCTCCAACAAATCCATTGAGATGCAAAAAAAAGGGCAGTATTTTTCTGAGAAAGCACCCAAGCCTTGCAAGCACAAATGGGTCAAAGGACCGACACCGAATCTTATTTGGCATTTCACAGAACCTTCTTCCAAAGGAAGCAAGAGGGGGAAATTGCCTGGAGCCCTCTTTGGACAACAAAAACTCAGACTAGAAACCCCTCCCCCTCTCAGCCTTCCAAAGCCACTTCTGTCTAACAAATCAAGAAACCTCCTTAAAACACTAGGTAGAGCCGTAGAACATTCACAAGTGAACAAAAGATCGCGGGTCTAAACAAAACTAAATTACGCCTTTGGGAGTAAGATTGGCATTCAATCCAGATCAAGTGCAGCCTTCGCCTTGTTGTGGCTCTGGAAAAACTGCCTTCAACTTGGTACATGGATGCTGCAAGCAAACATAAAGAGGGTAGTGAGTGCAAGTTTCTACGGCACAAGGACTTCTTTAAAAAAAAAATTGTTATAGCCATAAAACATATTTTGTTTTACCTTACTGACAAAAGACTCGATCTCTTCCTGAGTAAGAGCTTCCTCCCCTGCATTCTCCTCCCATCCAAGCGATCGTAGAAAGGCTGCTTCCTCTTCATCCAGAGGTACTAGCCTCTCAGGCTCTTCATCACAGGCATCATTGCTCCCATTTTCCATATCCGGACACCCTGAATTAGTAGTAGATGCAGTAGGAATGTCATTCTCCTGGCTAGCAGAAGCTCCAGTGATTTCCCCAATTGTCTCGACTACCAAATTGGATGCTGATGATGAGGATGATGATGATGCAATACAGTTCGTCTCCAGATTAATGGCACTAGAATTTCTTGGCATTGGTTGTTTGCGGAGGCCATTAAAGAAGTCATTCCGACCCTTAGCCGGAGAGAGGGGATTCTTCTCACCTCCTACCGTCCCATTAACCTTCAGCTTAGGGTTGATAGTGCTCCTCGGATGTGGACTCGGCGCTGATTGAACACTTCCACCAAGAGAGGCTGCCTCCCTACTAGCAATCTTTGAAGTCAGACCATCCTTGGCAGTAGAGTCGATACTATTCTTCTCCCAATTGAGGACTTGATAGTTAGTAGCCTGTGATACCTTTGGAACATCTGGTTTTGCAACTGGCAGACGGAGAACATGATTGACCGGCTGGGATGAAGACTGCAGACCGCTCTTCGAAGCATTGTAATCCGAAATTTTTGCCCCTTTGGATTTTAATTTATCTGAAGAGTTATGAACCTGGAGAAGTGCATTAACCAGGGAATTGTTCTCAAATGATTGGAAAATCTCATTGATCAGCAATCAGTTACATAATAGTTCTCACCATAATGTTTACTCCAACAAGAAAAGAATAATTGCACAGTAACGACAAAAGAAAACAGTGTAATTTTTATGGCAGCAAGCACAAACCAGTTTGCAAATGGTTTTTCCATAGACTGGAAGACAAGGCCCCATGAGAGGATATACCAAATTCAAATGAAAACAAAGATCTAAAGGAGAACTTAAAGAAGTTTCAAGACTGAACCAAAAGGGTAGTTTGTGATTCTAAGCAGCATCCTTTAAGATGTGAGCATGCAAGTCCTTGCTAAAAGGGTTAACAACCTCTTCAAAACTTCAAACGACCAAACATTCAAGTCTATTTGCAATTCAAGATCAAATTTTACCCAACAAGAGAAGATGCTTAGAAAAAATCATGTCCCATGTTTTCCCCGACGCATGGTCTTGTAAGACAAATGGGAATGTCATTTCTTCACTCTTTAGCTTAGTATGTTCATGTCATTAATGTCATTCCTTAAAGAAAAATAGTATGATTTTACCTCACTATTGACTCTCTATAATCTTGAGACCTTGGAAGGTGATCCACGGTTGCATGAGCTTAAACTGCATAGACAGATAGGTCTACTACTCACCAACTGGCCATCCAGGTTTTATGGCATGGCCATGTCATGCTCATGGCTACCAGGTTTTATGGCATGGCCATGTCATACTCATGGCTACCTAGGGTAAGAATTTGGCACCAACATAGAGCATTGGCATACGGTCATAAAAGTTGTGTCAATACTTTTATGGGGCTTTGTACCCGACCCCGAACGCTTGGATTATGATGATGATTTCTTGTAGAGATACACTTGGAGCAAGAAAGTTTGTGGGATAGACTGTAAACTTTGGTCAAAGTTTTCTTCGGAGAACACAGTCGCTCAAAACCCCATCTGGAAACCTCTTTCCTCTCAAAAGGGTCAACGTTACCATCCTTAAACTACAGTTTTAAGAGTCGAAGCAAGGCCCAATAAGTGGCAAACTTGACTCATGAACCTGTATTTAGATGAAAAACGGTAAAGGATTGGTCCATATCATATCTGCTTATTGCATACCTTTAGTGGATACCCCTAAATATAGAAGTACAATGGTGTCGTTCTAGATGCATACTAAAAACCCCTCTTTCTCAACCATACAGTAGGATACATATCCCACGTCATGAAACATTGACTATCGAGGCTAGAATCAATACTATGAATTACTATAATTGATACCTTCATAGACGCCAAATCTACAATAAATGCCGTGAGTTAGTATGAGAATATTCATCACTTGACAAGTCATTATCCTTTGAAGTGACGCATAGTAATTTGAAGAAAATTTCCTCAAGTAAATTCTTCAGCTAGCTTGGTTTAAGAGAGTTGTCTTTACGTAATTATGACAATCAATACCTAAAAGGTGGTCATAAGGTCAAACCTTCATGCACAGCAGTGAGACTGACTGCAGCAATAAGTTAATGGGCTTTATTGCAGATCAACGCGACCAATTACAAAACATGAGGGGGGTCTGTTAACCAAATCAGATTGTGAAGGATTTCAACCCCTTTCCCCGGGGTTTCCAAAACTCCCTTCTCCTTCTCCTTCTCCTTCTCCTTCTCCTTCTCCCCCTCCCCAGGGTGTTATATCCTAGCCTTGGGTAACAGAAGAAATGAACATGAATTGGTTAAACGAAGAACTGCACATGAAGAATTAAATTAAGGACATCTCTGCCCTCTATTAATGATGACTAACCCTTCCCTCTAGAACCCTATTGAACACTAGAAGTGCACATTGGATAACTCTGCCAAACCAAAACATCCACATAGCATGGGTTCACTTGTCCTGGGTTTTAAAAGATTTTAACCTCCTTAAGTCCTCTTTAAAAAAACCTGGGGTAAAGGCATTTGTGCAAATATCCTTTTTCTTTACAATCTTTCTTTACTTGAGACAAATGGGTAAGTACTCAGACAGGAAAACCAGGTCCTTGTACTTGAGCAAAATAGTATTACTACTTCAAGCAAAGTTTCTTGCAAGCAACAATGAAACCTGGTGCAGTTAGCATCACACCAACAATCAAGCAAAATAGTATTATTACTTCAAGCAACAACAAAACCTGGTGCAATTACATCACACCAATAACAATGTACTAGTCTCAGAAGTATTACCTACGTCTTTTTCTCTGTTTGTTCTTTCATTATACCCGAGCTTTATCACATCATACTTCTTAAAAGAAAAAATAAATTCAAGTATGGTATTCAAAATTTAGCTAAGCTCCTATAATTTTTCTCGCATATGACAATAAAACTCCAATACCAATAAAAAGTAGGATTCACAAAGACACGTTGAGCACATAGGCTTGCAGGCTCAAATCAGGCTATGCCGGTAGTAAGATTGCATAACTCAACACATGAAGATCAAGTTCAAGTATGATAGGATGTTCAAGATGCAGCAGACATCACAATATCATCTATTACCATTTCAATCTAGTCAGTGAAGACTTGTACGATATGATGCTAAGAGTGTGAGAAGTTGGGAAGTCAACTGTTCGTGTGGTGATGATCAAAGTAAATCCCAGTTCTGTTCACCAAATTCACCCATATAGAAATCAGATTTGTCAGAACTACTCCTAGATTCAACCAAGTTTAATGTTGTCAACTGCAAAACACATTTAATCATTTCCTCTAGAATCTTATCTAACACCCACATTTCAGGATGTATTAACCTGACACATTCAAGCACCCAGAAGTGCAAATGGGTAAGAGACATAAGCTCCAAAACTTTCAGAACTACCTGGATCCTGAAACGCTACATGGGTGGCATCTCTCTCTAGCCCCAATCAAACTCTGGAGAGGTTAGAGCTACGGTAAGAAATGAGCAGCAACTCAAATGGGAAGCGGAAAGAAATGCATGTGGACACGTTAAAGCTGAACTTTCATCCTTAGTACAAGGTTTGCAGTATTGGAATCGGTTTCGGACCGTTCCTGTGAGTATCGGAATCGCTGATTTCGACAGTAGTATCTGGCCTCCAAGCCAAAAATGATATAAAAAGAGTATTTCAAAAGCTAGAAATATACTTGACGCATTTAGAGTCTAGACATATATGTATTATATGTAGTTCCCGTTAGTTTTAAATGGAATAATATTTAACATTGTTGAACCGTTCGCCCACAACAAAAACTATTATTTATTTACTTGCCTTAGAGATAGTTCAACCATAATAAATAGTTTTGAAGAAAATAATATTAATATTGATGAATTTATAGGTATACAACTCCGATAAATGGTAATGGCCAGATTGTAACGTTGTCAACCTTCAACGCAATCGAATAATTGTGTGTACACTATTTTTTTCATATTTCTATGTTTTTCGTTCAATTTTTTTCTGCCACATCGACCACCGGAAAAGAGACCCCCACATATCGGTATCAGCTGGTCTCGGCAGCCGCCGAACATACCAAAAATGATACGATACGGCCGATATTAACTATGCAACAACCACAAAACTTGATCATCCACTGACCACTCCATAAGGTCCACAACAGAAGAAAAAACAAGTCTAACACCATAAGATACAAAAGTCAAGAATCCACAAAATGTCATCATCATCGATGTTTGCGACCATGCATCTTGACTTCAATAGCTAAATCTACATTTTGTTTAATTTCCACAAAATCATCCTTTCCCCTCCCACCACGAGTTTCTTTTCTCTTTCATTAGAAGCTTTTTGTGATCACAAGCATTCAAGTTCCACGTTCTTACAAAGAATGGAGAAATTAAATCATCAAGTTTAATAGCCTGTCTTGTATCGTATCTTATATTTCATCACACTGTATTGAATCTGATCAAATGGTATAAAGAACATATTGGATAAAATATTACCTTGTCAGATAAGCCACCCCTTGACCATGTCGTATCGAACGATATATGTCACATATAGTCTGATACCAACAGAGGCTACATCCTAATCACCATAAATTTCATGTGTTTAAGTCTACAGTGTCATATATATGGAAAACAACATGACATGCAAAAGTAATACTTGAAGCACAAGCAACCAAAATACAGATCCAATTTGTAAGCTTTGAAACAGGCTTAAAAATCAGCATCAATGTCAAGCCACTCCTAGAGTCACTCCTATAGTTTGCCAGAAGCAGTTCTAGAGGTTTCAGATGTTAATTCTTTTTGGTGAATTAACACTTGCAGACTGACAAATTGTCTCTATATCATAACCAAATAGTTTATGATTTGACTTCCAACTTTAATCCAGTAAGTACATTCTATCAGGATCTGACCTACTTCTATATTCTACCAGGATCTGCCCTACTTTCTTTTATACTTTCTACATAAAAGCATGGAGATGAAGAAGATGATTTTTTTTATTGATGATTTAACCTGTTACAAGAATGGTGTACCTTTCCTCTCTTTGGCTTAATCTGCAATAGAGATGAATCCAATTCTCTAAAGACAATTGTAACATCTTACCTCATCTTCTCAACCCTTTATAATTCTATTGAGGGTGCTCCGAGTTGCATGCTTAGCCATCATAACCAGGAGTTAGGTATACCTACCTGTCAGATGGTAGTGTAGGTTTTATGGCATGGCCCTCTCATGCTCATAGCAACCTCTGCTAGGACTTTCGCACCACATTCGAGGGTTGATGCCAGGTCGATAGCCAGTGACAAAGACTTTGTCAATTTTTTTTGTAGTTTTCTTATGTTCCATAGCCAACCCCATTTGGATGGGAGAAGGCTTGAATGATGATGATAATTAATAAATATAACCTGCTCATAAATGGTGAACTTAATATTCCATCATCTCCTTTCTTTCATACCTTCATCAAATACCAACCAATTCCTTATACATGAAATACTTGCCCAAAAATAACTTGAAAGAACTAGGACTATAGAGATGTACAAACTTCAAGCGCTCATGCAAAAAGTAAATGACTAAAAACTTGAAAACTTCTAGCACTAACAGCTTCATATGTACAAACTCAACTAAATGGAAGTTTTAACAACAATTATCCAAAAAGATATTTAGGCACAATAAAATAAAAAACAGAGCTCCACAGCTTCACTTATGAAACCTCAACAATCACAGAAACACCATGTCACTTTTTCTATTTTTAAATAAAAAGAAAGAAAAAATCAAGGGAGAGAACAGGAATATTTAAATATCGCAGGAACAAGTTACATGCACATTGCATGACGAAAAGATGCAATGCTGCCCCCCTAAAAGTATGCTGCCCATGTTAAGATGAGGTTCCACTCCTCAATATCATATAATAAAAAAAAGGTAAAAGTAAAATGACAATTAGAAATAAATAAAGCAAAATAAAATTCAGAACCAAATCTCTATTTTTAGAATGTAAATGTATAAACGGTTTTCTGCAACTAAAGCATCCTTAACTGCTAGGCAGTCAATATACATGTCTTCATCAGACAAACAAATATTATTGACATGTCGTGTTAAGAAAAACACGAGTCATCACAATCAAAAGTTAATTAAAGTTGGTATCTTGCCCCCCTTAAAAGCCCAATCGAGTAAACTATTAGTCATCCAAGTCTTCTACATCAGCAAACTAACACAAAATATAAGTTAATATAGATAGCATAATCAACATTTCTTCTAGGACCGACGTTGCTAAAGCGGCTAATTTCCATTAAGCACCACAGCAATCTAATATAGAAATAACCTGTCTAATAGCCAATGTACGGTAGACAAGCTTGTAAAAATCGCTAGTCGGACGTTAGTCGGTTTGCGGGGACTAGGAATTAATCGGGGGGGACTAGTCGGGGACTAGTCAAATTAATCGGTATATATATATATATATACGCAATATATGCCCTTGGTATGCACCTTTTCTAAAACTTCTTTTCCTTCTCTTCCATCTCATTTTCTCCTTCTTTGTCGGTTGCTTTTAGGCTTTTGAAAGAACTGAATTTCGGGTCGGATTTTGATCTTTTTTACCCCTTCTTTTTGGAACCAAGGCCTAGTCGGCCAACTATGCCCGTCTGGCCGCCTAGTCGACTGCCTAGGTCCGATTATTGCTTGAGCCTATTTTTTTGTCGACTAGTCCCCTAATCGAGTCGACGAAGGCCGACTACCGACTAATCGGGGACTAGTCGGATTTTTACAACAGTGACGGTAGATCATGTAAACAAAGATGGCTAGATAATTATAAAAAAATTGGCATAATATAATCCAACAAAAATAAGGAATCAAAGATGGCTGCAAAGTGAAAAGGGGTTGTAGGTCTTCTTGTTGGTGGTGGTTATTACAGATTGTTCACTAAATTCCACAGATTATTTAAAGCTTCATAACAAACTAACAAGCATTGATATCAGTCCTAGAACAAATTCAAGCATTGTTCTGAGTAATTTTCATGAGCATGCACTATGTGATCAATGAACAAACCAAGGTAACATTTCCAGAAACTTAGGTTTGCTGGCAAGTCCCTTCTTAGTGCATCTATATTGCACGGTCATGGACAGGACAGTATACGGAACGGGCAACATGGTCATGGCAGTTTTAGCATCCATGTATATTTTGGTCTCCCGACCTGATCTGATACGTGTACTTTCTATGCCGACATGGATAACGGCGTGATAGCAAAATTTGTTGCACCCAATCTTCCTATTTGTCCTTAGTTGCCTCCCCCTCGCAAGAAGTTAGAAACACCTCTGAACAGAGGGGTATATACAACGTAGATCAATTGTGAAAGTTTTGCCTGCAATCATGAAGCCAACTTGTAGGAAGCACCATCGACCCAAGTGGAGCCTTCCCAACCTCGAATTGAACTGCAATGCTAACAGAATGTTGATGCAAAAGGCATAGAATCATGATAATAGGTTGCCTTTCCTAGAAGGATGCTACCTATACAGAACAACCACCTTATTCACAAGCTTTTAAGAGGCCAGTCACTCTATATATTTACTTTTGGTAGTCCTATAATTTGATAAATTATATTGGAAACCTTTGAAGTTACCATGACTTCTAGTAATTTGATACAGATCTGATTGACTGTGCAGAAAAACTAATACTCAGCACTAATAAGAACCCAATGAGCTGGTTTGAAGAATCTATGAGGACCTCATACAAATATGGGACAGTTCCAGCTAACTATTTTATTTCTATATTCATAGTTATTTCTATATATGAATAAAGCTCAAGTTTTTTACCTTACTCTCTTCAAAGACATCATTCTAAATTAGAGGTGGAAAGCAACTATCTTGGTCTTCAACTAAATCTCTATCCAAATTATTCCAACTCTCTTCGTGAACATAACACCTAGATCCATGGTAGTCAAAGGCACGCCCGCTCCTCGCACCTCACTAGGTGAGGCGTCTTTCTCCAGGTGTGCCTTATGCTTTTTTTCCTACAAAAAACTTTTGAGGCAGTGAGATAGCCCTTACCTCATACAAGTGGGAGGGAGGTAGCCCTTTCCACGGCTGTCAATGTTGGCTACAATTAAACTGAAAAAACTAAAATTTACTAAAAGTGTGGTAGTGAGCACACACATTCTTGTTAGTTCTGTTGACAGCTAGTGTTGCTCTAGTTCACTTGGTTATGTTTTAACATGTTTTTGTTGGTTTTTATATGTTATTTGGTTTTATTTCTTATATTACTAATTTATTTATCTATATTTTTATTATTTTTTATTTTTTTCCGTTCCGGCACGTGTCTAAGTGCACCTTGCATCTCGGGTGATATGGACCCTTTAAGCCTCGAGTGTGCCTTGCGCCTTTGACCACCTTGCCTAGATTCTAGGAAGGAGATACACTCCTATGGGACATGCATGTGTAATATTGTGTTAGACACACATATGTGTCGGACACAACACAATATAAAATAAACAACACCAAAAAAGGTGTCAATGTCTGGATTGTGTCGTGTCGTATTTGTGTCTATTATGGCTAAAGATCCTTATCTACAAATCATCTATAATTCCAAAATACTTGTCCAGTATAGTATTGCTCAAATAACTAAGAATATGGAAACGAAAAACGAAAGTTCTAATAAAACATTACCTCCACAAAACAAACCTCATCTGATACAAAGCTTTTTGTCTCAATGACAAAATATCCTAGACGCCCACTAAAACATTACTGGCTTGGTCATTTAAATGTCATAAATATTTCATCAAGACGACGGATTGCGATGCCAAGCCATACTGATTAATCCCAAATTAATTTTAAACAAAAAATTAAAATAGATTCTAAAACAACCCGCTAAACAGTAAAATTTCTCTGATAAAGATCCTAGGGAGAAATACAAACTTGAAACATAGACCGACCTATCGTAAAGAATTTTGCAACTTATAAGGGACGTACCCTTTTGTGTCAACAAAACCTCTTTTACCTCATCTCTGTAGAGCATGGACAAACAACAGGATATCACTACCTCAAAGCAAATGACCATTTAATTAGAATCTCATTTCTCATATTTCTCAGATATGGAGGGGGGGGCACCAGGGGAAAAAATTCAAAACAAAATGGCCCGAGGATCATCTAAAATATCTCATCAAGAACACAAAACAAGACTTCATATTATGGCTCATTTCACTTCCAAAGGACAAAATCAATGAAGATAATCAACAGGCTGAAATGAAGGTATCCTAAACTTCCGTCCTAACCCCAAATTCTTACAAGAACAATGTTCAAACTCCAAATACTTAAAAGAACAACTTACACCTCCATGTATGCAGACTGACTTATCGTATCCTTTCACCGTATCAATCCACATCGTACCTCCTAAGTAGTACTGTTCTCAGAACCACCCAGGCACCGAGTCCCAACCTCTTCTAACCCCCTCATTTGTGCCAGAACACACATCCACAATTGCCAACCAAATTCTCTCATTAGCCAGCCACAGAGTGAAATCTCAATCTCTCCAACTATGAGATTTTCATAAATGGTAAATGCACCCAGGATCAGCAAAAGTAGGGGTATCCACCTATTTCATGAAAGGGGTAGGTAACTAGATACAAAACCAAACACCATTTTAATATTTCCCCAGTTTAGTGGTGCTCCAGACCATTTTGATCAATAATAATGACCAAAGTGGTTCCTGCGGCTGCCTGCTTGAGACAAAGGATGTGCTTGAAATGGGTAAAAAAAAGAAGGGATTCAAGAATACAAGAAGCAGAATCAAGGTGGCTTGAAAAATATGAATAAATCATCCTACTGGCATGGATTAATTTGCTAGATTTGGATTTGTAAATCTAAGGTATACAAATTGAGTTCTCAAGATTAGCCAGTGACTACAAGAAGCAGTTTTGCAGTATTTTAAGAGACATGAGATCAGTGTATGGAATGTCTAGGTCATGAGAATTGTATTGATTTTTGACAAACAAGGGTTAAAATGAAAATTTACATACAATACCACAACAAAAACAAACCTATGTCCCAAAGTTGTGTCACCTAACATAAATCTTATTCCATTCAGCTTCATCATTGTTGAGAGTCATCTCTTCTCACACTAGTGAACGTCAGAACCCTTTTCATCTAACCTTAGCTATAGTAGCTCCTTTAACCAATAGGCTATCACCCCTGACATGTGCATCACTGTTCTCCAGTGCACACAGCCCAAACATCACGATTTTCTCATTTTATCCTCAATCAATGCCCCACTTCACATTCTCCGAGGATGCACTCATTCCGTATCCTAAAATTCAATGTACTGCCACCAGCTAAACGGCGGCTAATTTTCTGAACATATTACATAACTGCCAAACATTCTGAACCATAGCACATAGATGACATTATTGTTATCTTTTAGTATCTCAATTTGACAATAGTGATCTTTCTATTCAGCATATCACTATTCTACGGTTGGCAAGAAGGTGAAGATATCTTCTCGCTCAACAATATTGAAAGTGCATTTAGCCATGAAACAGGTAATATAGCCAGACAACTTTCTACTTACAAGATTGTGTAGTTAGTTAGCACTAACTAAAAGCACACGTCAACAAAGAACTTGCTAAAACTTTTGTTGCATTTTACTATAGAAACCCCAAATACAAGTGCACTTACTAAACATAGATGACCTATCAAAACCTAGTCGAAGCCTTACTAAAACACAGTGGAAGGCATCCAATAAGTATCAGGACAAAGCAATAAGCATGATTAGAAATGACCCGAAACTACCCCTAGAACTCAATGAAAGAGTTTTCCAGCATGCAAACTAAGTTCCGGATTAAGCAAAAACTGCCCACTTTCAATTTACCAACCAGAGGAAGCCCTCACAAAACTTCATTCTGCAAAACAGTCCACTAAAGAAAATCATTAACAAGAAGACCTTGCCAAAAGTAGCTAAACAAGTGAAATTGGAGAATCAATAGACTTTATTATTTCAAACATGTCATTATTTTATTTCAAACATGTCATTCCATTAATGACATGTTTGAAATAGGTCATCCCCAACAACCATCACCTAGACCTACACCTTGTCACCTACATAGCAAAACTATGGCCAAACCCTCCATGCAACCCATTGGCAAAAAACAGTTCGATATTAGTGCAAGGAAGTTCTTGAAGGAAGAATAAATCCTATTTAAATTATTCTCAGCATATTTAGATATCTGAACCAGACATCTGATACGGCAACATAGATGACACTAGCAAAAAAGTGCCTCACTTTATTTCACAGAATCAATGAGTCAAATAAATTAAACACTTAAGGACAACCAATAAAGTCCATCTTGCAGACGCTCAATATAGCAAATGCAGGCACTACAAACCGAGCCTCTTAAGAGCTCCATTTAGATTAGAGAACGCCATAGAATACTAAGGCATCTCCATGAACGTAATAGAACCTTCATAGTTACATGAAGGCAAGTTTCCTAGAGATTTTATATAAAAGTCCTTGTGCATAACTTGGATAATTGTCTATTAAACCATTATAGTACAGTCTTACTTTCAATAATCTCAACTACTCAACTGAATAAACAAAATATACATAGACTATAACAGGGATTCTGATCACCTGCCCAAGTGTCACAACTCCAAAGTAATATCTAAAACTCAACCACCGTAAAGAAAGAGGTTCATGTGCACAAAAAATAAAGTGGGCTCAATATTCAACAGAAATCATGCATCGCACAATAAGGAAAAAGACTATAGGAAACCTACCTGGCCTTTATTCACTACCGGTATTAGCTTGCCCAATTGTGTCAACTCTTTTTTTCTTTCCGAGTCATTTGTTAACTGTAACAACACAGTACTTGAGAAAATAATCTTGTGATCTATCAAATAGATAAGATATAAATATGCTAAATTACCTGTGGCGCTGTATTAACACGTGATGGAGCTTGCGCCAGTGCTTCCGCCATGCTTAAGCCTGTGCCTGTGCTTAACACAACAGATGCCATATTTGAAGAAGTTTGTAAGCCTGAGGAAACTTGTGGTCCATTAGTTCCAACTCTACCCGGTGCCTCCGCTAAAGCTGATGTCCAACCATTAGAAAGACCTAGAGAAAGGCTCTGAATGCCAGGAGTATTCACTCTGCAGACATCTGGCATAGTTACCTTCTCTTCGGCTCCAAGAGAAGGGAACTCCTTCTCGAAGGAAGCAACACCAATGCCGGCACTCGAATTCGCCGCACCATTGCTCAGAGAACTTCCCGGCCTTTTGGGCGCGGACGGACCCCGCCCTCCAGTGACCATCGATTGGGATCTCCTCAGCGGGTCCCTCTCAATCCTCCCACTTCTTATCGGGTCAGAATAATCATGGTAGCCATCGTCTAACAAATGATCCGCCTCCCTACCCCTATCTTTATCCCTATCCCTATCACGACGACTCCTACCGAAACTACTGTAAGCCTGTGAACGCGAGTAGCCATCCCTGTCATGACCGGTCGAACCATTGCTGCTCACGCTCCTCCTGTATGAGGAGGGCATCGATGATCGGAGCGGACCATGATCATGGTTGGCGGCATTCAGTAACAGTCTACTCCTCAACAAAATCCCATTACTATGTTTACTCTGTTCATCTGTAGCCGACCAAAATAATTAATTCTAATCGACAGCAATCGCTATAATGCTATATTCATCAATTATACTAAAAATGACACGAACTATGAATCAAAACAACAAACCAATAAATAAAAGAACTGAGTGGTACCAGAATGCGAGGAAGACCCAGACGCTCCTTTCAACCATTCCGGGAATAGAGCCGGCTCACGTCGATCCATCGCGGGACCGGATGAAGAACATTATCTAAAGACCAAAACTTTACAGAAATTTATCTGTCCAAAAATCTAAAGCCCTAGTTTTTCCTCCTCTGTACTCACAAAAATTCCCAAAAAAAAAAATTTTTTTTTTTCAGAAACCCATAGAACCATAAAAAGGGCCGGGAGGCCAAAAAAAAAATCCCACCACCAACCACACCAAAACCTATCAATCCGCCGCCGCCAAATTAGGGTTTAATCACCATGAAAAAATAAACAGAAAGATCACATGGGGAAAAACAAACAAGCAATCATCAACGAGAAGAAGAAGAAGAAGGGGTTGTTAAGAAACACTATTTTTTACTCTTCGAAACCCTAACAAACCCTAATTTGTACGATAAATAAGTTAGAAGAGTTTGTATTGGGGAGAGAGTTGGGAAAAATAAAGGAAAGATGAGAAAATTTCTGGGGGTTTCTATGGATTAATTTGGAAATTTGAAGGGAATTTTTTGAGAGGAATAGTTGTTGTTGTTGTTTGTATCACACAATGGGATTTTCTTTCACTTCTCTTCTGTTTGGACCTTTTTCTTTCTTTTCCTCTTTTATATTTTGATATATATATGGATATGGGAAAGGGCTCTATCCTTCCTAGGCTTAGGTTAGGCCAGGTATATTGGGTATAATAATCAAACCCTACTCTTTGTTTGTTCCTCATATCTTGGGTTGGATTCATCTTGGCCCTCTATTTAATGGTGTCCTTTGGGATTGGTGGTTGATGAATGGATGGATGAAGGGTTAGAAATCCAGAGTTTTTTTTTTTTTTTTCTAAAGAAATCCAGAGTTAGTTTCAAGCTTTCACTTGAATGCCTTGTGAGGTAAGGTCAAGTAGTTTGCCTCATTGTGTTGTGATTGGATTATTCTATTCATAGTTAGTTTTGATTGTTACTTGATTTTTATCGTTTCTTGAAAGGTCTATTGTGTTGGTGTTTTTGTTTTTGGACTAGAAAAGATAGTCCAACATCGGTTACACCAAATGGTGAGTATTTCAATATAATGTATTGCTTGTGTTGAGGTGTGCGCATGAGGTGTGGTGGGGCACAAGTGTGTGTCATGTGGGAGTATTTTCCTTTAAAAAAAAGGATCAATTCCAACAAAGATATAAGTTGATTTTTGTTGTGCGGACTCGGACACGGACTCCAAGATGTCTCGTGCATGCACGGGAGTGTTCGGGAGGTAGGCGTGGACTGGCACACTTCTATGCTGATTGTGGGATGATCTAAAATATCAAACTATATTTTTGAGTATTGGTATTTTAGTCCCACATCGGATAGGAGAAGAGGTGAAGTCTCAATTCCACTCTATAAATAGAGCCCCTTGGCCTCCTTTGAAAGATGCACCAAGAAGAGAGTTAAGGGAGTCTGTAAAGTCTAGGAAGCCCGTTCAAGTTTCAAATATTGATTTACGAGCGTTCCAGAAGTTCTTCGTGAACTTGCTGGTTCCTGAAAGCAGATCGTGTTGGGGCGAATCTTGCTTTGAGCAACGGTGATCTTAATCACCCTAGCAAGAACCTTTCCTCTTTCTTTCTTCTTTCTTCTCCTTCATCTGAGTTGTAACTCAGTTCTGTCCGTCTGCAACTGCGATTGCAAGGAAGAACGTGATATTTATTTTTAGAACTCAATTCTGTCCGTCAGCAACTGCGATTGCGAGGAAGAACGTGAGATTTATTTTCTGATTATTGTTGCTTTTGTAATCAGATTCATATTGTAGTATTCCTATTGGATCTCGAGAATAATCAGAAGGGGAACGTTTGTTTGAACCTCCGATCTCGACATTGAGTCTACCATCTTTGATCAAGCCCCGGGACTAACAATCTCAAAGCAAGATCCTTGTAGATGGAGAACTCTCGTGCTTCTCTCGTCGATACCAGCTTTAACAAGTTGGAAAAATTCGACGGAGAACATTTCCAAATCTGGAAGAGGAAGGTCACCCTTAATCTTCAACTCATGGACGTAGACCATGTGTTGATTGAGGATGAACCGACGATTCCAGAAGGAGGAACTGCCGATGCTATTATTGCTGCACTCGTCAAGCAGAGCAAATGGAAGAGAGAAAATAGCATCTGTAAACTGCTGATTCTCAATTCTATGGAAGACTATCTGGCAGAGTCATATTCCAAGAAGGTGAAGGCCAAAGAGATCTGGGATTCTTTGGGTAAGCTATATGAAAATGATAAGAACAAGTCCAAAATCTTCATCGTCGAGAAGTACCACCAGTGGCTCTTCGAAGACGAGATGGCGATGCTACCTCAAGTGAAGGAATTCATAAAGTTGCACTAGAAGTTGGATGACGAGAAGATGCCCTTCGTCGACAAGTTTGTCGTTGGAGGGATAGTCTCGAGACTTCCTGCTGGTTGGAGCAACTTATATGCTAGAATACATCGGAAGAAGCTGGACATTAGCTTGGAAGATCTTCTACAAGAGATCCACGTTGAGGACAAAATACGATCTCAATAGAAGATGGACTCTCTGTCCAAACAACAGGTTAAGGCCAACTTGGTGCAGACAAGAGAGTTCAAGGGGAAGCAGGTGGCTTCTCATCACAAGAAGAAGGACTCTACTAATCTAAAAGTGAACGGTCCTTCGTTCAAGCAACAGAAGTCCAAGTCTCACATGACTTGCTTCAACTGTGACAAGAATGGCCACTACATGAGTGAATGCAAATCCAAGCCCAAACCAAAATAGCAGGTATAGCTAAACTTGGTTATTATGATTACTTAACTTGGTTGCTATTATTGCACAGGTTGAGTTATCTAGCGTGGTAGCTGACTAGTGGTCTGACACTAGTGCATCTGACCACGTGTGCTCTCAAAGGAGCTGTTCACCAAGGACGAGCCATGTTATGACGAAGGTCTCGATGGCAAACATATATCTAGCAGAAGTTCTGAAGATCGAGACAGTGGTTATTAACCACCGACAAGGACACTGGAATGCGTGTTGCACGTACCAGAGATTTTTCGACGATCTGATCTCAGAAAGTCTGTTATCTGATACAGACTTGAAAGATGGACACTCGTACTAGCCAGATGGTAATTTTTTGGCGAGGAACATGCTTCGAAAAAATATTTGGTGCTGAAGGAATGGCGATGAAGTTACTTCATTGAGTGGACTGAGAGTTGTTCTATGACAGAAGCAGACTCAAGCTGTCCTACCGGGACCTTATCTTCGAAATGTGGGGGTAAGGAGGTGGAGGAGTTTAAGGTCTGTACAGATACAAGACTGTTGGGAAGCTGCTTAGACAATTGAACTAAAGTACTGATCATCTGGAGTTAGTACACTCAGATATCTGTGACTTTTATCAATTCTCCACAGAGGCCGGTTCGAAGTGTTTTTCGAAGTGCACGTTCGCATGACTTCTCAAGTAGAATGATGCAGCATTCGAGTAGTTCAGAGACTTCAGGACTGAAGCTGAACGTTAAACCGATCCACAACTACTTAGAAGTGATCGAGATGTAGAGTATAGGTCTCATGAATTCGCATCGTTCTGCAAAGAACATGGAATCATCAATGAGACTACTGCTCTGTATTCTCCTCAATCTAAGGGGTAGCAGAGAGGAAGAATAGAACGTTGACAGAAATGATGAACTCAATGCTGCTAACTACGGGTCTTCCTAAATGCTAATAGGGAGAAGCTGCATTGACGACCACTTTTATTCTAAATAGAGTGCCGTATGCAACTTCGGACGTAACTCCTCATGAACTCTGGTTCAAAGTCAGACTTAACTTGAATGTCATTCGAGTGTGGGGGTCTCTGGCTTATGTGAATCTCCCAGATCTAAAGATTTAGAAGCTGGGGACTAGGACTACGAAGACGATCTTATCTTGGGGTATGCCGAGAAGAGTGATGCTCGGAGATTTCTTGATATTGAGTCAAATCATATCATCGAATCTCGTGAAGACAATTTGCAAGGCACAAGAACATTGTTCTAACGGACATTTCGGAGAATAATGAAGGTGCAAAGATGACTGAGATCTTTAACGAGCCAGTTGTCCAAGATGAACAAGATGAAGTTGTTACTGAGGAAACAACGATTGAACCAGAACTCGTTGAGCCATCGTCGAAGCGAGCGAGGAGGCCGAAGAACTTCGGAGATGACTTCATCACCTATCATGTAGAAGCAGATCCGCTTACCTATGATGAGGCGATGAAGACCAGATATGTTATTTTCTGGAAGGAGGCGATAGACAATAAAATTGAATCAATCACCTCCAATAACACTTGGATGTTGGTTGATCTACCTGAAGGAGCAAAACCTATTGGATGTAAGTGGATCTTCAAGAAGAAGATGAAAGATGATGGAACCATTGACAAGTTCAAGGCCAGGCTAGTGGCAAAAGAGTTTTCTCAGAAGCAGGGGATCGACCACTTTGACACGTATGCTCCAGTAGCCCGGATGACCACCATCAAAATGTTAATTGCTCTCGCAGCGATACATAAGATGGTAATACATCGATGGATGCGAAAACGGTATTCCTGAATGGCGAGCTGACCGAAGAGATCTACATGCAACAGCCAGAAGGGTTTGTCGTCAAAGGTCTTGAAGACAAAGTCTGCAAGTTGGTGAAATCTCTGTACGATTTAAAGCAAGCTCCCAAAATATGGCATGAGAAGTTTGACAAAGTCTTAAGGTCAAATGGCTACAGGGTTAGTGAAACAGACAAGTGTGTCTATACGAAGTTTGCTGACGAAAGAGGAGTCATCGTTTGTCTATACGTTGACGACATGCTAATCCTAGGTACGGATATAAGCTGTGTCACGGAGACAAAGAAGTTCCTCTCGACGAAGTTCAGTATGAAGGACTTGGGGGATGCTGATGTTATCTTGGGACTCAAGATCATCCGGACAGACACTGGACTAGCGCTGTCACAGTCTCATTATTTTGAGAAGATGATCACTCGTTACGGGTATCAGGATCTTCCAGGGATCGATACATCGTACAAGTGTGATCTGAAGCTGAAGCCTAATTCAGGGGAAAGCGTCAGGCAGCTGGTGTAAAACCCCATATAATTTAAAGGAATATTTAAATTATTTTTGGATTTTATTTAATTCTAATTTATTTTTATCTTATTTATATTATATAAAAGAACTATAGCCATGGTTGAGTTTGAATATGCAAGACGACTAGAAAGTATGGCATACCTAGCGTAGTCGGGTGCTTTAACTAATATGCTAGCCATGTTAGGAATGCCATGGTCATATTGTAATCTCTTGCATGTTAACCATTCAAATTATGGCACAAGTTATATTTTTATTTAATTAATTAGTTAAGAAAGCCTTTATGACTTTTTAGGAGACCCGATTGTACCAAACCTTCCCAAACCTCTTCCAAGCCAAACCCAATCCTATATAGGCATGTTGGGCATTAATAAATACATTTATTTGTATTTAATTCAGATTTTGTAGTATAATTACATAGATAGAATTAAATAGTTCTATATTAGAAAACCCCTTTTTAAATCCTCAATCCAATCAACTTGCCAACTCACCAAACAACCAAATCATGCCAAGTGGACCTCCACCATGCTAATTTCGGCCAAGCAACCCCCCATGGTCGAATGCATCAAATTAAATAGGATTTAAATCCTAGATTGCTTAAAATTCATTTAAGGATATGTTTAAATATACCAACTTATCCCAAACCTTAACCAAATCCTAATCTTTCTCTCCCTCACCTTTGGCCGACCAAAACCCCACTCCCTCTCCATAATTTCGACAGCAACAAACTCTCCATAGCATCTATACATCATCTCCTCCATTGCACATCTCTCAATCCTTCACAAAAACTCATCTCCTCCACCATACATCCCCGAAACCCCTCAAAACAAACCCTAAAAAACTCCATCTCTCCCATCCAATCCTCTATAGCCATTATCAACTCTCCCATACTCACTATTAGAGGATTAGCAAACGAGAATAGCGGAAAATATTGGATCTTTGGTGAAGAGAAGTCACCATCACCCTTTCTAGCAAGGATCTTTGGTAAGAACCCAAATTTTTTCTTCTAAAAAAAACCTTTGCTAAAATTCTATAGAAAATATGTTATTAATTCTGTAGAAACCATATTTTGATGGCTTTTGTTAGGTATAATCATCCACAAAGATTTTATGAAATATATGCGTAATATTCATGTGTCGGTAGGACCAAAATTAATCCCATTTTAAAGGAACTATGAGTTATCGGTGCCTATTTTCAAAACTGAATTTTATGTGTGTTCATATACATAAATTAGGATTTTTTTAAGTATTTTTCCATGATTTTAGCAACTCAAATCTAGTCGAAAAAATTGTAGGTCAAAACTAGCTAATTTCGGATAACCGGCTGACCTAGAATGTCTTAAACTTGTAGTATAACTCAACACTTGTACCTCTGATATTATTCTATAAAATAAATTATTTTATTGCTGTTTAAAATATATTTTTGGTTATTTTAGCAATTTTGAGTCATTAACTATGTTCCGGGTGTGTTTCGGGTAGACTAGCTGACTTATTAATCAACTAGTCATAAATGTCTTTAGAAATATTAATTCTGAAATTTCAGAGATAAATATGTAGAAAATTAGTTTAAATATTATTTTTATGATTTTTATATGATTTTTAAGTATGTTATTGAAGTAGGGGCATAACAGACTAATTAAAAGTTAGAAACCCTAAAACTGTGTTTCGATGTCTCGTAGAACCTGTGTGTGATTGTATGGATCTAAATGGTTCCACGAGAGATTGAATATAATTTTAACACATTACTTTGACTAATTAAGTCGTATCGTAAGTTTCATAAGTAGTGACTTAATTTAGTTAATTAATTATCTAGGAGCGTCGGGTTCCGAAGGCATGGACGCGGGAGCGGCGTTTCATATTTATATCACGGAATCATGCAAGACACCTTGCCTTTACTGTTTAATTTTTTGCTCAATATCATACATACCTTTTTTCTTATTTTTTTTGTTCTTTCAAAACTATATGTAGATGCAAATTACTATATTTTATGCAATTGGCTTAGAGTTAAGGGACTGCCATATGTTTAGAGCATCTCATAAATTGTCACGATGTGCCACGGGTTGTGTGTGAGTTGTGAGTCGCATATAGTTTCGGACTTGCGTACCGACCGTACATCGGTGCGTACAGGCCGTACGTTAGGATATGACTGCTAATAGATTTGTGTAGAAGACTTGACAGTTATTAAGGATTAAACAATGTCGTGGAGTCGACACATGTATAGTATCATAGGGAGGAAGGAGACAGTTATTAGCGTAGGGGCTACATGTTCAGTACACACATAGATTTGGGCCGATAGTGTCTCGTATGAACGGTACTTATTGCCCCGGGGCCGATAATGACTCGGATGAGCGCTACTTTCTGCCCATGGCCGATAGTCTCTTATGAGCACTACCTACTGCCACTCTCTCTCTCTCCATCCATGCTGAACACCTAAGCTCCTGCGTAGAATGTTATCTTCTAAAGTGCATTCCACATAGAATGGTTAGGAACCTTTACTCATGCATACTTTTCTGTTGAGCTTTTATTATTCAGTTATTGGCATGATATTATGTGTCTTGTTACGCCCCTCTGAGGACCTGGTGATCTCTCCAGGTGTGTGTTTCATGGTTTCTTGCAGGTGCTCTAGCCAAGGCCATGATCTTCTTCCTTCCTTCGAAGAGAATTGCGCTTGGTTCATTTGATATTTTATCGATTCACTTCTTGTACATTTTATTTTGAGATAGTTGGTAGTGGACTTTGTCTCCGCCCAACGTTTGTATAAATGACTTTAATAAGTTGATTTTATGATATATTAGTTTGTGGATGAGATTAGCTTCATGGTTACTACATTTTACACCTTATGTGTACATACGAGATATCCATATATTGGAGTATACTTCGTATGTAGACAGCTGGCATGATACGTTTCTAGTCCTACTTATTTTGGGACTGGGGCGTTACAGCTGGAGTATGCAAGCGTAATCGGGAGTTTGATGTATGCTACTACTGCCACAAGGCCTGACATAGCTTTCGTGTGGGAATGCTGTCACGACCCGCACCCACTGTGAGGGTACGAGAACGTAACAACGCCCAGCCTACGCCGCAGTGTCGGCGGTAGAACGCTGTCCTAGGTCACAACATCTAACAATATAAAGCTAAGCAGTTTATACTCTCCGAATGGGGGTGACATAGCAGAAGTAAACTCAATCACAACTAAGGAAGAAGAAAGCACGATATGATATAGAACTCAAGAAAATACAGATGATCAGACAGTCTAAGATAACATCTCAGCAGATATCCAGAGTACAAGGTCTCAGCTACTGAATATGAAAGAATATATACAACCCAAATCTCAAAGACAAAAATAAAGTCTAACTACTAGTCTCAAGACAACATAAGTAAGATAAAGCCTAACTAAGCTAGTCTAGGCAGTAGGATAAAGTCGTCAGCTAGAGCTATTCCGTAGAAGGTATCCACACAGGCCTCCTTCTCGTCCCCTGTAATTTTCAACAGGTCCAGTCAGGACAGGAGCGAGCACAATACATCTCAGCAGTTCATAGCAGGTTAGAAAATATAATCATGCAGTAAAGTAAGATATAGATACTGAAGAAATATAGTATGTAAACAGAGAGAGAGAGAACTGTAATAGAAATATCTACTATAAGTAAAGAACTAACGGTGGCTAGTGAGTCAGAGTATAATATAGACATGTAAATGGCATAGGATGATTCTGATGAGACACTAAGGAATGATTCTGATGAGATACTACTTGGATATTATTCACATGTCTACTTCTACTCCCCCGTACCCCCAATCAATACACAAGGATCCAACCAGGTTATGTTATGATTCTATGTAACGGCCCCCGAAGGGTGGTACATAGTAGTCCCATAAATGAGGATTCTGGGAAACCCAATAAATGGGATAAGGATTCAAGGAAAACTCTGTGATCATAAGAGTATATGTCACAAGTGATCAAAGAACCAATGAAGCATAGTGATACGTCATGTAAGTGAAACGCACAGAACATGTAGTACCCGATGCTCCCTGAAGGGATAACATCTCAAGAAGGGATCCATATAGTACTAATCCGTGTGACCAACGTGACAGTATCAAGTAAAGTAATTTAATGCAGAAAAATAATTCTAAGCAGGATATGAAATGATCAGAGAATGTACTCGCATGTATCTGAGTGTCTGGATGAAATGTACTGTCCGAGGAGAGGTGTCTGGCTCCTAATCAGAACATCACAAGTCACAACAAGTCTAAAATGATAACAAGATACAATTTAATGCATTCTAAATGAATCTAGGTCAATCTAGGCCAAAGTCAACTCTTGGTCAACCCTGGTCAACCCTAGAAGTCAAACTAGGTCAACTATGGTCAAACTAGGCTAACAAGTCTAAACTAGGTCAAACAAGTCATTCTAGGTCTAACTAGTCCATACTAGTCTAAACAAGCCTACACTAGTTAACACACACCATCACAAGGCTATGCAAGCCTATCAAGCCTATACTAGTTATTCTAACCATTACACTATACATTATGTAGATATGTATATACATTACATACACATATTTATATTACATATATATATAGATATTCGTGTGTAATATATACATTCACATTGCCTAGATATATACATACATATATATATATACATTACATATATATAGAAGTTGCATTCATTAACATTAACTATTTATATATATATAGGCTCAAAACACTATATATACATTAACCATATATAGATACACTACATAAATTGATATATATATACATTACTTTACATATATGATATATATATAATAGATATGTACTGACATATGTATATAGAGAAAGGGAAGCATGTGTGTGTGTGTAGAGAGTGAGTGACAAAGTGTGTGTTTGTGAATGAGTGAGTGAGAGAAGTCAATGTGATAAAACAGTGTGAGAGTACATTAAACTGTGTGTGTGTAGCTGTGTGTTGGGGAGTGAGTGATAATGTGTATGTGTGTGTAAATGAGAGGAACAATGTGTGTCTAGACAAATGAGTGTGTGTGTGAGAAGATGTGTGTGAGTGTGAGAGGATAGAGGGATGTGTGAGTGCACAGAAAACAGTGAAGGACAATAGGTGTGGGTGTGTGTAGATGAGAGGAAATGTATGTGAGAGATGTGTGTGTGTTATAGTGTCCTGCCGTGAAGGGTGATATATGTACAACAGTGTGTGTAGGGGGGGTACTGTCAGTTCAGTTAGAAATAATAGGAAGGAAAGGAAAGAAATCAGTACACCATACCATCACAGTTCAGTTTTAGCCTATTTGATTCAAACCCCATTCCCAACTTAATATACAACCAAAATCACCCAAAATCAAACCATGGTTAGATTACATATAGGAGAACCATATTAGGGACTAAAACCACCAGTTAACAGCATTTAAACAGGTCAATTCAATTGTCAAAACTCGATTTGAAAACTGGGAATAGGCTGAAATGTACCAGGTATCAGGATTTAGGGTAAAATAGGATTTAATGGGTTTAAACCTTCTAAGATGTAAATCAATTGGTTGGTAATAATAATATAGTATGTAAGTGTGTCCTAGGGTCCAACACGTGTCCACTATTATGACACAATCGTGTCCAAACACAGAAAAACCCAATATCAGAAACTGTGAAATAACAGGCCTCGTGCACGTGTTCGTGCAAGTCTAGGACATGACACAAGTGTCCTAGAGTCTCGTGATCGTGTCCCTAGGTTCACCTAGGGTTGGTCTAGGGTTAGGATAGCTGTCTCGTGTCCACGTCTCCTCACGTGTCGACACGAGACCCGTATCAGTCGAGTTTTCTCGACTGATATACGCGGTTTAGCACCGCGTCGTGCAGTGGTTCACGTGGCTCATGGACACTGAGTCATTTCACGAGCAACCCATGCATTGAGCACCAGAAAGCTGTGAAACGGGTTATGAGATATCTCAAGAAGACTCAGACATATGCACTGTACTACAGCGGAGATCCGCAGGTAGTGGAAGGCTTCAGTGATGCCAGCTGGTGCTCAGAAGTGGAGAGCGAGAGGTCTACAGGTGGATACATTTTCACAATGGGTGGAGCTGCTATATCGTAGAAATCGAAGAAGCAGACTATGCTTTCGCGGTCATCCATGGAATCTGAGTTCTTTGCACTTGATACCGCAGCAGAGGAAGCAGAATGGCTTCGGGAGCTCATGTATGATCTTCTAGTGGTTGGGGCACAGATACCGGGGATACCGATATACTGCGACAACCAAGCGACTACGACGGTGGCATCAAATGACCTCTTCAACGGAAAGAAGAAGACTGTACGGTTGAAGCACAGGACAGTACACGATCTCATCAAGAGGGGTGTTATTGCAGTGATTGATGTTCGGAGTCAGGAGAACCTGGCGGATCCGTTCACCAAGGGCCTCAAGCGCCAGCTGGTCGATGACACAGCTTGTAAAATGGGCTTGAAGGTATTCTGATATTGTGTTATTACATTCCTACCATAAAGTTTTATGCTATTAGTTCAAAGAGAAATCTACTAGGCATCTAGCTTTTGGTTCAAGGGAGGACTATTAACCAGAAGAATATCAGAAACGGTGGGTACTTGTCCTTTATGACATGGAGAGGTTACGGACCTACAACCACTGTTGTCTACTGTTGTTTTCTGCAGAAAACGGATCCTATGGGAAGGTTGGCTTAAATGCCTTAATGAGTTCTCAGACAGAGTGAATGCCTGGAGTGCTTTACAGGAAGCACGGTAGCGCAGCACTACAAGGAGTGTAACTCCATGCTATAGTGGGGTGACTCCATCATGAGGTTTTCGGTTAGGGGTAATGTCTCGGCTTTGTGAGCCAAGTCACAGCGGAGTAGCACCGCAAATAGGCAGGTAGCTTAATGTTGTTTGATAATTGTAATAAAGAGATGTAGACAGCACTACAAAGAGGACGATGTCCTCATGTTACAGTGGTATGACACCACGAAGAGGTACCAGGTAGGGTAAAGCCTCGGCTTCGCGAGCCATGTCATAGCGGCGTAACACCGCACGGAAGCGCAAGGCTTCATGCTGGATAGTTTGGCACTACAAAAAGGCTTGTGACCTCATGCTACAGTAGTATGACACTACTATGAGATATCCAGGTAGGGTAAAGCCTCGGCTTTAAGCCATGTCATAGCGATATAGCACCGCAAAGAAGCGCAATGCTTCATGCCATGACTCTTTATAAAGAACTCACCTATAGTGTATGGACAGAGATATCAGGCCGTCTCTTGAGAGTAAACTTGTAGATGCCCAAAATTATACACTGAAATCAGGCTGGCATAAGGCCTTTAATATGCAGCCAGAAGTACAGTTGATGTCATTATATGAGTAGGAAGAATTACAGTTATGGTGCAGAATTCAAGGCTTAGTCCATTCTTGTATCAAGCTATTATTTAACCTATACAGAAAGATTCAAGTCATAGCGACATCTCTCCTAATGCATGATGGACAGTCACTGTGGGGAACGCTCAACCCATATATTGATATATGTGGAGGATTGTTGGTGTTTTTGCCTTTGGACTAGGAAAGTGTCACGACCCGCACCCTTATGAGGGGCACGAGCACGTGGGTACGTCCAGCCTATGCTGCAGTATCGGCGGTAGAACGCTGTATATAACGTCTGTAAATACTACGACTAATAGTTTAAATGTACCTGTACAGTATATACTCTCCGAATGGAGATGACATAACAATACAATCTCAATCACAGAATAAAACTAAGGTAGATAGCTCAGAAGGAAAGACATATGATAGATGAATAGTAAATAAGTGCAGAGTCCAATACAAGCCCAGATATATACAACATCACAGGATATCAAAATATAATATAGAAACTACAGTCTGATAAAGCTAGCTGGATCGCAGTCCAGTCAAACCTAGCTAACCTACACTACTCTGGAAGTACAAAATCTAGTGGCTCTACTATAAAGCCACGATCCAAGGCTACTCCATCTAACTCGAGCCCATAATAGGTCGAGCAGTCCGCATCAGAATCATCTGTAATATATCATAACGGTATTCTGTCAGGAAAATGAGCAAGTACAAACACTAACAGCAGTTCCATGTGAATTGACAAGTTCTATAAGAGACAGTATAATGAACTACAAGACAAAGATATATGAAGACTTGGGAACCGTTCGGAAGTCGAGTTACAACCCTTAAACCAAACAAGGACCGGGGTTGTAACTCTTCTCCCGAGCAGAACTTAGTCTCCAAATTAAGGTACAATGTAAAGGCATATAGAGCATGTGAGTAACTGTATATCATGCATGGTGAGAAAGTACTGAATATAGAACAGAACAGAATATATGACAAAAAAAGTAAATATAAAATGTGCCTCGAACATTATAGCCTAATGTGATCGGTATGGGTCAAGAATCAGGCTTCCAGCCGACCGGCTACAAGTACGTAGACTCGGCCCGGCCGGGATGGTAAGCTATGGAGCAAGTAGTAGCACAGGTCAGGCTATGCCCATCGTGAGGTGAGGGTATAGCTATGATACAAGTAGTAACTCAAAGTGGGCATTGATCACACTATCTATAATATTCCCCATTCCCCGAATAGTATACGGATCCGGACATAGCACATCATGACGCAGGATTCCCTAAGAGGGGAGTAAGTCCTCTTCAGGAATCGGCGTCAATACAAGTACAAGAATCAAGACCAAGCAAGTACCCGTATCCTAAGAAATCCAGGAATGACATCTCATGACAGGAATCCGACAATACTAGTCCGTGAACTATCGTGTCTGAGAATCAAGTAAGATACTACGACTGAATCGGATATAGCAAATATCATGACAATGAAAACTATCAGTGAATGTACTCGCCTGCTGTCCTGAGCTGTAGGGTATATCAATGCTCAGAGCGGAAATCAGGAACCTAAATATGAGATACTGTATATTAATTTAGGTTTAAACAAGTTTAAGAATGATTCACAATGAATGATATGCATCTAGGTCAAACTAGGTCTCACTGAGTCACACTAAGTCATGTCAAGTCAATCTAGGTCAAACCAAGTTATATCAAGTCAATCTAAGCCAACCCAAGTCAATCCTAGGTCATACCAGGCATCACAGGTCAAAACAAGTCAAAGAAAGTCAAACGGGATCAAGAGTTGGCCTACAGTTGACTTTTGGTCAACTGGTCAAACCTGGTCAACTCTGGTCAACTCTAGGTCAACCCTGGTCAACTCTGGTCAACTCTAGGTCAACCCTAGTCAACCCTAGGTCAATGGTGACTAATAGTTGACTTTTGGTCAACTACACAAGTCTAAAAGAATTTGGGACTAAATTGGGTAAAGCGTTGACCTATAGTTGACTTTTGGTCTAAAAAGTCAACCGTGGTCAACCGGGGTCAAGACTAGGTCTAGGCGACTATTTCTAACTATTACCAACCTCTACAACCCATATCCAAGTCCATCTTGGACTTGGAAACTCGCATCTTGGTCGTAGGCCAATATCCTATTTTACCCTTAAAAAGGGTAAAATTCTAGCTTAGGCAACTATCAAGTTAGCCTACCTACGCTTGGTATTTTGACCCGAGCTCCCTAGGGTAGTAAGGTACTAGCCTATACATATATTACCTACCAAGATACCTAAGTAAAGTGGACATCTAGTCCATGTTACGGCCCATTGTCGGTATCTTGAATATTTCAAGATACGCAATGGTACGGCGCGATACCGGCGCCCTACAACCCCGATTTCCACCCGAAAGCCTACCCGCAAAATCTAAATAACGTATTCTTGCCCCACGCCAAGTTTCAACTCATTCCGATACTCCGAGCTCCGTTTCGCCCTCTAACTCGATTTTCCCCTATTTCCTATTCTAGCCTTCTTCCTATTCTTCTAACTTCTTCTAATTCTTTCCTACTAACTTCTTCCTATTCTTTTCTAACTTCTAATTCCTTAAACTTCTTCTACTCTTCTCTACGTATATATATATATATATATATATATATATATATATATATATATATATATATATATATAAAATATATATATATATATATATATATATATATATATATATATATATATATATATATATATATACTAAAAAGGGGGGGTTTCTATAGGCTAAAGGCCATAGGGGGGGGTTTTGCCTGGCAGCTGCTGCTGCCAGGTTGCTGCTGCTGCTGTGGATGCCCCTTATTCTTCTCTTCATCCCCTTCTCTTCCCTCCTACTCTCTCTCTCTCTCTCTATATATATCTATATATATATATATATATATATATATATATATATATATATATATATATATATATATATATATATATATATATATATATATATATATATATATATATATTTTATATATATATATATATATATATATATATATATATATATATATATATATATATATATATATATATATAACCATATATATATATATATATATATATATATATATATATATATATATATATCCATCTAACCATCTATATATATATATATATATATATATATATATATATATATATATATATATATATATATATATATATATACAACACTCACACATCTATATATACATACATGCACACCCATATCCATATACATATATAAATACACACTCATATATATATATATATATATATATATCTATATATATATATATATATATATATATATATATACATATTCATATATATATATATATATATATATATATATATATATATATAAACACACACACACCCCCTCACACAACACAAACACACACACATTCTCACCACTCTCATCCTCATGACACTAATTTCATATCAAAATATATATATATATATATATATATATATATATATATATATATATATATATATATATATATATAAACACACACACACCCTCACACAACACAAACACACACACATTCTCACCACTCTCATCCTCATGACACTAATTTTATATCAAAATATATACACACACTCACACACATAAATACACATGTATATATATATATATATATATATATATATATATATATATATATATATATATATATATATATATATATATATATATATATATATATATATACCATTCAAAAAGGATTAAACCCTAATAAATCCTTAACCTATTTTTCTAGGGAAAACCTACAAATTTGTGGGCAAATGGTGGAGAATCTTCTCCTCTCCATTTATTGTGTGGGACATGAATGCAAATGAGAAATAAGTGAAGAAATAAAGGCATACCTAAAATGGAATGGTTGGAGGAAGAAGAGCTTGAGAAGAAATTGAATTGGAAAGAGAGAGAGAGAGAGTTGCTTAGTGAAGAAAAAAGAGGGGGGAGGGGGGGGGGGGGGGGGGGGGGGGGGGGGGGGGCTAGTCATGGCCGACCAAGGCATGGTGGGTGAGGGGCACTTGTAATTACAAGTTTGCCCCTCCCTAAGCCTAATGTTAAATAAAATCCAAATTAGGTTTAGGAAGTTGCTAAAAATAAATAAAAATTATAATTAAACTAAATTACTCATGGGGGACTAGTCCAAACTCCTAAACCCTAAAGTTTAGTGTGGTGGGCCATGGTTAGCTAACATGCTAATTACAGCTCAAGTCAAAATTCATCGGGGTCCTAAATTAGCTCGGAATGCGATAAAATTCGAACCCGACTGCTATAATAATTAAATAATAATATTCATGAAATAAAATTCCTAAAAATATTATAAAATGGAAAATTACTATTTTACCCCTAACTGGGAAAAGTGAGGGTGACAAGTCTATCCACCTTAAAAAAATTTCGTCCTCGAAATTGAAGACACAAGCACAGGAAATCACAAACAGAAATAAAGGAAATAAATTTATACCTCAGGGCACGAAAAGATAAGAAAAATGCTCCCGCATGTCGTCCTCCCTCTCCCAGGTAGACTCACCTGGAGAGTGATGTCTCCATGCAACCCGAACAAAGGGTATGGCCTGGTTCCGGAGCACCTTCTCCCTGCGATCCAAAATCTCCACTGGCTGTTCTGGATAGCTGAGAGTAGGTCCCACCTGTATCGCTGAATGGTCCAATACGTGGCTAGGATCTGCCACGTACCGCCTCAGCTGAGATACATGAAACACGTTGTGCACTCTCTCGAGCCTGGTAGGCAAGTCCAGTCGGTAGGCTACTGCACCGATCCTCTCTAAGATGGTGAAAGGTCCGATGTAGCGCGGACTGAGCTTCCCACCGTCGCCAAAGCGAATAGTGCCACGTGTCGGGGATATCCTCAGAAATACCATGTCACCAACCTAGACACAAGACAAAAACTCAACACACAACTAACAACAATCACAACAAATATGACAAGAACTGAAACTAACCTCGAACTCTAACGGTCTCCGGTGACTATCGGCCCAATGCCGCTGCCTATCCTGAGCCACCCAAAGTCTGTCTCTAATCAATCTGACCTTCTCGGCCGTATCCACAACCATCTCCGGCCCAAGAAGCGCCCGCTCGCCGACATCGTCCCAAGACAAAGGAGTACGGCATCTCCGTCCATATAGAGCCTCAAATGGTGACATCTCTATACTGGCCTGGTAGCTGTTGTTATAAGCAAACTCTACCAGGTGAAGATGGTCCTCCCAAGAACCCCCGAGATCTAGCACACATGTGCGAAGCATATCCTCCAAAGTCTGGATGGTCCTCTCCGACTGCCCGTCTGTCTGAGGATGATAAGTAGTACTAAACTTGAGCGAGGTGCCCAAGCTAGCCTGCAAACTCCTCCAGAAGTGGGAAGTGAATCGGCTATCCCGATCTGAAACTATGCTCACCGGAACTCCGTGCAATCTCACGATCTGACGAACATACAGCTCAGCCAGCCTCTCCGTAGACAAACCCACTTTGAAAGGCAAAAAGTGGGCCGATTTGGTCAATCTATCAACTATGACCCAAACCGCGTCCTTCCCTCCTGGCGACCGTGGAAGTCCAGATACAAAGTCCATGGTGATGTGCTCCTACTTCCACTCGGGAATGGGTAGCGGCTGTAGCAATCCACCTGGTCTCTGCCTCTCGGCCTTCACCTGCTGACACACAAGACAACGAGATACAAACTGAGCTACCTTGCGCTTCATGCCATACCACCATACGTGCTCTCTCAGGTCCCTATACATCTTGTTGGCTCCAGGATGCATAGAATACTGAGAGCGATGCGCCTCCTGAAGAACCTCCTCCCGAAGCTCTCCACGCGGAACGCACAGCCTAGTACCGTGCCGCAACGACCCGTCTTCGGCTACAGAGAAATAGTCAAGCAAGCCCGTCCTCACCTGCTCCCTGATGCTCCTCAGGGCAACATCATCATACTGCGCTGACCTGACTCTATCCATCAGCTCAGACTGAATCTGCAAACCCCACATCTAGATCTCCATGCCCGGAATGATGACCTCGATACCCAAACTATCCAGGTCGGCCAACAAATAACGATCTGTCGTCAAGAACATAGCAACTGGATACCTGCTCAAGGCATCTGCAACTACGTTGGCCTTTCCCGGATGGTACTGCAAGGATATATCGAAGTCCTTCATCAGCTCTAACCACCGCCTCTGCCGCATGTTCAACTCCTTCTGAGTGAACACGTACTTCAAGCTCTTGTGATCTGTAAAGATCTCAACTCGTTCTCCGTACAGGTAATGCTTCCACAACTTCAAAGCAAATATAACCGCGGCCAACTCCAGATCATGAGTAGGATAGTTCTTCTCATGAGGACGCAACTGCCTGGATGCATAGGCAATCACCTTCCCGTGCTGCTGAAGAACACACCCTAAACCCTTCCCGAAAGCATCGCTGAAGATCGAGAACCCTCCTGACCCGGATGGCAAAGTCAGGATCGGAGCTGAAGTCAACCTCCTCTTCAGCTCATCGAATACAGCCTGACACTCAACAGTCCAGACGAACTCCACGTCCTTCCTGGTGAGTCTAGTCATCGACTCTGCAATCCGCGAGAAGTCCTGGACGAACTTCCGGTAATAGCCAGCCAAACCTAGAAAGCTCCGAACCTCGGCAACTGAACTGGGCGTAGACCAAGACTCCACTGCCAAAATCTTCCTCTGGTCTACTGAAATCCCGTGCTCGGTCACAACATGACCTAGGAACTCCACCTGGTCTAAGAAGAACTCACACTTTGAAAGCTTCCCGTAGAGTTGCTCCCTCCTCAGAGTCTCTAACACAACTCTCAAGTGCTCCTCATGCTCCTCCTGCGTCTTCGAATAGATCAAGATATCGTCTATGAAGACCACCACGAACTTGTCAAGGTACTGATGGAATACCTTGTTCATCAAGTTCATGAACACCACGGAAGCATTGGTGTCACGCCCCAGAACCAGAATCCTGGAGAACGGGGGCGGACACAGCCAGCTACGTATAATGAAATGGCAACCATTCCGCTATACGGTCACGGCTGTCTAGATATGTGAGGGTTATCTACAATCCAACAGTCTCCTAAGGTCATAAAATAGCCTGTTGTCTCAATCTCAACCAACTAGAAATAGTTCACAAGATGTCAGAGCATCAAATACATAAATATAAGGCGTCCCAAATATTACATATCGGATGATCATGAAGCTAGTCGTACAAAATGTAAGGACTAGCAAGAGTTCAGTCATACATGATCAACCCCCGGGGCTTGTCAATCATGTTATAGCCCGTAGGCAGACAATAAGTAAAGTGCAATACGAGCTAACACTTGCTCGTCGGCTAAACGCCTCAAAAGAATAATTCACAATATACAGTGGGAGAATAAAAAGAAACCCACTCGATGCCCTGGTTATGCCTGGTGGTCACCATCGGGCTGGAAAGCAGGGAGATCCTTCGGTACTGCTCCGGTATCTGGCCATACAAAACCAGCTGGGTCAGACCCCAGAAAGAGCAAGTGCCACAAAGGAGGCTTCACTTAAGGACTAAAACCAGCAAATCATTAGCAGTCAACAAGCAAGTAAGTAAAGGAGGATCGGGAGTTGTGCAGTACCAATGCACTCGTCCCGATCATAGGAAGACAGTAAGTAAATCATCATTGACATAAGGTAAATTGGAGAACATGCTAAATAAATAAAACTGGGCAATAAGTGAAGAGAAGACGAAGGTGCTATTCCGGGAGCCAGGTTACAATCCTTAAACCAAACAAGGACCGAGATTGTAACCCTTCGCCTGAACAGAACTTAGTCTCTGATCATTTATTGCTAAAGGTGACAATCATGCAGGGGAAAGATATCATGATAAAAGTGACAATGAAAAGTACAATACGCAATGGTGACAATCTGGGGTGACAATCGTGTACAAGCACTATAGTGACAATCGTTCAGTCATGTTGGTACAATCTGGCAATCAGTCACTTCTAGACGATGCTATACTGGACTAGACTTCATCCAATCAATCACGGCCAATCATTGCCTACGGCTTTCTACATTAACTAACTAGGGTTATCACAATCCTAGTTACTAACAAGATGCAAGTGAGATTATCCCACAGCCACAAGCCCTGCAGCTAATCCAGGTTATCCAGGCATTTTTAGATTCATTAAGCCGTTATCAAGAATTATGTGCCCCACGCGACGGTGGGCTGGAAATGTGCCCTACTTGTCGGCAGGCTACAAGTCCAAACAATTGCGGCCGGGATAACGGGATCGCCTGTAGCCGTGTCAATCTCATCATGACTAATGTGTTATTCTAGTAGTTAACCTGAATCCGCCTTTTTAATAGGAACTCCTGACCGTGGTACTCAGGAGTCCCATCCTAGACATGATGCAAGACTGGACAAGTAGATTAATCAAGCAAGCAAGAAGAACCACCCACGGTGTCAAGACAAGTCAAGTCAAGAGTGCGCCGCCACGGGCCACTATCAAGTGAAGTCGAGTCATGCCAAGTCAAGTCAAGTTATCAAGTCATGTCAAGTCGGGAGTGCGCCACCACGGGCCACTATCAAGTGATCAGGTTACAAGTTAATCATGTTCAGTCACAAGTTACAAGATTCTATTTCAATTTACTGCCAAACTAAGAAGGATAACAAGAAACAAAATCCGAAGGTCCGTGCCAAGACGTGTTGGGCCTGGTCAAGTTGTGCATGTGAGCAATCAAAATCTCAAAAGCTCCAATCATAACAAAAGAAAACCAAGTTAAAAGCAGGCACCAAGGCACTAGGGGTGTAGGTGAACTAGGGTGTGCCAGGGAATAGGCACACTAGAGTGCGCCTGGTGGCAGCACACTAGAGTGCGCCTAGGATCCAAGTGCACTGGAGTGCGCTTAAGCCGGAACCAACAAGGTGCGCCTAGTTGAGGGTGCAAGGGTCAAAGTGCGCCTAGGTCCAAGGGTCCAAGTGCGCCTAGGTCCAAGGGTCCAAGTGCGCCTAGGTAACTACGCGCTAAAATGCGCCTAGCCAGAAAAGTAGGCACAGTCCGCGCCTAGCCAGAAAAGTAGGCGCAGTGCGCTAAACAGCGCCTAGCCAGAAAAGTAGGCACAGTGCGCTAAACAGCGCCTAGCCAGAAAAGTAGGCACAGTGCGCTAAACAGCGCCTAGCCAGAAAAGTAGGCGCAGTGCGCTAAACAGCGCCTAGCCAGAAAAGTAGGCGCGCCTGGGGGTCGTCTTCCTCCTCAAGCCGAGGAGAAGAACCCATGGGTTCCAAAACTTTGGAACACCATAAGTCGGCCATCCAAGCTCCAAATCCGGACTTCCAAGGCTCTAACTTGGGTAAAATTCAATTCTCTTCAACATGGAACAATTAAAACATGAAAAGGAACAAGTTTTATAGATCAAATCTACCAAAATCCGAAAATACTTCCAACTTAGATCTACAAAATTCCAAGCTCCAAATGGAGAAAACCCAAGTTCTAATGTTGCTCAAGATGAGCTAATAAAACTATTGGACAAATAAAATATAGCCCTCAAGTGATAGCAAGGTGCAACTTGCCTAGGTTGGTGGTGGTGGAGGAGAGGAAGAAGCTTGAGGAAGAAGATGAAGAAAAATAATGAGGAGAGAGAGAGGGAAGTTGATATATATAGTGGGGGTGGGGTTGGTTCTCCATGACAAACCAAAATAGACCAAGCCCAAAATAAACCAAGGTGAACCAAGTCAAGGCCAATAAACCCTCTCTCTAGCAATCTAAACCAAATGAACCATGAACTAAACCAAGCCTCACTAACCCAGAAATAAACCAGTAAACCATAAAACCATTTGAACTATCAATGCCAATAAAACAAGCCAATGCAAAATAAACTAAGATAATTAATCATGACTAAATAAAATATGGGTCCAAAACACGTATACGTACACTAAATACGTATCACGAATTTGGGACATCATATCCTACCCACCTTAAAAGAATTCCGTCCTCGGAATTTAATCAAGAGGCTAGAGATGTACGGGGAGCTATTCTATCACAGGCAATCTACCACTACCAATCAATCATACAATCATTCATGCAAGCAAGGATTCGAAGCGTAAGGCATAAGGAAGATATTACACCTTACGAGTCAAACCAGCCGGGATGACCTGATCAGATATCATCCTCATGCTCCCAAGTTTGACTCTCCCAAAGAGGGATGGCTCTAAGCAACACGGACTGAACTGATAGTCTTGCGCTTGAGGTCTCTCTCTTTGGTCAAACATGAACACGGGCCTCTCCTCATACGAATAGTCACGGTTATTGGTACCAACCTTTTCGAATGATCTAGGATATGGCCCGAGCCTGGGATGTTCCGTCGCAATTGGGATACAAGAAATACGTCATGCATCCCGCATAATGACGGTAGAAAAGCAAGATGAGAGGACACATATACCTCTCGGACGATTCTGGACCTGAGCCTGGGCTAGGGCAAACTGCTGTGGGTTCTGTTGCTGGAAAGTCTGAGCCTGAGTCGGCAATGGCCTCGGGTACGGGAACTGCTGTTGCTGGTGAACTGGAGCTGGTACTGGTGCTGGTCCCCTAACCGAGGGACTAGATACTGTCGATGCTGAATCAACTCTGAATGGGCAGGACCCCACCCTATGGTCTGGTGCTCCACACAATAAACATAATCCCAACGCCTTGCGACACTCTGCTACCACGTGTCCAGGCTTTCCACAATAAGTACAGCCCACGGCGGAAGACTGCGCTTGCTTCTGTTTCTGCTGAGGGTACGTCGGGGTTGAGTGCTGGTCTGTCGTAACTGAATCTGCTCGCCTCGGAGCTCCAATAGTCAAAGCCCTAGCTGCCGGGACTGGTGCCGAAGACTGGGTCACCCGGCCATGAGACCGCTTCCGTCCTCCGGTCCTGTCCACTATTCTCTGGGAGGTATACTCATGCCTCCTTGCTGCTCTCAATACCGCATCAAAAGTCTCATGCTCAAACTGCTCGACTGCCAACAAGATCTCCAAATACAGCCCCTGCTGGAACCGCTGGGCCCTATCGTACTCGGTTGCCACCAAGGTGGGAGCAAACCGACTAAGTCTAGAAAACTCCGATGCATAACTGTCAACTGTTCTGCCTCCTTGCTTCAAGTTGGCGAACCTCGTCTGTAGATCGTACCGAGCCACAGCATCAAAATACTTAGTCTGGAATCTCTCTCTGAATACGGCCCATGAAATAGGGGCCACTAGTCCCACGGCCTGTGCTGCCCACCAGCTGCGTGCAAGATCCAATAACTGTAGGCGCACAACGGCCACCTTCTCATCTTCCGGGGTCTTGGCTGCCTCTAGAATGACTTCAATATCCTGGAGCCATGCATCTGCAACGATCGCATCTCCACTACCGTCGAAGAATGGAGGGTTCAGACGCTTGAAACTGTTCGCTGCACCATTTCTTGGATGACCGCCTCTATTCAGAGCATCTTCCACTGCCTGGTGCAATGCATCACCTCGACGATCTTGGGAAGCTAACAATGTCCTGATGAGGCCTACCAAGGTACCATCATCCGGCCCTGCAGACTGAACTGGCTGAACTGGGTCCCCAGTAGGGATGACTCGGGAGGCTGCTCCTGAGTGCTGAACCTGATCTTCTGGTTGCTGCTGGTCCACGGGAGGCGCTCCGCCTTGCTGATCGGTAGGACCAGGAACAATGCCACTGAAGAAGACGACATGGAAACAATAAGGAGGGACCAGGACAGATCAACGAGTACAAGCATGTGATCAGGACAAGGATTTCAGGAATCAAGAGGATACGAGTGGAGATCAAGGACGAGTATTGATTGAGACATCTATTCGGTAAACCCTCACATTTCTTGATTGACAAGACCTGCATGGGCCACCACTTAAACCATGTCACGCCCCAGAACCAGAATCCTGGAGAACGGGGGCGGACACAGCCAGCTACGTATAATGAAATGGCAACCATTCCGCTATACGGTCACGGCTGTCTAGATATGTGAGGGTTATCTACAATCCAACAGTCTCCTAAGGTCATAAAATAGCCTGTTGTCTCAATCTCAACCAACTAGAAATAGTTCACAAGATGTCAGAGCATCAAATACATAAATATAAGGCGTCCCAAATATTACATATCGGATGATCATGAAGCTAGTCGTACAAAATGTAAGGACTAGCAAGAGTTCAGTCATACATGATCAACCTCCGGGGCTTGTCAATCATGTTACAGCCCGTAGGCAGACAATAAGTAAAGTGCAATACGAGCTAACACTTGCTCGTCGGCTAAACGCCTCAAAAGAATAATTTACAATATACAGTGGGAGAACAAAAAGAAACCCACTCGATGCCCTGGTTACGCCTGGTGGTCACCATCGGGCTGGAAAGCAGGGAGATCCTTCGGTACTGCTCCGGTATCTGGCCATACAAAACCAGCTGGGTCAGACCCCAGAAAGAGCAAGTGCCACAAAGGAGGCTTCACTTAAGGACTAAAACCAGCAAATCATTAGCAGTCAACAAGCAAGTAAGTAAAGGAGGATCGGGAGTTGTGCAGTACCAATGCACTCGTCCCGATCATAGGAAGACAGTAAGTAAATCATCATTGACATAAGGTAAATTGGAGAACATGCTAAATAAATAAAACTGGACAATAAGTGAAGAGAAGACGAAGGTGCTATTCCGGGAGCCAGGTTACAATCCTTAAACCAAACAAGGACCGAGATTGTAACCCTTCGCCTGAACAGAACTTAGTCTCTGATCATTTATTGCTAAAGGTGACAATCATGCAGGGGAAAGATATCATGATAAAAGTGACAATGAAAAGTACAATACGCAATGGTGACAATCTGGGGTGACAATCGTGTACAAGCACTATAGTGACAATCGTTCAGTCATGTTGGTACAATCTGGCAATCAGTCACTTCTAGACGATGCTATACTGGACTAGACTTCATCCAATCAATCACGGCCAATCATTGCCTACGGCTTTCTACATTAACTAACTAGGGTTATCACAATCCTAGTTACTAACAAGATGCAAGTGAGATTATCCCACAGCCACAAGCCCTGCAGCTAATCCAGGTTATCCAGGCATTTTTAGATTCATTAAGCCGTTATCAAGAATTATGTGCCCCACGCGACGGTGGGCTGGAAATGTGCCCTACTTGTCGGCAGGCTACAAGTCCAAACAATTGCGGCCGGGATAACGGGATCGCCTGTAGCCGTGTCAATCTCATCATGACTAATGTGTTATTCTAGTAGTTAACCTGAATCCGCCTTTTTAATAGGAACTCCTGACCGTGGTACTCAGGAGTCCCATCCTAGACATGATGCAAGACTGGACAAGTAGATTAATCAAGCAAGCAAGAAGAACCACCCACGGTGTCAAGACAAGTCAAGTCAAGAGTGCGCCGCCACGGGCCACTATCAAGTGAAGTCGAGTCATGCCAAGTCAAGTCAAGTTATCAAGTCATGTCAAGTCGGGAGTGCGCCACCACGGGCCACTATCAAGTGATCAGGTTACAAGTTAATCATGTTCAGTCACAAGTTACAAGATTCTATTTCAATTTACTGCCAAACTAAGAAGGATAACAAGAAACAAAATCCGAAGGTCCGTGCCAAGACGTGTTGGGCCTGGTCAAGTTGTGCATGTGAGCAATCAAAATCTCAAAAGCTCCAATCATAACAAAAGAAAACCAAGTTAAAAGCAGGCACCAAGGCACTAGGGGTGTAGGTGAACTAGGGTGTGCCAGGGAATAGGCACACTAGAGTGCGCCTGGTGGCAGCACACTAGAGTGCGCCTAGGATCCAAGTGCACTGGAGTGCGCTTAAGCCGGAACCAACAAGGTGCGCCTAGTTGAGGGTGCAAGGGTCAAAGTGCGCCTAGGTCCAAGGGTCCAAGTGCGCCTAGGTCCAAGGGTCCAAGTGCGCCTAGGTAACTACGCGCTAAAATGCGCCTAGCCAGAAAAGTAGGCACAGTCCGCGCCTAGCCAGAAAAGTAGGCGCAGTGCGCTAAACAGCGCCTAGCCAGAAAAGTAGGCACAGTGCGCTAAACAACGCCTAGCCAGAAAAGTAGGCACAGTGCGCTAAACAGCGCCTAGCCAGAAAAGTAGGCGCAGTGCGCTAAACAGCGCCTAGCCAGAAAAGTAGGCGCGCCTGGGGGTCGTCTTCCTCCTCAAGCCGAGGAGAAGAACCCATGGGTTCCAAAACTTTGGAACACCATAAGTCGGCCATCCAAGCTCCAAATCCGGACTTCCAAGGCTCTAACTTGGGTAAAATTCAATTCTCTTCAACATGGAACAATTAAAACATGAAAAGGAACAAGTTTTATAGATCAAATCTACCAAAATCCGAAAATACTTCCAACTTAGATCTACAAAATTCCAAGCTCCAAATGGAGAAAACCCAAGTTCTAATGTTGCTCAAGATGAGCTAATAAAACTATTGGACAAATAAAATATAGCCCTCAAGTGATAGCAAGGTGCAACTTGCCTAGGTTGGTGGTGGTGGAGGAGAGGAAGAAGCTTGAGGAAGAAGATGAAGAAAAATAATGAGGAGAGAGAGAGGGAAGTTGATATATATAGTGGGGGTGGGGTTGGTTCTCCATGACAAACCAAAATAGACCAAGCCCAAAATAAACCAAGGTGAACCAAGTCAAGGCCAATAAACCCTCTCTCTAGCAATCTAAACCAAATGAACCATGAACTAAACCAAGCCTCACTAACCCAGAAATAAACCAGTAAACCATAAAACCATTTGAACTATCAATGCCAATAAAACAAGCCAATGCAAAATAAACCAAGATAATTAATCATGACTAAATAAAATATGGGTCCAAACACGTATACGTACACTAAATACGTATCACGAATTTGGGACATCACAATTGGTCAATCCAAATGGCATCACTGTAAACTCGTACTGGCCGTACCGAGTCCGAAATGCCGTCTTGAGAATGTCATCCGCCTCACCTTCAGCTGGTGATACCCGAACCTCAAATCTATCTTCAAAAAGACCTTTGCCCCACTCAGCTGATCGAACAAATCGTCGATCCTCGGCAAAGGGTACATATTCTTGATAGTGAGGTTGTTGAGCGCCCGGTAATCAATGCACATGCGGGACGTACCGTCCTTCTTCGGCACGAACAGGACTGGCGCTCCCCAGGACGAAGAACTGGATCTGATGAACCCCTTGTCATGCAGCTCGTCGACTTGCTTTTTTAGCTCTATCAACTCGCTGTTGTTCACCCTATAGACATGCTGCGAGATGGGCTCGGCGCCCGGCACCAAGTCTATGAAGAACTCAATGTCCCTGTCTGGCGGCATCTCCGGCAACTCCTCGGGAAAGACATCCGAGAACTCAGCAATCAACGGATGTGGCAAATCCTGCCCCGCCAACAAAGCTCCACAGAATCCAGCCTCCGGCTCCGCTGCTCCTCGAGCAAACTCGATCTCTGGCTCACCCGGCGTCCTAAAAAGAACTCTGCCTCCTCTACAATCAATGCTAGCATGGTACATGCTCAACCAATCCATACCGAGTACCATATCGTACCTCGGTAGGGGCATTACGAGCAGACACGCACTCAAGTCCCGGCCTCTCAGAGTGACTCTCCGCCCCTTGCAAATATTATTAACCAGGATAATACCTCCCCCGGTCATAATCTTGCAAGTCCTACCCATATATTCAACAATAATATTGTGTCTCAGAGCAAAAGAAACAGACACAAAACTATGGGTCGCCCCAGAATCAAATAAGGCGAAAGCAGGGAAAGAATCTAGGAGAACATGACCTGCTACAACATCTCCCACGGGCTCTGCCTCCTCCTCTGCTGCCAAAGCGAACACCCTGCCCGCGGGTGCTCCCCTCTGGTGCTGAACAAAACGCTGCTGCTGGGTCTGAAGTGGGGGATCCCTCTGCTGAACCGCTGGTCCTCTAGCCGGCTGCACCCTGTCCTGGCCTCCCTTGGCTGCCCGAGCAGGGCAGTCCTTCAGCTGGTGGTCGGTCCCTCCGCAGAATAGGCAAGCGCCTAACCTCCTCCGGCATACGTCTCTGCTGTGCCCCTTCTTTCCGCAGAAAGCACACTGCTGGGTCTGCCTCTGGCCCTGACCCTGATGCTGCTGGACACGCGCCGGTGCCTGCTGAATCTGCAACAGAGGCTGCTGCTGAAACGGCCTCTGCTGCTGCTGCTGCTGAATGTGGGGGCTGTCACGCCCCAGAACCAGACTACTGGAGAGCGGGGGCGGACACAGCCAGCTACGTATATTGAAATAGAATGCATCTCAACTATACGGTCACGGCTGTCTAGATATGAGGGTTTACTACAAGCCAGCAGTCTCTTAAGGTCAAGCCTATTGTCTCAATCGCAAGCAATTAACAGAGTTACAAGATGTTAGAGCATCAAATATATATATATAAGGCGTCCCAAATATTACATATTGGATGATCATGAAGCTAGTCGTACAAAATGATAGGACTAGCAAGAGTTCAGTCATACATGATCAACCCTAGGATTTGTTAATCATGTTTACAGCCCGTAGGCAGACAGTAAGTAAATGTGCATCGAGCTAACAGGTACTCGTCGGCAAACGCCTCAAAAGAATAAATTTACATATAAGTGGGTGAATCAAAAAGGAAAAATCTACACGTAGCCCTGGTTCCTTCTAGTGTTCACCATTGGGCTGAAAGCTTGGTAGATCCTCGGGAGCTGCTCCGAAATCTGGCCACACAAAACCAGCTGGGTCAAACCCCAGAAAGAGCAAGTGCCACAAGGAGGCCACAAATAAGAACAAAAGTCAGCATATCAGAACATAAAGAATAAAAGGAAAGTACAAGTAATAAAAGTACACAGGGCGATAAACGACTAGGGACGTGGAACCATTCCGGGAGCCAGGTTACAATCTTTAAACCAAACAAGGACCGGGATTATACCCCTTCGCCTGAATAGCTCACTGTCTCTGTCCATTTATCGTTAGAGATAAGTAAAACAATCATGATCAAGAGTTCCAGGTACAGGGGCTAGACAAGACTTAGACAGAGCTGGACACCATTCATTCACAATCGGCCAAGCAAGTACTACGGCTTATTACTTTAACTAACTAGGGTTATCACAAGCCTAATTACTAACAAGATGCAAGTGAGAATTTCCAGTCCCAAGCCCTGCAGACTATCCAGTTATCCTTCCGTGGGTTGAGAGTTATAGGTGGGTACATTGCCCGGGAGACAAATGTACCCTTAGGTGACTTAGAGGGTGCAACACATGACAGTGTACTGAAAATGTGCTCTACTCGTCGGCAAGCTACAAGTCTATTAAAGCGCCCAGATAACGAGATTGTCTGTGACTGGGAATTCTCCATGTTCTAGTTTGATCTAATCATTAGCCTAATCCAATTTAGCGCGAGTTCCTGGCCGTGGTACCCAGGAAGTCACGTCCTAGACATGATGCAAGACAAGACAAGTAGATTGTACAAGCAAGCAAGCAGGAACACCCACGGTGTCAAGTTAATTATACAAGTCAAGTTACAAGTTACAAGTCAAGTCAAGTCAGGAGTGCGCCGCCACGGGCCACTATCAAGTTATCAAGATAAATCATGTCAGAGTACTTGTTAGGAGTGCGCCACGACGGGCCACTATCATGTCAGATTGGTCATGTCAGGAGTGCACCACTACGGGTCACTGTCGTGTTATGCTAGTTCCTTGTCATACCATGCCGTGTACAATAGTCATTCCAAATATATTAAGTAAAATCAAGTTCATGACAAAAGGCATAAGGATATAAATGGACGTAAAATATCTAATAAAATACCAATATATATAGGGCTATAGAAGAGCCAAGCTTAAAGAAATAAACAATTCATCATAGACAAGTAGGTTGTGCAAGGGGGTCAGGGGTTGGGCTGCGCAGGGTATGTACTGCGCAGGGTGCCAAGTGCACAGGTGTCAATTGCGCAGGATGAGCTGCGCAGGGTGAGCAGTGCAGCAGATGGATTGCGCTGGATCAGGTTGCGCAGGAATGGATGGCGCAGGGTCAGATTGCGCATGAGTGGAGTGCGCAGGGATAGATTGCGCATGAGCAGACTGCGCATGAGCGGACTGCGCATGAATCCATGCGCACTCGGGTTGAGCACAGTTCGCCAAAAGGCAAGCTGCGCGGTCGACGCTGCGCTAAGGAGCGCTGGCCGAGGGGGAATGCACAATCCAGCCCTGTGCTAAAGAGCGCAGGCTGCTGTCTTCTTCTCCAGGCCGAGAAGAAGACTCAAAGAACTCTAAGGTTCAAAACTTCATAGCTTAGGCAAATCAAAACCAAATCTAGATTTTCAAAGTTCTAACTTGAGTAAAATCAAATTCTCTTCCACATGGAAGCATCAAAACATGCAAAAATCAAAGTTTGATGGATCAAAACCAAGGATTTTCGAAAATGGTTAAAACCTAGATCTAGAAAAATGAAAGCTCCAAATCACAAAATGTCAAGTTCTAAAGTTGTTCTCCATGGCCTAATCTAGCTAATGAACAAATAAAAAGTGGTGCTTATTTGATGGCAAGGTGCACTTGCCTATGGGTTGGGGAGTTGTGTGGAAGAAGGAAGAAGAAGAAGTTGTAAGAAATTAATGGAGTTATGGAGGAGAGAGAAAAGGTTGGTGGGTTTTAATGAGAGTGGTTGTGATAGAATGGAGGTGGAGAATAGGCTAAGGTGTTCCACTCATGATGAACCAAACCAAACCAAACCAACTCCACAAAATAAAACCAAGCCATGGTCCAAACCCATTTACGAGAAACCAAAATCCGCAAGTCGAGAAAATAAAATACGTGCCAAAAATCAAATTACGAGTACAAATACGAAATACAGGAAATGGGGGTGACAGGGGCGCTTGGCCGGTCCCGCACTGGAACTCGCCCCCATAGCATCTCCGCTCCTCTTCGGCCTGAGGCCGAAGTCCTCCTCTGCGATCTGCACGTCCATCAATATCTGATCGAACGTCGCGTCACTGCGACCCGAGGTGCGGGTACGTACTGCATGAATAAGTCCTCTGCGGAACTTACGAGCCTTCTGCCCCTCATCCTGGATCATATCGGGAGCAAACCTGCTAAGGCGGAAGAACTCAGCTGTATACTCGTCCACCGACGAGTTCCCCTACACTAGACCCACGAACTGGCCCTCCAATGCTGTAAGAGCCACGTCCGGGAAGAACTTCTCCTTGAAGAGCCTCCAAAAGTTCTCCCAAGTCAGCCCTCTCACCGACGTACGAGGATCCGTGCGGTACCATATCAGCGCAATGTCGAAGAATCGGCTGGCTGCGGCCGAAACCCAAAGTGCTATAGGAAGCTCTGCCAGCTCCATGCTCCGCTGCACATCCTCTAGCCAGTCGTCTGCATAGAGGATGCCCTCCGTGCCTGTGAAGTCCCTGGAGCCCATCTTCCTGAAGTCCAATACTGTCCCCGGTCTGGACTGCTGCTGGTACGGCTGCTGGCCAGTAGGGCCCTGTACCGTACCCGGTGCCACTCTCTCTACTGCTGCCAGGGCAAGCTGATGCGAGTTCTCCATACTCTGCCTCAGCATCTCGATCTGACGGTGTGACGCCTCCGACTGGCGCTGCGACGCCTCTGTCTGGGCCCGCTGTGTCTCCATCATCTGCTGAAGGAGAAGGAACATATGATGTGTATCCGTCGGTATCGGTGGTGGTGGCAGCAGTAACTCCGGAACGACGACTGAAACCCTATGGGGTGGAGGTGGTAGACCTCCCTGTGCAACTGCCTGGGTCTCTGGAATAGTAGAATCACTGGAGGCAGTCTCATGAACCTCCTCCTCTGCCTGATCAGATCTCTCAGGCAAGCTACTCGATCCAGTGGCCTGCGGGTGCGTCTTCGTCATCCTGGAGACGAATTGAAATAAAGAGATTAATATGGCACATGAGTAGATTATCAAAGAAGGACAGTTAATTTAATACAAGGTGAATAATCATGATAATCAAAAGATCAGAAATTTCCTAAGTGTGATTGAGAAACTCCTATCATGTCCTAGGTCCTACGTCCTAATTGCAGGCTCGTAATTAGTACTCTAAGTCGAGCACCATTACGAGATCGCACTAATTGCGACACTGGACCTGCGTGGGCCACCACAAAAACGTGTCACGACCCGCACCCTTATGAGGGGCACGAGCACGTGGGTACGTCCAGCCTACGCCGCAGTATCGGCGGTAGAACGCTGTATATAACGTCTGTAAATACTACGACTAACAGTTTAAATGTACCTGTACAGTATATACTCTTCGAATGGAGGTGACATAACAATACAGTCTCAATCACAAAATAAAACTAAGGTAGATAGCTCAGAAGGAAAGACATATGATAGATGAATAGTAAATAAGTGCAGAGTCCAATACAAGCCCAGATATATACAACATCACAGGGTATCAAAATATAATATAGAAACTACAGTCTGATAAAGCTAGCTGGATCGCAGTCCAGTCAAACCAAGCTAACCTACACTACTCTGGAAGTACAAAATCTAGTGGCTCTACTATAAGGCCACGATCCAAGGCTACTCCATCTAACTCGAGCCCATAATAGGTCGAGCAGTCCGCATCAGAATCATCTGTAATATATCATAACGGTATCCTGTCAGGAAAATGAGCAAGTACAAACACTAACAGCAGTTCCATGTGAATTGACAAGTTATATAAGAGACAGTATAATGAACTACAAGACAAAGATATATGAAGACTTAGGAACCGTTCGAAAGCCGAGTTACAACCCTTAAACCAAACAAGGACCGGGGTTGTAACTCTTCTCCCGAGCAGAACTTAGTCTCCAAATCAAGGTACAATATAAAGGCATATAGAGCATGTGAGTAACTGTATATCATGCATGGTGAGAAAGTACTGAATATAGAACAGAACAGAATATATGACAAGAAAAGTAAATATAAAATGTGCCTCGAACATTATAGCCTAATGTGATCGGTATGGGTCAAGAATCAGGCTTCCAGCCGACCGGCTACAAGTACGTGGACTCGGCCCGGCCGGGATGGTAAGCTATGGAGCAAGTAGTAGCACAGGTCAGGCTATACCCATCGTGAGGTGAGGGTATAGCTATGATACAAGTAGTAACTCAAGGTGGGCATTGATCACACTATCTATAATATTCCCCATTCCCCAAATAGTATACGGATCCGGACATAGCACGTCATGACGCAGGATTTCCTAAGAGGGGAGCAAGTCCTCTTCAGGAATCGGCGTCAATACAAGTACAAGAATCAAGACCAAGCAAGTACCCGTATCCTAAGAAATCCAGGAATGACATCTCATGACAGGAATTCGACAATACTAGTCCGTGAACTATCGTGTCTGAGAATCAAGTAAGACACTACGACTGAATCGGATATAGCAAATATCAAGACAATAAAAACTATCAGTGAATGTACTCGCCTGCTGTCCTGAGCTGTAGGGTATATCAATGCTCAGAGCAGAAATCAGGAACCTAAATATGAGATACTGTATGTTAATTTAGGTTTAAACAAGTTTAAGAATGATTCACAATGAATGATATGCATCTAGGTCAAACTAGGTCTCACTGAGTCACACTAAGTCCTGTCAAGTCAATCTAGGTCAAACCAAGTTATATCAAGTCAATCTAAGCCAACCCAAGTCAATCCTAGGTCATACCAGGCATCACAGATCAAAACAAGTCGAAAAAAGTCAAACAGGGTCAAGAGTTGGCCTACAGTTGACTTTTGGTCAACCCTGGTCAACTCTGGTCAACTCTAGGTCAACCCTGGTCAACTCTGGTCAACTCTAGGTCAACCCTGGTCAACCCTAGGTCAATGGTGACTAATAGTTGACTTTTGGTCAACTACACAAGTCTAAAGAAATTTGGGACTAAATTGGGTAAAGCGTTGACCCATAGTTGACTTTTGGTCTAAAAAGTCAACCGTGGTCAACCGGGGTCAAGACTAGGTCTAGACGACTATTTCTAACTATTACCAACCTCTACAACCCATATCCAAGTCCATCTTGGATTTGGAAACTCATATCTTGGCCGTAGGCCAATATCCTATTTTACCCTTAAAAAGGGTAAAATTCTAGCTTAGGCAACTATCAAGTTAGCTTACCTACGCTTGGTATTTTGATCCGAGCTCCCTAGGGTAGTAAGGTACTAGCCTGTACATATATTACCTACCAAGATACCTAAGTAAAGTGGACATCTAGTCCATGTTACGGCCCATTGCCGGTATCTTGAATATTTCAAGATACGCAATGGTACGGCACGATACCGGCGCCCTACAACCCCGATTTTCACCCGGAAGCCTACCCGCAAAATCTAAATCACGTATTCTTGCCCCACGCCAAGTTTCAACTCATTCCGATACTCCGAGCTCCGTTTCGCCCTCTAACTCGATTTTCCCCTATTTCCTATTCTACCCTTCTTCCTATTCTTCTAACTTCTTCTAATTTTTTCCTACTAACTTCTTCCTATTCTTTTCTAACTTCTAATTCCTTAAACTTCTTCTACTCTTCTCTACGTATCTATCCATATATAATATATATATATATATATATATATATATATATATATATATATATATATATATATATATATATATATATATATATACGTATACTAAAAAGGGGGGGGTTTCTATAGGCTAAAGGCCATAGGGGGGTTTGCCTGGCAGCTGCTGCTGCCAGGTTGCTGCTGCTGCTACTGCAGCAGTGCTGCTGCTGTGGCTGCCCCTTATTCTTCTCTTCATCCCCTTCTCTTCCCTCCTACTCTATATATATATATATATATATATATATATATATATATATATATATATATATATATATATATATATATATATAACCATCTATATATATATATATATATCTATCCATAGGTATATATATCCATCTAACCATCTATATATATATATATCTATCTATATATATATACACAACACTCACACATCTATATATACATACATGCACACCCATATCCATATACATATATAAATACACACTCATATCTATCTATATATATATACATATTCATATATATATATATATATATATATATATATATATATATATATATATATATATATATATATATATATAAACACACACACCCTCACACAACACAAACACACACATTCTCACCACTCTCATCCTCATGACACTAATTTCATATCAAAATATATACACACACTCACACACATAAATACACATGTATATATATATATATATATATATATGTATATATATATATATATATATATATATATATATATATATATATATATACTCATCCTCATGACACTAATTTCATATCAAAATATATACACACACTCACACACATAAATACACATGTATATATATATATATATATATATATATATATATATATAATATATATATATATATATATATATATATATATACCATTCAAAAAGGATTAAACCCTAATAAATCCTTAACCTATTTTTCTAGGAAAAACCTACAAATTTGTGGGCAAATGGTGGAGAATCTTCTCCTCTCCATTTATTGTGTGGGACATGAATGCAAATGAGAAATAAGTGAAGAAATAAAGGCATACCTAAAATGGAATGGTTGGAGGAAGAAGAGCTTGAGAAGAAATTGAATTGGAAAGAAAGAGAGAGAGAGAGAGTTGCTTAGTGGAGAAGAAAGAGGGGGGGGGGGGGGGGGGGGGGGGGGGGGGGGGGCTAGTCATGGCCGGCCAAGGCATGATGGGTGAGGGGCACTTGTAATTACAAGTTTGCCCCTCCCTAAGCCTAATGTTAAATAAAATCCAAATTAGGTTTAGGAAGTTGCTAAAAATAAATAAAAATCATAATTAAACTAAATTACTCATGGGGGACTAGTCCAAACTCCTAAACCCTAAAGTTTAGTGTGGTGGGCCATGGTTAGCTAACATGCTAATTACAGCTCAAGTCGAAATTCACCGGGGTCCCGAATTAGCTCGGAATGCGATAAAATTCGAACCCGACTCCTATAATAATTAAATAATAATATTCATGAAATAAAATTTCCAAAAATATTATAAAATGGAAAATTACCATTTTACCCCTAACTGGGAAAAGTGAGGGTGACAGAAAGATAGTCGCACATCAGCTACACCAAATGGTGAGTATCTCAATATAATGCATTGCTTGTGTTGAGGTGTGCACATGAGGTGTGGTGGGGCACAAGTGTGTGTCATGTGGGAGTATTTTCCTAGAAAGAAAAAAGGATCAATTCCAACAAAGATATAAGTTGATTTTTGTTGTGCAGACTCGGACTCGGACACGGACTCCAGGATGTCTCGTGCATGCACGGGAGTGTTCGGGGGGTAGGCGTGGACTGACACACTTCTATGCTGATTGTGGGATGATCTAAAATATCAAACTCTATTTTTGAGTATTGGTATTTTAGTCCCACATCGGATAGGAGAAGAGGTGAAGTCTCAACTCCACTCTATAAATAAAGCCCCTTGGCCTACTCCGAAAGATGCACCAAGAAGAGAGTTAAGGGAGTCTGTAAAGTCCAGGAAGTCCGTTCAAGTCTCAAATATTGACTTTCGAGCGTTCCAGAAGTTCTTCGTGAACTTGCTGGTTCCTGGAAGCAGATCGTGTTGGGGCGAATCTTGCTTTGAGCAACAGTGATCTTAATCACCCCAGCAAGAACCTTTCCTCTTCTTCTTTCTTCTTTTTTCTCCTTCATCTGAGTTGTAACTCAGTTCTATCCGTCTGCAACTGCGATTGCAAGGAAGAACGTGAGATTTATTTTTAGAACTCAGTTCTGTCCGTCAGCAACTGCGATTGCGAGGAAGAACATGAGATTTATTTTCTGATTATTGTTGCTTTTGTAATCAGATTCATATTATAGTGTTCATATTGGATCTCGAGAATAATCAGAAGGGAAACGTTTGTTTGAACCTCTGATCTCGACATTGAGTCTACCATCTTTGATTAAGCCCCAAGACTAACATATTGGAATTATGCTGATCCTGGAGGTTGACATAAGCAGAGAAGGGTTGTCCAAGTCTGAAGGCTTGTCTAACTTACCTTGGGCCATCCTGGTTGCTCTCTACATTTGCATTGGTAGATGAAAATTAGCAAATTGGTTCGGTGGTCGATGTTCGTTGATATCTATTACATGCTTATTTGACTTTCAACATATTTTCGTGTACAAGATTATGCTATACTATGTAAAAGAGCCAATATATTTACTTGGTAGGTCATAGTTTATACTTGCATGTTGAGAGAAACCAATAGATTGGCAACATAAACCAAATGAGATAAAGAAATTAGGTTGTCACGTTCTTGTGAGTGTAATACTTTTTGGAATTTTTCTTGTATTAAGACGGTGAATTTATAGTAATATTGTAGCCACCATGATAGCTTAAGTAGTAGTGATCTAGTTAGCCTATCACGTAATCCATGTTCACTTTGTCTTCAATTTTATTATTTTGTTATATTATTTGCAATAATCGAACAATGATTCATTGTTGGCATCGGAGATCTCTCGTCTTGATTCTTATTCCTCTTTGCTAGAGTTGGCTACTAGTTCATCATCACCATGGAAGACCTTATCGTGAGTCGTGACGCACGAATCCTATGAATAGTTTTTGTGTCTTCTATTTCTAAGGGGACGTTTGGTACGCAGTATTTTTTTTTTATTCCCAGAAAAATTTAAGATGGAAATCTATTATCACGTTTGTTTGGCTTATAAAAAATTTATTTTCGGGAATTATAAATACCCGGTAAATAGTTTACCCACAAAACATGTCCCTTGAGAATAGGTGGATTTTTTTTTTTTGTCCGGACAAAAAAAAATTGTCTAAATTTTTTTCTTCTTTTTTTATCAATTTTGATTAGTTTTGAACTTTTTTTTTCTTTTTTTTTTTGTCGTTTTTATTGTTTTTTTTGTCATTTTGTCGTTTTTACCAATTTTTTGTCGTTTTAAGCGATTTTTTGTCGTTTTTACCATTTTTTGTCTTTTTTTTCACTTTTTGATTATTTTTTGTCGTTTTTATCGCTTTTTTGTCGTTTTTACCAATTTTTGTCGTTTTAAGCAATTTTTGTCGTTTTTACCAATTTTTTGTCGTTTTAAGCGATTTTTTGTCGTTTTTTACCATTTTTTGTCTTTTTTTTCACTTTTGATTATTTTTTGTCGTTTTTATCGCTTTTTTGTCGTTTTTACCAATTTTTTGTCGTTTTAAGCAATTTTTTGTCGTTTTTACCCATTTTTTATCTTTTTTTCACTTTTTGATTATTTTTTGTCGTTTTTACCCAATTTTTGTCCATTTGTCGCTTTTTTGTCAATTTTTGTCGTTTTAAGCAATTTTTTGTCATTTTTGTAGCTTTTTTTGTTGTTTTTACCGATTTTTAGTCGTTTTTTGTCGTTTTGTTGTCATTTTTACTGATTTTATGTCGTTTTTGTCATTTTTGTCGCTTTTATCGATTTTTTTGTCGTTTTTGTCGCATTTTGGTTATTTTTTGTCGTTTAACCGATTGTTTGTCCTTTTTTGTCATTTTATCGATTATTTTTCGTTTTTTGTCGCTTTTTGGTTATTTTTTGTCGTTTTAACCGATTTTTGTTGTTTTTAACCCTTTTTTGTCATTTTTTGTCGTTTTAACCGATTTTTTTTTTGTCGCATTTTGGTTTTTTGTCGTTTTTACTGATTTTATGTCGTTTTTTGTCGTGTTTTGGTTATTTTTGTCATTTATACCCTTTTTTGTTATTTTTTGTCGTTTTTACATTTTTTTCGCTTTTTGGTCATTTTTGTCGTTTTAACCGATTTTTTGTCGTTTTTCATCGTTTTTGTCGTTTTTTGTTATTTTGTCGTTTTTACCGATTTTTTGTCGTTTTTACCATTTTTTTCGTTTTTACCGATTTTTTGTCGTTTTTACCGGTTTTTTTATATTTGTTCATTTTTTTTCGTTATTATTATTTTTTATTTTTTTTCGGGAATATTTATATTGTCACCAAACATGGAAATGTAATTTTCCAGGAAATTTAATTCCTTGAAATTTGATTCCCGAGAATATAGAATTTCTGGCTATATAGTATTCCGCATACCAAACGCTCCCTAAGAGTTTTGACTATGTGCACTTGCTAAATAATAAACAAGAAAAATCAAACATTTTTTTTATTTGTCAATTTTGTTAAATTACAAACGAAAATAGGAACTATGGCCTGGCACAGAAATTGAACTAGGTTCATAGTTGTCATTGACATGCTTTCTCTTGAGCTTGATCATCCACATTCTTTATGATGTTAAAGGCTACGATACTACATACTACAAAGACAAATTTGTTTATGATGTTATTGATGATACTATTTTATAAAAGGACAATTTACGTAACAATTTTTATGTTTTATACTTATTACAGTGACTATTCATATTTTGAAACTAATTATAGGACCATTCATACGTTTTATATTCTCTATATAAAGTTATAATACTAACAATCCCTATTTTAAAAATAAAACAGAGGGATGGTTGGTGTAATTATTTTTAAAACATGGGATGGTTTGTGTAATTATTATTTTGTGTCTTCCCGAATAAAGTTTTTGACTCTACCGACGATTTCAAAATAGCGACACAAGTCAATTTAATAGGAGAGTGGTACAATATAGCGGAGCTTGAAAATGGGTGCTGTTATTGACACTCCAAAAGTGTCATCCTACAATTCTCTTTAATTTTGGGCTTAATTGCTACTTGATACCCTCAACTATTACGCTTTTTCAAGTTGATACCCTAAACTTTTTTTTGTAACAACTTGATACCCAGATAATTTTTTGGACAATAATGCCCTTACCCAAATTTTAAAACTACCACTCACCCCCCCCCTACTCCAGGCCACCCCCCCCCCCCCCTCTCCCCTCCGCACCCCCCCTCCCCCCCCCCCCCCCCCCCCCCCCGCCCCCGCCCCGCCTCGCCTGCACCATCCCCCTCCGCCGCCCTCGCCTGCACCCCCCCCTCTGCTAGCTCCGGCGCAGCTCTGATGGCGCGAGCGGCGCTGGGCTCCCACGCCGCCGCCGCGTTCTCCCTCGCCGTCGTCCGCTTCAACGGCTCCGGCGGTCCCGCGGCCTCCAGGAACCCCCGCGCCGGCTTCGTCCTCGCCACCCGCGCCGCCCTCCTCGGCCAGAGCTAGCAGGGGGTGGGGGGTGGGGGGGGGGGGGCCGGAGTGGGGGAGGGGATGGAGGGAGGGAAATGATAAGGGCATTTTGGGGTTTTTTAAAATGTTAGGTATTAAGTTGAAAAAAAAAAATAGTTGAGGTATCAATCTGTTACGAAAAAAAGTTTAGGGTATCAACTTGAAAAAGTGTGATAGTTGAGGGTAGCAATTAGCAATTAAGCCTTAATTTTGTATCATTCCAATTCCAAGTATACCCATGCATTAAATATGATATTAATTTGTGCATGTGTGGAAAGAAGAGTGCAAGATGACATTTTAGAGGTGCCAATAGTATTAATACATGGACAAATTTAAAATTTGAATGTTAAAAAATTAAAAAGAAGTACATAATAATATTTTAGAAGTACCGACGACAGCATCTTTGAAAATATGTCTATAGTTTGAAATATGGATAGTGTATGGAATAATAATTTTAGGAAGAAAATCATCCATATTTAATTAGGAGAGTGGAACAATTCACGTGAAACTTGAAATAAGTCACTAGTTGAGCCTATAACTTCCATTTGACGGTTTATGGAATAATTATAGGAAGAAAATCATCCATAAGATTATGGGCCGAGTAAGAAGTAAAATAATGTCATTCTTTCTATTGGAATTCAGCGTAAAAGTTAGGGACGCTGCTACGTTGTCCGTAGTCTGCGATTGTGGACTGCAGGTCACATATTAGCACCCTATTAGCTTAAAATTTTGGAGACGGATTCAAACAAATAGGAAGGATCAATGGATCGCGACACGTGGCCCGCAGTCACAGCCAGCGGCCAATATATCATTTTTCAAAAGTTAGTTTTGGCATAACCAAAAAATTAATGTAATAAGTTACATATTTTTATTAGAAACAAATTCCATTTTTGTTAGGATAGCTTTTACTTTTTAGCTCTCGTTTGGTTTGCGGAATCATAGGATTGAAAAATAAAAGTGATTATTTTCATATGTTTGAGCGCCAAAGGAATTGAAGAGGAAAAAAAAAAGTGGTTCCCACTGAAAGGAAAATTAGAGGTGAAAATGATTAGATCCATCTAAATAAGAAATTATTTTTTTACATTGAAGTATTTACTTTCCTTACCAATTGTTTGGTAATTTTAAACATCAGAAAGAAAAATTAATAAGAATTCTGTCCTAAAACGTTGCTACCGAAGTGGAAATCTTGGGTTCAGATCTCTGGAAGTTGCTAACGAAGTGGAAATTTTGTCCTAAAAACGTTACACTCTATGTCTACGAGGACATAGAAGTGCACTTCTGCACGCCATTATCACCTACCTCAAACAAAACCAGGATTTCCACATCTTCTTTAAAACTAGGAACAAGGAAGTGGTTACCGGTTAGCAGGGGCGGATCCAGAAATTATAGTTAGGATAGGCTGACAAAAATTTGGGTGGGCTGGAAGTAGATAATTCCATATAAAAAAAAGCAAAAAAAAAATTTATATGAAAAAAAAATGTAAATATTTTTTTTTGGGGTGGGCTCCAGCCCACCCCACGAGACCCCTGGATCCGCCCCTGCCGGTTAGGAAGGTGCAGAAAGTACTTTAATTGAGATATATTTGTCCTTTTACTTATTACTAGCATATGTGCACGTACCTTGCACTTATTTTAATTTTTTTTTAGTTAATTTAGAAAAACTCTTTAGAAAGATCAAGGGGTAGTCTTCATAATTATTAAGTTGTCCTTATTAAAATTAATGAACCATTTTTAATTAGTATAGACATGTAAGGGTATTTTTGGAATTCAAAAGTTTCACCATCAAGTTTTCCCATTATATAGTAGAATAGATTAATGAACCATTTTTAATTAGTATAGACATGTAAGGGTATTTTTGGAATTCAAAAGTTTCACCATCAAGTTTTTCCATTATATAGTAGAATAGATACACACTTTATTTTGACACCTTTACCTAGGACGAGCATTTGTCGAATTTAAACAAAAAATGGAACCGAACCGACTCGAAATAGTAATTTGGTTCGGTTTTATACATAACTGTTAAATTTTGGGTTTTAGATTTTGAAATTTCAGCTTTTTTAGTGCGGAGTTCGGCTTTGAAATTTAGGAACCGAACCGAAAATCGAATTATAGATATCTGAAATTAATCTCTATGATTTTTTTCTTTAAGTTTTCTTGTTTTATGATCTCCTATCCCTATTTTTGCAAAATTTTGATCTGTCCTCTCATCCATGTAAACTTTATCTTCAATTTGTATTTCAGTTGAAGATAGTAGCTTTGTTACAAAACCCTCAAAGGTGGTCATTTTTTTTCTTTTATTCCGTCTAATTTCAATCCAATTTTAGCTAAATCAGTTTTAGGTTTGTGTCTGCTAAATTATGAACAAAAATAGTTATTTTTTAATGTACTCTTTTTCGCTTGGTTCTGACAAAAGTACAATCCATCAAGAAAAGTCCAACTCAACTGAAATAATCGAACAAAACCGAAATTTAATACTGTTCTGTTCGATTCGGTTTGTGTGAAAAGTCAATTTGGTTCAGTCGATTTTGACATAGGTTTGGTCATGTTCGGTTGATCATATTTGAACCGAACCGACCGAATGCCCACTTCTATATTTAACTTCCATTTCTTTTCTTTTTTCTACTTAGAAGTAATTTCAAATTTAGTTATCCAAACACCATCTTGCTTGATTATACTCGCACCATCGGATTCAAACAACAGTAGAGGAGCATAAACAAGACTTGAACCATTTAAAAAACATAAACAGAAAATAAAGGACCGAACTCGAGTGGCTCTTGTGGTTACCGAGAAAAGGTATAAGATTCTGACTGGGTGGTAGAAGATCAGTGGATCTGAGCCATAAGAGCGTATTATTCCTTCCATTTATTTGGTGGGACTAATGCAGCGTGCACAAAGTTCCGTGCTTATCGCCGGACATCTCAATTTTTTTTTTTTTTTTTTTAAAATAAAGGCAGATTGAACACCAAAGAAATGTAGATAAAAAATACAACATTAAAGAGAGCCCTTTGCACTCTCGTGATCACAACCATAGATTTGTAGAACCTGAGGATTACATGAAGATAAACATACAAACAAATGTAGGTACTTCCTTTAGTAGGGAAGATATCTTTCTTACTAACATCACATTCCAATTCTATCCTGACAACAACAAAAAAGAAAGGAAAACAGGTTCTTTGGGTTTAGTTCCATTGTGAGGCGAGCTTCGAAAGAGACGAAAATTTTAAATTTTCTTTTTCTGCTTCTGTACAACAATTCATACAAGCCCCCACCTCGGCCATGGCCTTACTGCATGTTTGCAGCACCAAAAAAAGAAGAGTAGACCTGAAACCAAAGAACAAGAGTACATATAAACTCAAGGAAACATTTAAGCGAAAAAAGTGTGGTATAATATTTGGAAGCAATGAAAAGGAAGTTTAAAACTTTGCACAAGCACACATATCATAGAATGAACACTTTGGAGCTTTACCTGGTCAAAAAGGTCGAATGCCAACTCTTTTTAAGCGTGTTGTTAACTAGTTCCATCTCTCACAAAAGGGTGCCCCAAAAGTAGAGCAGCAGAGGGCCGATCTTCGGGGTTGACTTGTACACATTGGCTGATAAAGTCACGAGCATCTCTCGAGAGAGAGTTGGGGATAGGAGGTTGCTCACCCCGACCTATTCTGAAGAAAGCATGTTGCTGCAATTTCCAGGAAGAAGAAAAAAAAAAGATACTTGATAAATAATATCTTTCTGCTTGGAGCTGAGAAAGATTTCAACTAACACTGGACTAGGTTTAAACAGATATAATTACAATCTTCAATTTCCCAGAGGTCTACAAGATATGAAATTTCACGAGGACAAAAATTACGTCAAAAATGATGATTACTAACAGGAATTAGGTATCACATAATGAGTAATAATCTTTAAGGATACATAGGAGATGAAGTGTTCAATCGTTTTGTTTACCTAATATTTAGAAGCAAACTCACTATTATATGCACAAACACAAACAATCTAAAATATTGAATTCAAAAGAGCTCTAGTTTTAGATAAACCAATGTATTAGCTTTCCGGGTTATCACCTTAAACCCCGTTTATGTAGTATGTACTACTATCCAAATCTATCCTATTCAAGAAGAGGACGCAGACTAATTATGATACTTCTTCTCTACATAGTATCAGAGCTAGAGTTTCCCTAGCCTCGCGCGGGCCTTCTTCTCTGTCTCCATTCTTCTTCCCTCCTGCCCCCAACGGCCGACCTTCCACTGCTCTCCCTCTTGACTATCTTTTCCAGTTATCCATGCTAAGCTTGAAGAGTTCATCACTTTGCTCAACAGCTACCCTGATCCCTTATCGGAATCTTACCATCGACAACTACTTACAACCTCTACTCGAGCCGATATAAGGGCCTCGTCGTCCTTTTGTGTAACATCATCCATATTGTGGACTCCCAACTCCAAAAACCTGCTGTTTGGCCATTTGGGGATCATCTCGTAGATACATTAATGTATACGACGTTGAAACCTATTTATGTTCTACTATCCAACTTTACTCCATTTAGAGAGAGGACTCGGATTGATTATAATTCTATTCTCTGTGAAAAAAATTCTCTACAAAAAGAAAAGGAAACCTATTGCTGTATGACATTTCCTGACTAGTAACTGTATGCACCTAAATAGGCAATAAATGTTTTCCTCCTCCGGGGCCTAGGCTCCATAAGCACAATGCTATTTAAAGGTGACACTATAAGTGCAGGGTAGACCTCAACCAACTTTGATTGAGCACATAAATTGCACCAGTTAGATTAATAGGCTTAGAAAGGGGCTACTGGACTAGGAGTGGTATATCTAACGAAACTTGGACCAAGGCTGTGAAAAGTACATGATATTTGCCCACTCTTTTCTTCCCAATCATAATATTTGCCAATGTTAGTGGGTATAAACTAAATGTTTCTTTTCCCACACACTATTTTCTTCAAAATCACTCCTCCCTCCTATTTCTTTAAATAACCTAACCGAACCACTATATTCTTATATTGGTCTCTATCTTTTGACTCCGTCAGTTATCGATGCTGCTATATCATGTGAACGTCTAGAAATTGAAATACTAGTGCCAAAAATTTACTTTTTAGAAATAAATAGTTCTGTGCAAGAGGCAGATATACATTCTAGAACTGCTACCCTACAATTTTTGGCTTAATTATTTCATGCTTGATTTGGAGATTGAGGGCTCAAAGTTTGATATAAATTTCAAATTTTGGGGATTTTGGATTTTTTTTTTCCTATTCATATTTACCTTGTTCAATTGCCTGTTTTCTTGATCAATTGCCACAACAATCCAGTGAGCTAAAAATTTCAACTGATTGTTCCCATAATTAATAATCCAAGTTAGTATGTGCTTTGTTAGCTGATTAATAATCCACGTTAGTCTCCCGGAACTCTAATATAAATATGAGTAGCCAAATCTTGGCTTTATAGGTAGTGAAATAAAGATGGGAATACTTTCGGTAACAACAAAATGTTAACTAGGTGATGCAAGCAGCATGATGTGCACCATTTCAATGAAGCCTAAGAAATTTCTAAATCTTTATCTCAAATTAAAAGATTATGTGAGTGAAAGATGTATATCTGACATGTGCCAGTATCTCTTAATCCGAAGCAATTTTATTTCATGTCACATTGTCGATCTAGATCGCAATTAAAATTTTGGAAGCTAACACAGAAGTACCAGAACTGCAATCAAATCTAAGTCGACAGTCTTATGCTGCATATCTTCAAGGTAAAAGCAATCCTGAGAAGGCTTGCCAAACTAACAACAAAGTCCACGAAGAGTATTGCAGTTCTCAATAAGTTGGGACAGGGTCAAGTGATGAACATGTGATTTTATGATATGTTTCATACATTTATCTTCCTGTTTCTAAGTTTCCACCTCGTCCGGATCATTCACTCAATCTATAGTCAATGAAGGATATTTTATTTAGTTGATCTTGAAACAATCCTCACATGCCTGATTTTCACATGGTACTTCACACCAGTTGGCCACTATATCTGGTTGGAGCCTGTCTACTAGCAAAGCTCAGATTTGACTCCAAGGTGATGATAAAATAGGTGCACTGTTGGAACATGGAATTTGAACCAAAACTTGAAGACAATATATACTGCAAGTACAAGTACTAATAACAAAAAGAACTCACCCACTCCAGATTAGGATAGGGAATTTGTCGAGTTAACATTTCCAGAACAGTGCACCCAAGGCTCCATATATCAGCTGAAGACCCATACGTTTTTCTAGGATTAACAACCTGACAATATGAGAAGGTACAATAAGAAACAATCCAGAAATTTGCATATTATATTTTGCAACCTTGAGGAAATACAATGATTGTGACAGGGGATTTGGGCCAAAATCCTGTCAATACAAATTATGACAAGCCATCAAATTTGTGAATTCAGAAAGAGGGCTAGTAGTTAACTAATTCCGAAATAAGGTTTTCAATATCAAATACATCTACCATGTGGACTACATAGACTTGAGCACTAATGCAACATGCAAAAGTTTGTTCTTCATTATTTGACAATTTCAATGCAATAGATCATGATAAGAGTTTCTGGCTTGGATCAGACATGTATTGTACTGAGAGAGATGGTTTGGTTTAATGAGCATGCTAAATGATTTGGGGGGAGTGAGAGAGAGATGGGTCGGCTACATTGGGTTCTTCTATATCATAAACCTCGATATATGAGCTGTCGGTGCATATGGAAAAACCCGTAAGTATTAAGTTTTTAACACATAAGATAAGTTGTGCATAAAGATTGGCAGAGCTTGAATCGTCAATCCTAACCTATCTAGTAGAAATTAGCTATTGCCCTACAAGGAATATGAAGAATAGACCTTGTTGAATGTCATTGCATGGTAATAAACTATCTGTGAGGAAGTCTACCTCTGTGATATGAGTCAATTTGGCTCCTTGTCTTACTATATCACAGAGAAAATACTATTCCCTATAGCAAATATCAACATTTTGACTCTTCCCTGGTCAAAGAAACTTGGAAGGTCTCTCTCCTTCCTTGATTGAGGTTATATTGCATAACCAATAGAAGTAGCTTCACCTATCCACCAAGTAACCTTCTAGGGTTCATGACAAGGCCCTCTCATCCATAATTTCCTTTGTCAGGCATTTGGCACCAACTTATTGAGGTTGATAGACGGTTGTGGGAACATGGACTATGAAGCTCTTGATGTGAGTCATGCTCCACAGCTAACTTAATTGATGGGTAAGGTTTGGGATGATGCTTTTACATTGTTAAGATATGCATACGTAATAAAAACTCTCTCCTACCAACATGAATTGAAGTTTGCATAAAAAGCAATTATAAACAATATGTTCAGGTTACTTCTTGTTATGTAGGATAAAAACACTGAAGAAAGATGATAGCCTAACCTCTGGAGCCATCCAGTATACACTTCCCTTGCAAGATTTCAACATGTTCAATTTGGTAATCTGAAATTAGTCAGAAATAAAAGCCATTAAAGATGTAAATGGTAACACAATACTATCAAGAAAAAACCAACTAACCTCCTTAGCCAGTCCGAAATCTGCTAATTTCACGGATCCGTTGGCATGAACCAGTATGTTACCACATTTTATATCTCTGACAAAAGTATATAATATTAGATACGGCATGACATTCATGCCTATATGGAAATGCTTTTCCTACAAATACATCATCCTGTATTTATAAAATGTTAACATCTGTAAGGACTAGTTTCCAAAATATTTGGCAATTACCAGACTACACAAGTTATACAAAATTAAAAAAATCAAATTGTTAATTTTAGAGTAAAAAAACATGAACCACTAGTGAAGCATTTTATATTGCCATTTCAGATGTTATATGCCGATCCCAAAAATTTAGGATAAAGGCTTTTTTGTTGCTGTTCTAGTTTCAGATGTTATATGTGCGAACTCGACCTGCAACAGTCATTACATATCAGCATCGACCAAGTTTACAGACCTTGGTTCATTTCTTCGTATCTATGTTAAGTGTTATATTAGAGTTATTAGTTATTGGGCTTTAGTCCCACATTGCTTAGAGTAATAGGAGAGGAGGCTAGCCTCTCCTATATATATGTGTAGTCTCTCTTCAATAAAGATATCATCTATTTTATTCCAGTCTACATGGTATCAGAGCCACAGAAAGAAGGAAAAAAAAAAATTCACAACAAAAAAAATTCCCCCCCCCCTTCGCCGACCCCCCCCCCCTCTGCCCCCCCTTCGCCTTCGCCGACCCCCCCCCCCTTGTTGTCCAACGCCCCCCCTGCTGCCCCCCCTTCGCCGACACCCCCCCGATCCAGTCCTCCCTGTCCGGATCTGCTGTGCAGACCCCCGGTTCTCTCCTCCTTTCCGGATATGCTGTGCAGACACCCGGCTCCCCCACACTCCGGATCTGCGGCGCAGACACCCGGCTCCCCTACACCCCGAATCTGCTGTGCAGACACCCGGATCCCCCCCACGCCTCGGATCTGCTGTGCAGACACCCGGATCACCCACGATGGCTCAAAATCCTAACATTTTTCATCAGCCACCACACACCCTCCGAACCCTAGTTTTGAAAAAAAAAGAAAAAAAAAAGAGTCAGTGGTCCAATGCTTTATTCCTAGATTAAGCCGTTTGGACTTAACAAATAATTTTCCTACCCTAATCTTCACATCCAAATCTACACAGAGAATGATCGTGTTTTCTCCTGTGTCCTGACGTGTTTACTTTCTATGTGCGCGGCGGTGTTGACCACTTTTATAGCACATTCGTATAGTTGGTGTGATTTTTGGGGTTGGAAAGAACTCGCGACGGTTGCTTCCATTTCATGATGACAGATTCGAAGGCAGATGATGGTAACGGTGTCAGCAACACGACGAGCACTGGCACGACGATCTCTTCGACTCGACTTGTCGACTGTCGATTGGACGGTCCAGATGGTTACTCAACATGGCGGAAGAAAGTTGAGAAAACACTTCGTGGGATGCGGCTATCTAAACATTTGACTGACAGCCCTCCGGCGACGACTGATCCCACATTTGAACAGTAGGAGGCAGATGATAGTCGACTGTTTACACAGTTGATGAACTCCATGGAACCGTCCGTCGAGGACATGGTTCAAAACACGGACACGGACACGGACACAGTCAAGGAGCTATGGGAGGTCCTAGCAACGGCGTTTGATGGAAAACGCGACTTGCCTCGCATATACGACTCGGTTGTTGGCGTTTACCGAGCAACTTAAGGAGACAAGTCTCATAAGGACCACTTCCGATCCTTCAAGGCTATGGTGGATGAAATTGATCGTGTTCTTCCTCTGACGGCGGATATCAATGAAGCTCGGGCTCAAAGCGAGCAGCTTCATGTTATGGCATATCTTGTATCTCTCCGTCCTGATGCGGACTCGGTTCGATCCCAGATCATTGCTGGATCTGATGTTCCATCTTTGATGGAGGCCCACTTCCGTGTTCTTCGGGCCACAAAGGTGGTTGAGACCACTCCGGGAGATACTCCTGCTGATCGATCTGCCCTTGGTAGCGCTGCTCGTCCTGGCATTCGTGGTGGACGTGGTGGACGACGAGGTGGTCGGACTTATGGTCGCAATGGCGGACGCGACAATGGTGGTCGTGATGGGGGACGACTACGAACATGTTTCCACTGTGGCCAACAGGAACATTTCCAGTGGCAGTGCCCTAAAGCTCCTGTTGCCAATATTACTTCGGATGCTACTGATAATAGCGTTCGTTCGGTTCAGATGAGCGACGATTCTTACGCAAAATTTCTTGAGTTCCAGGCTCAATGTCGTGGTGAAGCATCAACGTCTGGTTCCACAGCCGGATATTCCGCAGCATGCATAGTAAAACCCAAGCAGTGGGTAATTGACTCTGGTGTATCCTCACACATGATTGGTGACGCGGGTATGATACATGATTATGTACCTGTCCGTCGTGCTTCTGGCATTACTGTTGCCAATGGCGGTTCTCTGGCAGTCCGCGGCCGTAGAAGTGCCACTCTTTCTCCCGGACTGTCAGTTACCTTCTACTTACTCCTGGGAACCCGTTCAATTTACTTTCTATCAGTCAACTTACTCGTGAACTTCATTGCTCGGTAACCTTTTTTTTTTCTGATAATTGTGTTTTTCAGGACCTGACAACTGGGAAGACTATTGGTAGGGGGCATATGGCTGGAGGCTTGTACCTGTTTGACACAACTTCTTCTGTTGTTTGTGCAAGCATGAAACTTGATCCGGTCGAGTTACATTGTCGGTTAGGTCATCCGTCGTCTCCAATTCTTCAGAAAATGTACCCATCTTTAGCTATTCCCTCTTCTTTTCATTGTGAGCCATGTAGTTTAGCTAAGCATCATCGGGTTTCTTATCCGGTGAGTCCAAATAATCTTGCAACCGCTCCTTTTGAGTTGGTACATTCTGATACATGGGGACCTTGTCCGACTGAATCTGTAATGGGTTTTAAGTACTTTGTCACGTTTGTCGATGATTACTCACGTGTCACTTTTATTTATTTAATAAAAAGTCGCGCTGAATTATGTAACATCTGGTGTAACTTTCATGCCGAGATAACTACACAAATTGGTCTTCCAATTAAAACCTTTCAGAGTGACAATGGTCGTGAGTATTTATCTCGTGATCTTGATAAACATCTGGCCATCAACGGCATCATCCACCAAACCTCTTGTGCGTACGCACCACAACAAAATGGTGTAGCCGAACGCAAGAATCGTCATTTATTGGAAACAACACGTGCTCTTATGTTTCAAGCACGTACTCCCAAGAGATTTTGGTCGGATGCGGTCCTTACAGCTTGTTATCTTATTAATAGCATGCCGTCGTCAGTTCTCCATGGTAGCACTCCCTTCTCTAGGCTCTTTCCTAGAAGAGAGCCGTTTTCTCTGACTCCCCGCATCTTTGGTTGCTTATGCTATGTTCGGAATACCCGACCAACCCTTTCTAAATTGGATCCTAAGGCTATACAATGTATTTTTCTTGGGTATCCTAAAGATCAGAAAGGGTATCGATGTTTCTCTCCTGTCTTAAAGCGATATTTTTTCACTCGGGATGTTACATTTGTCGAAACAAAATTTCCTCCGTTCCCCCAATAAACAGGTCCGGCTCCCCTGATCTATCTCGAAGAAGATTTTTTGTTGTTTCCTCCTCAAACACAACACCCCCCGTACGGGTGCCCTCCCTTACCGAGCCAGTCTCCCAGGATGATGGTCCACATACACCGATTCAGCCATTAACGACATCAACCACAGAATCTTCCTCCTCTGGTTCCACCAGCAGCTCCGGCTCCAGTGAGTTGCCTCCAGCAGCTCCACCAATTCCGCCAGCAGCTCCGGCGATTCCGCCTCCAGAACGTCCTCATCGTGCATGTCGAGATCATCCCTTGTATGTTAACAACTACAAAGGACTTACTAGTCACACTCAGTCTTTGGTAGCTACTATTGATGGAATTCATATCCCCAAGATCGCTGAGGAGGATCTCCGACATCCTGGTTGGCATGCTGCTATGCACGAGGAGATGAAGGCTCTCCATGAGAATCATACCTGGGACTTAGTCGATCTACCTCATGGTAAACAGGCAGTCGGCTGCAAATGGGTGTTCACGATTAAGGTAAAACCGGATGGCACTCTTGACCGATTGAAAGCTCGTCTGGTGGCCAAAGGTTACTCTCAAACCTATTGTGAGGATTACTTCGAGACTTTTTCTCCTGTGGCCAAAATGACGTCCGTTCATGTCCTCATGGCCTTGGCCATTCGCTATGAGTGACCTTTACTTCAACTCGATATAAAGAATGCTTTCCTCCACGGGGATCTTGATGAAGAAGTATATGTGATGCAACCTCCCGGGTTCGTTGCAAGGGAGGGTAAGGTGTGTCGTCTAAGGAAGGCCCTCCATGGCCTGAAACAATCACCTCGTGCATGGTTTGGTAGATTTACACAGGTGGTTATTCAATTTGGAATGTGTCAGTCGAAGGACCATTCAACCTTCTATCGACACACATCTGCTGGAAGAATACTTCTTGGTGTCTACGTTGATAATATTGTAATCACGGGAGATGACAACCAGGGTATTGCAAGTCCCAAGAAGTTTCTTGGAGAACAATTTCAAACCAAGGATATGGGATCCTTGAACTATTTCTTGGGCATTGAAGTCACACGGGGTAAGCGAAACATTGTAATGTCTCAAAGAAAATATGTACTGGATATACTAAATGATGCAGGCATGATGCAAGCAAAGGGAGCAAACTCACCTATGGATCCAGGGGCAAAATTACTCCCAGACGAAGGGGTCCTGATGACCAATCCAGATCAGTATCGTCGAGTGGTTGGAAAACTCAACTACTTGGCAGTCATGACGCGTCCAGATATTTCTTTTGCATTAAGCGTCGCAAGTAGATTCATGGCTTCTCCAAGAGTTCTACACTGACAGGCAGTTCTCAGAATTTTGTGTTATCTAGTAAAGAATCCAGGGAAAGGAATTCGAATGGAGAATAATGGACACACTCGCATTGAGTGTTTTACTGATGCTGACTGGGGGACAAGTTTGACAGATAGACGGTCTACATCTGGCTACTCAGTATGTTGGCGGAAATCTAGTATCATGGAAAAGCAAGAAACAAAGTGTGATAGCACGCTCAAGCTCGAAAGCAGAATATCGAGCTATTGCTCATGGCACGTCAGAGATATTATATATGAAGCATCTCCTACAAGAACTGGGAGAAGACGCAGGATCTCAAGTGGCAGACCTATGGTGTGATAACCAATCTGCTATTCACATTGCCACCAATCCAGTATTTCATGAACGGACGAAGCATATTGAAATTGACATTCATTTTGTTCGTGATGGATATACAAAAGGAGTGATAAAGTTTCAACATGTGCGGACCGGCGACCAGATAGCTGATATCTTCACAAAGCCTCTTCTGGGTCCCCGGGTTCAATTTTTATGTAACAAGCTGGACATGATTGACATCTATGCTCCAACTTGAGGGAGGGTGTTAAGTGTTATATTAGAGTTATTAGTTATTGGGCTTTAATCCCACATTGCTTAGAGTAATAGGAGAGGAGGCTAGCCTCTCCTATATATATGTGTAGTCTCTCTTCAATAAAGATATCATCTATTTTATTCCATTCTACAATCTATATTCTTAAAGTTGCCAAAGTTTATTTACCAAGTCACTCTAAATCAGAAGGCAAAAATTTCACCCTTACTCAAGGGCATACTGAGTCAAGAAATAACATGTATGTGCATAGTACTCTATTATCAGTATCACAAGCACATAAATAGGTTCACTATCAGTTTATCACACAAATAGCAGAGGTCACGATATTGTGGTTTTCGAGTCAGGTTCATGTAGGTATACAACTCATGATAAATTAAGACATCAGCTATTTTCACAAAAAACTACATCAAATATGCATAAATTTAAAATTTGTATGTTTTATATTTGTAAAACCTTTGGAACTGTACAAATTGTTGAAACCTAACATTCCTATTGATGTTTGGAAATGTTTAAAGGGGAAATGATTGATATGACTTACTGATTTATTCAACACCCTAAGGACTAAGAAAATGTCGGATGAATGAAAAAGTAGTATTATAGTACCCATATATAAGAGCAAGAGAGAGATACAAAGTTGTAATAGCCATCGAAAAATTAAATTTATAAGTTATACCATAAAACTATGAGAGAGAGAGAGAGTAATTGACAACATATTAAGAAACGAGCCGAGAATTATAGAGAGTCAATTTGGTTCTATGCCGGAAGATCTACTATGAAAGCTATTTACTTTACTAAGAAGATTAAGAGAAAGATTTAGAGACAAAAAAGATACATATGATTTTATTGACTTAGAGAAAACTTATGATCAAGTTTATAGGAAGATAACGTAGTGGGCTAAGAAGAATAAACTAGTTACTAGTAGTTATATTGAGACCATTAAGAAAATGTATGATAGAGTTACGACAACTGTGCGAACTATTGGAGGAGATAGTAATCCGTTCCTTACTACCATTGGTTTACATCAAGGATCGGCGTTGAGGCCTAATCTTTTTGCGATAATTATGGATGAAATTACTACGCGTATCCAGGAGGAGGTTTCATGATGTATGGCGTTTGCTGATGATATTAAGTTGGTTGATGAGAATAGAAATTGTTAGATGCTAAAATAGAAGTGTGGAGAGAGACTTTGGAATCTAAATTTTTTAGGACTAATAGAAGGAGAACAGAGTATATGAAATGTAGTTTCAACCTGAAGTCAAAGAGAAATAAGAGGGACTCCATATAGTTGGAGCCATACCTAAGAGTTATAGCTTTCGGTATCATTCATCGTGATTAAGAGATTGAGAAGAATTTCATAAATATAATTAAAACATGGTTGAAATGAAGGAGTATTTCTAGCGTACTTTGTAATCGCAAGATACCCCTCAAGTTGAAAGAATAATTCTACAAGACTACTATAAGACCAACCGTGCTTTATGGATTCAAAGTGTTGAGCGATTAAAAAACAACGTGTCCAGAAAGTTAGTATAGCCAAAATGAAATGTAAGATGAATAAGTGTCAATAAATTAAAAGATAGGATAAAAAATGAATGTATCAATATGAAGTTAGAGGTGACGTCAACTGAGTAAAGACGAGAGAAAATGGACTTTGGTGGTTGGATATTGTAGCTCCCCTTCCCGAAATTTTAAAATATTTTATTACTATTTATTTTGTTACCAATATTATCAAGAATATCTTTATACGATATTAATTTATTATTACTGGTTATATATATTATTGACAATAAATGTTATATATATGTACGTGATCATATTTATACAGATAGGCTCTACCCAGGAACGATGCTTCTGGGATTTATTTAGAATTTATGGAGTATTGTATGAGTATATATATGAATATATAGATAAGTAAATATATAAATGGATGAGTGTATATATAGATATATACATGTATGTATAGGTAAATATATTATAGATATAAGTATATGAATAGAGGTATATAAATATAGCTCGGAAATATGTGTGTATGTATATATATAAAAATATATATATATATAATGTATACGTGTATGTGTATATTTATATATACGATATGCAGGTATATTTGTACGTAAGTATAAATATATAATATAATATGTAGGTGTATATATATAAATATATATATGTATACCTATATTTGTGTGTATAAATGTATATAAGGATTATATATATATACGAATGTATATAAATATACATGGTAGGTGTATATATATAAATATACATATATGTGTACAAATACGTGTATATAAATATATATATACAATAGTTAATAAATTAGGAATACTCTTATTTTATATATGCTAATATGCGTATATGTAAATCTACGCATTGTATATATATACACAAATATGTGTATTAGTACCTCTGTATTTGTATACGTATATATATAAATGTATACATGGAAATATGTGAATAGAACTAGCATAAGGAAAAGAAATAGAAATAGAAGTAGAATAAGAAATAAAAGAAAAAGAAAGGAAAAACAAATGCTAATAAAAAGCCCAAAGCCAAGGACCCCCAGCCCGAGTTGGGATGAACCCCCAGCAAACAGAAATCCTCACCCGAGCGGTTCTCGAAATTCTGTGAACGCATATATACATAAGATGTATAACCGAGAAAGCGTGATCGGGAAATCGACCTAAACCCTAGCTAGCCGACACACAGTCCCCCGGCGACCTCCCCAGCCAGGGCGTGGCCGCGCGCGCCCACAGCGCCACCGCCGGCCAGCCGGCCAGACGGCCAGGCGCGGGGACAAGTCCGCGCGCGCGCAAGCGTGAACAGCAGCAGCGGCTGCAGACCCGTCAGTTGGAGACGCGTTTTCTCCGTCAATTCTTCGCCGTTTTGCGAACCGTTTTGTCAGGTACGCCGACAACCTAACCCCCTTCAACTTCTGTCAATTCGTTCTAATTTAGAAGACCTAGGTTGCTCGATAAATCGAGTTGAAATCGACGAAAAACCCGTCCCAAAAACAGGACTGAAAACAGTCGAGTTAGCCTACTTCGCATTTATTTATCTTCCAAACTGTGCATAATTTCGAAAACCTATTTGAAGGCGTTTATTGACAACATGTAGGGCTTCGATTCCCTTTTTACGGAATTTAATTTCATCGACTCAGCGTCGAGAAATCGAACCCCAAAGTTTACTAAAAATCTGTTTTAAAAACCATAAAAATCGCTCCACACGACGTGCGTCCCGCCATTCTGGCCGACGTGGTCGCGAACCGAAAGCATCGAAAGCTGCGTAACGGTTTCGTGGTCGTGTGGGCTTTGACGGAATTCAAATTGGTCGCGTGTACGCGGCGAATTCGACGCGTATCCGTCGAAATCGCCCCGTATCCGTACAATGCAAATTCAGTCATAACTTGGTACACGCTCGTCAGATCGAGACGAAACTTGCGCCAACAGGACCGTATCATTTTTCTGGTCCTGCATGCCAAGTTTGGTCCAATTCTGAGACAGTCGAATCCGACGTCGTTTTGTGGGCCCCACGGTCCCACTCAACGGGCGATTTTGTGCACGGCCCGCCGGAATCCAACTTTGGACATACGATTGGGTTCGTATCGGAAAACTGGATCCGTATACATGTAGTTTGACGACTTTAGAGACCGTTGACTCTGGCACGCTTTTCGGTGCAAAGCGGATCCAACGGCGGACACCGTTTTAACCCGAAATTACCGTTTTGCCCCTGTGTCCAGAATTGGACTTAAGGACAGGCAATCCTAGCTAATTGGACTATTCTGAGATCTTTGGTATTATTTATTTCAGCTTCCGGGGACTGTTGTACGGATTTTGACTATTGTGGCATATTGAGTAGTTCAGACTGTCGGCTTCACCAGCAGAGGACCACAGGCGAGTACAGTTTATTGTCTGCATTTCGATATTGATTTTTACTATATTTTATTGGTTGGCCATTGGTTATGTGATTATTTTCTATTATAAATTGTGGAGTCGGAAATTAGAAGTACCAAAGATATGTGATCTGACCATAGCCCGTGTTAGACATTGTAGCCCGTGTTTACTTTCTGCAAGTAGTGTAGCCCGTGTTTATTTTCTGCAAGTAGTGTAGCCCGTGTTTACTTTCTGCAAGTAGTGTAGCCCGTGTTTATTTTCTGCAAGTAGTGTAGCCCGTGTTTATTTTCTGCAAGTAGTGTAGACCGTGCTTACTTTTCTGCAAGTAGTGTAGACCGTGCTTACTTTCTGCAAGTAGTGTAGACCGTGCTTACTTTTCATGCAAGTAGACCTCGTAGACCGTGCGGTGTAGTACCCCAGACCGATCCCATATCAAAGGTACTTCTAGCAGTTGGGGAAAGTCTGTTGTGTCTATTTATTTACTATTAGTTTTCTGTATTTCCTGTTTATTTTCAAAACCCATAATTTATGTCTAACATTTGTTTTATAGTCATCTTCTTTATTTGAAATTGCATTCAGTGAATTGTGCTCGTTCCATTCCTGACTGGAAACCAACATTTTCAGGTTAGCCGTGGATTCACTTAGCTTGGGGAGTGACGGAAATATTGGCAGATAAAAGCCTAGAGTCTAGCTAGATAGTGGAGTTGTAGTCATTCAAATATTTGTACAAGTTTATATTTTTTTCTGCAAATGTAAAACTTGTGATCTTTGTAATTAAATTAATTATGTGATTGAGCATTATTTGTGAGTTTGATCTTCATGGCCGTGACAGCGTTCTACCGCCGACACTGCGGCGTAGGCTGGCTTGGACACGTCTCGTATCCGTTTAAAAAAAAAACGGGTGCGGGTCGTGACAAGTTTTGTGGTGGCCCATGCAGGTCAGTCTTTGCAAATAATGCGAACTCGTGATAGTACGTAAGTTAGTTGTACTATTGCGAGCCTGCGACTAGAACATGCCCATTCACTAACAAGGATTAATTTAATTTAAGAGAATGACTAGGACTAGGAGTCCCATATACCAATTTACCGATGGGTAGTTTAGGCCATGCAATTTAGGATGGAAATTATTAGTTTTTGATAGTTGTCAGATTCCTATAGGTACACTATTACCTCTTGATATGACGATATGATCCAATGTAGATAGGTTATTCACTTGGTGAGACAGGGCTTTCTAGAATTAATGGCCTAACCTTGATGACTGTGCAATTCCTTCTCTTTGCCCCTAGATATCACCCTCATATCGTAGTCAAATTGCCTATTTAGTTTCTATTTTGCCTAAGAATTATTATTTTATGTTATCCATAGACGAACCTCGAGTTAGTTTCAATTCAAAGTTTTTCCTCAATGGTTTGGATATACATGAAATAGATACTAGAATGTTTGTAACTCTTTTCCTCGGTTTGTTCCTCCATGTTCATCTTTTATTCTAAGGATTATAACTGATGGATACTTACATTTTATTTCATAGCCAGTTGTTTGAATCTCTAGGAGCTCATGAATTTTTACAGATATAGTTAAAGGAATGTCAGTTAACTCATAATGGCAGGACAGCAGCGCACTGTCGCCATTTATTTAAATTAGGGAGACTATGTGTTCACTGCCGCCAGCAGCGCACTGGCAAGGCACGATCCTTAGAGTTGGAATAGTTTAAGAGAATATAGGTTATAGAATATCGCTAAACTATAGCTAGTGATCCTCTTTGACCGTAGTCACCCTGGTGTCCATATAAGGTAGAGTATCGGATATCATATCACCCTGAAATCACGAATCTAAAAGTTTACCACAGTCCGAGTATACGGGCGAGACATAACTCTCGGTGAAATGACTTTAGACATGATTACAAGTTTAAGATACTATGGAGGATAGGACAATGCCATATATGTTCCGTAAGACCCAAAGCCAATACTAGTGGAAGTTCTGCAGGATGGATAGCATGTCTTCCAACCCAGTATTCCGTGGTCCTTGTGCTCTATTGACGGGGATATTAATTGACGCTAATATGTTTACCCAGAATGTAGAATTTAGAGACCCATAACCCATTAGTCGACCAAGGCTTTATGGGTAGGAAGATAGTAGGGAGACGGTATAAGCAGGAACACCGGGTAAGGTTTTGATTCTCACAAAACTCTAACTACCTGTGCCTCCTTTCAAAAATCTGGTAAAATTGTATTTGACTATCTTAACCAATGCTGCGATTACAGCCTAGTTTTGCAAGCTCACTCTGTTCTCGAGCTTGATTCGAGACATATGTTTAGTGGGGACGCCTGCTAACTTATTGTCTAATCAGAATTAGTGTATTATGGTCTGATCAACCATGATGCATTTGGTTCGCTCTTCGTTTAATTACACTACGTGGATGGAGATATATGGGTATCTAGGATCTCATCCGCGACTGCTTGACAATTCCTCTTGAATTATACGTTCGCCCTTGAATCACGTGATTGTATTCAGTAACATCTTTCTTGAACTCTTTATGGTTTTTGTCTTTCACTGGTTCGGAATGACAGAAGCTCGTAATTTATCGCGTATCCCCATGGCTATGGTAGTTGTATACACAAGGGAAGTTATCGCCAGCCATGCGATCGAGTTACGCGTTCTCCTCTCGATCCCAAACTGTATCGGGACTTTCAAGCCATCTGAAATTAAGAATGATTAGGGTTTTACCCTTAGTCGTAATGCCAACCCAGGAGACTATCTATTCTCAAGGAACAATTCATTGTGTGTCTACATATTTTCTTGAATATTGCCTTTACTTTCAACCCTTGTGCCTTGACTCAACCGTCCCTCGACCAAAGCCCACAGTTTAGACATGAGATGAATAGACAAGGCCAAGGACAATAATTTATCGTGACTATGGCAGACACTCATCCCGAGATTGGTTTCCAACAAATATTACTCTAGTTATGTAAATTTTATTATTAAGACCTAACTAGTGTTGGAACATCATAGTCACTAGCTTAGCCAGTACCATAGCTTAAATACCCTGTCAAATTGTGATATGCCAGTTGTCAACAACAATGCATGATCACTGCAGCCCATACTACTAGAACCCTTATGACCATTGTCTGACAGGTTTGACACAACTAAAGTTTCACGACCCAGTTGTCAGAAATATTTTTAGATGTTGTGCCTTAGAGTTGGTTACCCCGTCGATAACTCTTGTATACAGGAGACGAGTAGGTCATTCTATTTTGTCGACCAGGTGTCATTATACACACTCGTTTTCCATTTATTGAGGAACGATCCTTGACTTGACTTATATCTATCGTTTTCCGTTGTGCCGTACCTTATTATTTATTACCAAGAGTCGAGGTACGATATCCGGACTTTGAAATTCTTCTAACCATATTATTCCAAAACCCATACTCTATTTTTAAGGTGGGTAGACGGTAAGCTTTCCAAATTTTTAGAATATACAAGGGTTACCGATTGATTAGAATACTTTTTTTTAAGATGATAATTAGTGCCCCTTGGACTCCCACTTTTCATCTAGATCATTTTGTGTCCCCGACCGTGTCATTAAAAAAAAAAAATCGGAGCACAAGACCAGCTGTTACCTTCCAACAAATTTCATATGTAAGATCTAGACGAGTCCACCTTTATCTAGGTATATCATGGCCCCCTCAAACACGTCCCCTTATACTCTATTTTTACGGTACGATTCTCAGGATAGAAAGGACTAGCTATGACCCTCACCATAATACCGGTATACTTTCCAACTTCCATTAGAATCTCAACCTTGACTCGAACCTTTCGACCCAATATATGGTTGTGATCGACTGGAAGCCCACTACGCAGATGTCACTAGTGTGCCATTTAATTGTGTCTTCTCGTGCTACTTAAACATAAAAGTCACGGAAAGCGCATCCTCAGGGCTTACAAAACCTATTTAACCAATCTGACTGCCCAACAAGCTCAACTACTTGGGTGGAAAACTATTCTCGGTTACCCTAACCTAGTAAAAACAGTTTATAGTTGGGACCTTGTTCAGTCCATATAGATTGAAATCCAGGGTTCATCCAACTAACGATTGGTGTCCAATCGGAGAACCCATTTAGATCCAGTTAAACCCATCCATGCATATCACCATAGTTGACTATAAAATCGGACTATTGAGATAGGTCCCTATACCTATTACGTAGTCTCCTTCTCGTAGAATGTGAAGTCATTCGTAACCCTTATCCCGTCTACTTAGGAGTCGCGATACGATCTTGTATTGCATTTATATCCCTTGTTGTGTTTAAATAACCACGGGATAGATCACAATCTTGATTTCTCCAATTTCGTTCTATTATGAAACCTGTTCAAATTTTCGAGAACAGAACTTCTCTATTTCACGGATTGCAAGCCCCCTAAGAAACGAAGGGCTCTTCATTTAGCAAGTAACTGGACTAGATTAGCCCAATCTAGCAAACAAGTTTACGGTTCATAAACACTCTTTTTAATTGTATCGTTGGATACTCTATCGCCCTGGGAACTTCATATTTGCTTTCGCTTATTCTTCCTTACCTCCCCGTCCTTCCTATTCCAGAGTGACGAATGGCCATGCTTACTAGCATTTATCAATATTTCTTAGCCACTTGTGTAAATTGTTGCTTGTTAAATTTTGGGTACTTGATAGATACGAGAGGATTATAGGTACCATATGCCTAGATAATTATTGGTAGGATTGTTAGCAACCGGTTAGAAGATTTTAAGATTTTAGTGTGAAGGGTAGTGTGACCAAAGGTGGGTAGAAGTCCTCGATGATCGTAGTTATAAAATGGCTAGAGAGGGTTATAAGATATTTTGATTATTTAATTTGAGGAGATTAAAGTTAGGATAGACCTTCTTTTGAATATTTAAGAATAATTATGAGTAGAATTTCGAGGACGAAATTATTTTTAAGGTGGATAGATTTGTAGCTCCCCTTCCCGGAATTTTAAAATATTTTATTACTATTTATTTTGTTACCAATATTATCAAGAATATCTTTATACGATATTAATTTATTATTACTGGTTATATATATTATTGACAATAAATGTTATATATATGTACGTGATCATATTTATACAGATAGGCTCTACCCAGGAACGATGCTTCTGGGATTTATTTAGAATTTATGGAGTATTGTATGAGTATATATATGAATATATAGATAAGTAAATATATAAATGGATGAGTGTATATATAGATATATACATGTATGTATAGGTAAATATATTATAGATATAAGTATATGAATAGAGGTATATAAATATAGCTCGGAAATATGTGTGTATGTATATATATAAAAATATATATATATATAATGTATACGTGTATGTGTATATTTATATATACGATATGCAGGTAAAAAAAAAAAAAAAAATATATACGATATGCAGGTATATTTGTACGTAAGTATAAATATATAATATAATATGTAGGTGTATATATATAAATATATATATGTATACCTATATTTGTGTGTATAAATGTATATAAGGATTATATATATATACGAATGTATATAAATATACGTGGTAGGTGTATATATATAAATATACATATATGTGTACAAATACGTGTATATAAATATATATATACAATAGTTAATAAATTAGGAATACTCTTATTTTATATATGCTAATATGCGTATATGTAAATCTACGCATTGTATATATATACACAAATATGTGTATTAGTACCTCTGTATTTGTATACGTATATATATAAATGTATACATGGAAATATGTGAATAGAACTAGCATAAGGAAAAGAAATAGAAATAGAAGTAGAATAAGAAATAAAAGAAAAAGAAAGGAAAAACAAATGCTAATAAAAAGCCCAAAGCCAAGGACCCCCAGCCCGAGTTGGGATGAACCCCCAGCAAACAGAAATCCTCACCCGAGCGGTTCTCGAAATTCTGTGAACGCATATATACATAAGATGTATAACCGAGAAAGCGTGATCGGAAAATCGACCTAAACCCTAGCTAGCCGACACACAGTCCCCCGGCGACCTCCCCAGCCAGGGCGTGGCCGCGCGCGCCCACAGCGCCGCCGCCGGCCGGCCGGCCAGACGGCCAGGCGCCGGGACAAGTCCGCGCGCGCGCAAGCGTGAACAGCAGCAGCGGCTGCAGACCCGTCAGTTGGAGACGCGTTTTCTCCGTCAATTCTTCGCCGTTTTGCGAACCGTTTTGTCAGGTACGCCGACAACCTAACCCCCTTCAACTTCTGTCAATTCGTTCTATTTTAGAAGACCTAGGTTGCTCGATAAATCGAGTTGAAATCGACGAAAAACACGTCCCAAAAACAGGACTGAAAACAGTCGAGTTAGCCTACTTCGCATTTATTTATCTTCCAAACTGTGCATAATTTCGAAAACCTATTTGAAGGCGTTTATTGACAACATGTAGGGCTTCGATTCCCTTTTTACGGAATTTAATTTCATCGACTCAGCGTCGAGAAATCGAACCCCAAAGTTAAATAAAAATCTGTTTTAAAAACCATAAAAATCGCTCCACACGACGTGCATCCCGCCATTCTGGCCGACGTGGTCGCGAACCGAAAGCATCGAAAGCTGCGTAACGGTTTCGTGGTCGTGTGGGCTTTGACGGAATTCAAATTGGTCGCGTGTACGCGGCGAATTCGACGCGTATCCGTCGAAATCGCCCCGTATCCGTACAATGCAAATTCAGTCATAACTTGGTACACGCTCGTCAGATCGAGACGAAACTTGCGCCAACAGGACCGTATCGTTTTTCTGGTCCTGCATGCCAAGTTTGGTCCAATTCTGAGACAGTCGAATCCGACGTCGTTTTGTGGGCCCCACGGTCCCACTCAACGGGCGATTTTGTGCACGGCCCGCCGGAATCCAACTTTGGACATACGATTGGGTTCGTATCGGAAAACTGGATCCGTAGACATGTAGTTTGACGACTTTAGAGACCGTTGACTCTGGCACGCTTTTCGGTGCAAAGCGGATCCAACGGCGGACACCGTTTTGACCCAAAATTACCGTTTTGCCCCTGTGTCCAGAATTGGACTTAAGGACAGGCAATCCTAGCTAATTGGACTATTCTGAGATCTTTGGTATTATTTATTTCAGCTTCCGGGGACTGTTGTACGGGTTTTGACTATTGTGGCATATTGAGTAGTTCAGACTGTCGGTTTCACCAGCAGAAGACCACAGGCGAGTACAGTTTATTGTCTGCATTTCGATATTGATTTTTACTATATTTCATTGGTTGGCCATTGGTTATGTGATTATTTTCTATTATAAATTGTGGAGTCGGGAATTAGAAGTACCAAAGATATGTAATCTGACCATAGCCCGTGTTAGACATTGTAGCCCGTGTTTACTTTCTGCAAGTAGTGTAGCCCGTGTTTATTTTCTGCAAGTAGTGTAGCCCGTGTTTACTTTCTGCAAGTAGTGTAGCCCGTGTTTATTTTCTGCAAGTAGTGTAGTCCGTGTTTATTTTCTGCAAGTAGTGTAGCCCGTGTTTATTTTCTGCAAGTAGTGTAGACCGTGCTTACTTTTCTGCAAGTAGTGTAGACCGTGCTTACTTTCTGCAAGTAGTGTAGACCGTGCTTACTTTTCATGCAAGTAGACCTCGTAGACCGTGCGGTGTAGTACCCCAGACCGATCACATATCAAAGGTACTTCTAGCAGTTGGGGAAAGTCTGTTGTGTCTATTTATTTACTATTAGTTTTCTGTATTTCCTGTTTATTTTCAAAACCCATAATTTATGTCTAACCTTTGTTTTATAGTCATCTTCTTTATTTGAAATTGCATTCAGTGAATTGTGCTCGTTCCATTCCTGACTGGAAACCAACATTTTCAGGTTAGCCGTGGATTCACTTAGCTTGGGGAGTGACGGGAATATTGGCAGATAAAAGCCTAGAGTCTAGCTAGATAGTGGAGTTGTAGTCATTCAAATATTTGTACAAGTTTATATTTTTTTCTGCAAATGTAAAACTTGTGATCTTTGTAAATTAAATTAATTATGTGATTGAGCATTATTTGTGAGTTTGATCTTCATGGCCGTGACAGCGTTCTACCGCCGACACTGCGGCGTAGGCTGGCTTGGACACGTCTCGTATCCGTTTAAAAAAAAAAAAACGGGTGCGGGTCGTGACAGATATATGCAAGGCAGACCAATAGATGTTTCCGTAACGAGGAGCGATAATATAGTAGTTAATGAAGCCGCTAGAACCAGAGGTAGGCTTAGAAGAACATGGTTTGAAATGTTAAAGAAGGATATGAATTCTTTAGCGTAACAAAGGACATGGCCTAACAGAGCCGAACGGAAGAAAAGGATTCAAACAGTCGCCCTAGAAATTTGGGATAAAAAAAGCTTTGTTTTGTTGTTGTAATCTGTTGAAACTACTTAACTAGCGGAAAGTAAACTCATAAAGAGGAACCAAAATTCAGAGTTTTAGACCATGAGTCCAAGGATAGGTTGTTCAAAGTTCCAAAAATAAGTTGAAAAGAAGAAAAGAACAAGTCAAATGGACTAATAAAATTATTCCTTCATAAGAAGGTATTTTACCTGTGGACCACATTGCGTTCATGGAGATAATATAAACCCTTCAAAATCTGTCTGGTGTATGCAGAGACTTGGCTATCTCGAAGACGATATTTTTGATAGAGAGATGCAAGAGAACCTTGTGTGACAAGCTCAATGAAGATGAACAACCTTGCTTCTTCCTACAAAAAGAAAACCTTATATTTATTTCCATAATTGAAATCGAAAGTTTCTCAAACATACAAATATATAGATCTATACGAGAAAAAAGAAATCACTTTCATTAATTAGACTTCGTGAAATTATGGAAATTTTCTCAGAAATCAATATGACCTGTAAGTTAAAGGTTGTCTTTCAGTTCATCGGAACTCAACAAGAAAATTGAGAAGACATAATATCAAGAACCTAAAATTAAAAATATAGCACAATTAAAAGGGCACACATTCTAAGAAGATTAAGTAATAAATATCGGTATCAGATAATGCATCTACACTAAATATTATGCAAAACAATCTATCCTATCTGGATTAAGCCAGTTTAGGATAAGAGTGACTAACAAACAAATAATGACTTACTTGATGACTATGCTTACAAAGAAATCAACAGATCAATATCTATCTTCATCAGATGAAGGGTGCAGTTAGCAAATGCAGCTTCATGTGTTCTACTTGGTCTGTGATATCAAAGTGTCTCCGATGTACAGAATCAAATGAGCAACAGTTTGTGCTTTAGGACAAATCAAGAAATATGTCAAAATTTATGGCAGTTACTAGAATTTTAGTGGTAGCCCAATAAACTATCAGGTTCCCAGTATTGTATGATGTGAACCATATGAATCCCCCACAGAACCAGTTCAGCTGCTAGGAGTTCAACATTGTAATGCCCAGACCCTAGTTTGATTTTATGCTTGTTAGATTTGGTTTGGTTCCCCTTTGGGGTTAGCTTCGGTATGGTTTGACCAATAATTATCTTGTTGGGTTCGGTTGAATTTGAGTTTAATGAATAAAGACTTGATTTGGTTGGACGTGATTGTTTGGCTCTTGAATTAAGTATGTTTATGGCTTAGCTATTCTTCATATGATTAGACGTGCAATTTGGTTCTGGTCCTTTGGAATTAGATTGTGATTGTGGCTTGACCCTTGGATGGATTGGATTGGATTGACCTTAGTTGGTTAGACCGGGTTTGGAAATAGTTGCCTCTTGTGTTGATTTGGACTTGAGTCCATTGTCCCTATATGGATTGGAGTAGTGTGGCTTACTAGATTAGCTTAATGGGCTGAGAATTGGTTATTGGATGAGACCCACTTTGAGATGTGTACCCATTAAGAATATCTTTAGATATCATTGGAGATCTTCTAGAACCTTTTGAGATCTTTTAGGATCTTTTAGTATATTGGTGGATTTGATTTGATATCAAGGAGGATCTTATGGTTATTATTCATTCTCTCCCTTGCGCTAGAAATATGGCAAGATTAATTGAATCATTTTTTGGGGAAGAATTGGTTATTAAAGATGAGATTGACTGGAATAATATATTTGTTGTTATCTCTTGAGTTGGAATTGTGACTAGATTCAATGTACTTGGCCTAGATGGATGAGATTAGTTTAATTAAAGATGATGGCTTTATCCTATGGATATGATTGTTCTTAAGGGTGTAACCACCTTGGTAGCGTATATAAGAGATCCTCCCCCTCATTTCATTATTGCTCCATTCTCTTCATTTTATTTTTTAGAGGGATAGAGAAAGAGAAAGAAGACCCTGCTGGTACAAGAATCGTTGGGAGAAAGATTATTACGAGAATGACGATTTACAGGAAATATCTCAGACCAAAAACATGAGTAGTCGAACTTCTCTCCTTAATCTCTCACTCGTTAATAAAAAAAACTTTCCCATCCCCTCATCATGTTAGATACCTTAATCTAAAAGAGATTAAGACTAAAAGATGAAATCATTTTGTGCGATGTTTTTCGTGTTTACTTCTTTATGTTAGAAAGATGTCTTCTTGGTTCACCTTTGAATAATAATGGAAATACGAAATTTGAGAATGATGCACCTTTTACTTCTTTGTGTTAGAATGATGCTTACTTTGCTTTCGAATAATGGAAGTATGAGTTTCTAAGAACGTTATGTTGTTAAGAACCTATGAATAAGATTGGTAAAAGATTAATGAAATTGATATGAGATTGGAAATGAATGCTATGTTTCTAAAAGAATATTAAAATGCCCGCAATGATGACTATTAACTCATTTAGATTATAGAGAGCACACTAATGAAATAATCGATGCTTCATGTTGCATGATAGAAGAACTATATAATATCAATAAATTGAACGTTTATTTCATAGGTTTGTTTTTAAGACCGAGCCTTAGAATGATATAAAAGATGGAATTGTTGTGACAGTGGTACGACACTTTTATGGTACGGTTATTGTCATTATTGTTATGCTATGATGGGTATGTTGATATAACGGAATGGGCACTATTATGAGACTGGAAGTAAGAAAGAGATGTGCATTGAGAAATAATGCGACACTATGAGAAATGTGAACAAGCTGAGGCTCTAAGAATGTGATAATGGTGGTCATACAAAAGAGGATTGTCATATTATATTTTAGATTGTTGCATTATTTTAGTTGATATTATTTTATTTGATAGGATTGCATAAACATTAGACATAGGTAACTTGTGCACAAGAAATTCCTCAGAATGATATCCCCTGAGGGAATCATGTCGGTGAAGACGAAAAATTGCATTGTGGAACTTTAGAGAGAGTTGCCACAGGGGTATGGAAGGATCATTGGTGGGGGCTATCTACCCGTCATCGAGAATCGCTATATAAAAATATTAGTCCAAATATGAGAGAAACCAATGGTTCAATTGACCATCATGTAGCTAGAGTGCATATTAATGAATTTTTGCATGACCAGCTAACTCTTGTTTCGCAAAGACAAAATTACGATAATTCTAATCTTTGTTTGTAGCAAGGTTCGCAATATCGATACCAGAATCGAGCTCTTCCTATGAGTATCAAGATCAACGATATCAGATCGGCGTATCGGATTTTTTGGTATCAAAAGGCAAACAACTATTAATAAATTAATAAAAATATATTTTATACATTTAGGCATAATTTTTAAGTATTTTTTGTGTTGTTTCTTAGTAGTTTGAAATTGAATGAAATAATAGTCACCCTTGTTGATTGGTTTACCTGCGATTAATAACTTGTTTTCATTTAGACACTTTTACAACATTACTATGTTTAGTTACACCCTTGTTGATTAGCCTTTTCGTTCAATTTTTTCCTGCCAAATTGAATGGAGAAACGATCCCCAATATCTGTATAGGTAAATGTTGATAGCGATTGGTATCGGACCGCGACATGTCAAACCGAATCGGTATTGACAGTATCGTATCGATATTAGCCGATACAGCAAATATGGTTTGTAGGGACGGAATTGTGACGCCTATACATTATACTTTATCTCTAATCTTTGTTTTGCAGGGAAGGACCGTCGACACTTGGTAGAAATGTTTACTTAGTTGAATTACGTTTATTGTATTTCATTTTATGTTGTCCAACTTACAATTGTATTCGTAATAACTAAAGACACTAGAGAATGGCCCTAAGAGGAATTTCACGAGAATGGAAAGGAAATATGCTTGGTAAGATAGAAATGCTCCTAGCGGAATAAACAAAATAATGGAACATTGTTGCTTTAAGCGGATTTATTGATAAAGTTTTATGGATTGGAATGGACGTAGGATAAAAGAATAGAAAGATCATATGATAATAAGATGGCTTTAATTCACGACTAGTTGTGTTTGATTTTAAGTGGATGTGGTTTTATTACTCACAATACATCTCCGTGTACTGAACTTCACCATTTCAGGTACAAAAATTGAGGCACGAGCACCGAGGCAATAGATTGCACTTCGACACATTTTATTAGAAAGCTTTATGTTCTAAGTATGGATATGATGTATGAAACAAGTTTGATTAAGCCTTTGATGTAATTGGATGGTTATCATTTGTTTCACCGAATAAGTTCTAAGTTGATTTTCCGCGGCAAGTTAGTAATTATTCAGCTTGACTCTATTAATGTTCAAATGCATCAATTTTCGATGCTTTAATTGAATTTGAGAATTGAAACCCTTTGTCTTGTACAAGTCAACTTAGGCTTGTACGGCATCACATCGCAATGACTAAATATCATGAACGGGACATGACAAATGTGAACAATTTGACCATCCGAACCCAATATGCACCATTTTGCGATTTCAAAGTTAGTTTGGTTGAACGATTGTATGAAGACAAAGAATTAACAATCTCAACCAAATCCTCGTACCATAAACATGGCAATTGCTCTTGAAAGTAGCTTCTATTGAATCAGCTGATGAGAACTTAAAAAGAAAATTCGTAACACAATTAAGTCAACAAAAATCTTTTATGGAGCTTTCTTATGGTCGAGAACGGACCCATTCTTAATAAAGTTCTTTCTGGAGCTTTCTCATGATGTGAATAGAAGACCCTATTGATGGGATAAGGCTTGGATGACGAAGATGCTCATTTAAATCAACACAGTTGAAGAGAAAAAAAAAAATCAATACAAATTGTAGAAATTTGAAGATATGCCAAAGTAACTACTTCACATACCTTGTCTGTTCCATAATATTGAACAATGTTTTCATGTTCAAACTGACTTAGAAGCGCGATCTCCTGTGGAAGGACAACTAAAGGGTTAGAAAAAAAATTGGTGCACAGAAAGCGATGAATGTACCTCACAATATTGAAATAATTAGGTAAACCTCACAAAAATAAAATAGGGAAAGGGAAAACAAAAAGCTCCTTGCTTGGAGAAAAAGATGTAGTATAGCCAGATATTATCTTACCTGCTCCAATTGAAGAATGCACTGTTGGGCATTGCTTCCTTGGTCAAGCAAAGATACTTCTTTGACAGCAAAAAAAATGCCATCACTGCAAATAAAGATGGACAGTCAAAGGAATACACAACTATATTTTCCAATTTTATTCAAAGCATGTCAGTCATTAATTAACTGGGAAAAATAATCCTCTAGAAATGTTCTTACAGAACTAACCTCATTTAGTTAATCTGTAAAATTTCCATACTTAATATATCTTAGATTGCAGATGTTAGCTATGAATAAAATAAGGAAATTGCACAAAACCCTTTTATCTAGAAATAGGCAATCAGTTAGTTATATTGAATTGTTTGCCCCTTAGTGTCAGTCATGTGGTTCTACTATTAAGTTGGTGATCAATTCTCTACGGAGTATTTTAGTATATAACATTTCCAGTGGACGTAAAAGAAATTCATGTTAACAACTGATGCAAGAAGAACAAGTAACAAAGCCTTATTTTCAGAAAGAATAAAATTCCCTTCAATCCCAGAAACCTTCTTTTGACACCTATGCTCTCCCCTATCTGCCTCATCTTCTCCCTCTGCCTCCTCTCCTACTCATGCCACCTTCTCCCCTCTACGGGGATCCTTCCGCAGGGAGCAGTGGCGGCGGAGGAGGGCAGTATGGGATAATGGGGATAGGTGACAGGCAAAAGTGGAAATAGACTGCTGGTGGTTTGTAGATGTAAAGGGGGTAGGGGAAATAGTGATGGCAGTGCTGTCGAAGAGAGCTAGAAAAGAGGTGGTGACGATACCAGTGGAGGGGGTTGATACAATGGCGGTGGTGACAGAAGGAGAGGAAGAGGGAACTAGGGCAGTTATTGTGTCAGCCCAAGCAGTGAGCAAGTGGTAGAAACCATAGTTGTCAAAAGCGCGCCTAGGCTCGCGCCTAGGCGAAAAGCTCAACACCAAGGGAGCTTACACCTCGCTTCAACAAGGCACACCCCTTGTTTTTGTTGCGAACATGTGCGACCTTATATGGGAGACCCAATAACATCATCAACACTCCATTTGCGGTCCAAGCATTGTTGAAATTCCTTATTTGGTTACAAACAAGTTTGACCTAATTTGGACCTAGAACGTAGCAAAAAAAAAAAAATAGTTTTGAGGTCGACGACCTCTATTTTTCTTCTAATTATACATGCACCTTGCTTTGCTCAGGTGCGTGCCTTGTTTTTCTATTTGTGCCTAGGCCCCAATAGACCTTGGTGTCTAAATGTGTTTGCCATCTTTGATAACTATGGTAGAAACTAAATCTAACTGTATCAGGTAGAGGGGGGAGGGTGAAAATAGTGGTGTGGGGCCGATGGATATCATAATGCTTCCTAAGCTATCTAAAGGATAAATAAGTAAGATCCTCTTTTTACAACCCTAGTGTAGATACCGATGAATGAGCCAAAGATCCTCTTTTACAACCCTAGTGTAGATACCGATGAATGAGCCATGACGACGACGACAACAACAACAACAAAGCCTTTATCCCATAGTTTTAGGGTCTTTTGCCTGAATTCTCATCTTCCATTCAGCTTTGTCAAGGGTCATCTCCTCTCTAACATTACATATATATGTTTTAGTCTCAATCAAAGTTTAGGTCTACCCCTAGTTCTTGCAAATAATTTAACTAACGTTTGTATCGCTTCCAACTGGTGCATCTATTAATCTTTCACATATCCAAACAATTTTATCTCAATTTATTCTCAGTTGACACCACCTCCAACTTCCTGGAATACACCACTTTCTTATCCCGTGTATCAATGTATTGCCCTTCATTCATCCTAGCATTATCATTTCAGCTATCATCATTCTTTTGACATGTTTCCTCATTCACAATAATCAACATTCCTAACCAATACTACAAATTGGGTCTTAGTGTTGTCTTATTGATTTCTTCTTTCAATTTGAAGGGTTTTCTCGTATCTCGTCCACATCAACAATCCCGTTTTAATTCTATGGACAAGGTGCTATTTAATCTCTCTATAATTATTAATGATTTATGCTCAAAAGCAAAAAAATGCATCCCTTGACCCTCAACATGGTAATCCTTCACTCAGCTGGTGTTTGCTAAAGTTATATCTATTATACAAAACACAAAGGTTTTTGAATCCTAGGGCTGACTGTGCCAAGATAAAGAGTGGTTGGGATTTAATCTTGGTGAATCAATGGTTGTGGGGTTTTATGGGGAATCCAAAGAGTGGGGTTTGCACTCATAATGGTTGTGGATGAGCATTATTGAGAGTGGGGTTTTATGGAAAATGAGCATTATTGAGAGTGGGGTTTTATGGGGAATCCAAAGAGTGGGGTTTGCACTCATAATGGTTGTGGATGAGCATTATTGAGAGTGGGGTTTTATGGGGAATCCAAAGAAAATTCACATCCAGCAGTGGTTGGGATTTAATATTTTGATGGGGGCCTCATAATTATTATTGTTCGTTTAAAATTGGGGGTCCAAGATTTTGAGGGAAAATACCTTAAATGAACCATGCCCTATGGGCACGGGTTATGACTAGTATCTTATATAAATCCAATAGACCATAACTTAATCTCCACATTTCGATTTTAGAAGGTAACCCTTAATCTACTCTCATCAACTAACACAAATTATCAAGAAAAGATATAAACCATGGAAACCCATCTCTAGTAACTCGTGGACTTAAATGTTGATGCTCGATGTAATAAGCCTAGCTCCATGTGAAAGGAATGCAGATGTATCTCCTCAAATCGTCCTCACAATAGTCACAAGATCGTCGTACATATCTTTAATAATATCAATAAAAGCTACCGGAAACTTTTCTTATCCAAAACACGCCACAAAAAAAAATCTCTAAGAACTCTACCGTAAGCACTACTCTAAATCAATAAAGAGCATAAATTCAAGCTACCAAGTTCATCAGTAGAAAACAAACATTATGTGTGGATTCCGTATCGTTGCGAAGTGGTAGCCACTTGAAAGATTGCTGGAGCTAACTAAACTCAAGCTTCCCGGTTTTTTCGACGTTTTAGTAGAGCATTATGTTATAGGATTCATATATCAACAATGTTTGTGTGTGTGCGTTTGATAATATAGTCCTACTTACTGACTGATCCCCTCGTAGACCGTTCCGAAGGATCCGCTCCCGAGGAGCTGCCCCTTCATCCAGGAATTGATATTCCTCCTGAACCTCCCGTTGGGGGAGATGACAAGCATGGCCTCCGTCGTTGCGGAGCTCGACACGTCGACGTCGCCATCGCCCTCGTTCGAAGTCGAAGCGACATCCTCCGACGTCTCCTCCTCCGGCAACCTAACCCTAACTTCCTCCTCCTCCTCCTCCTCCTCCTCCTCCTCCTCGCCGCACCCCTCCTCTTCGGACCTGGCCGAGTCCAACGTGGACCCGAACCTCTCGAGCACCGGGAGAGAGATGGACGGGGAAGGTTCCGGCGGAGGCGGCGGCGGAGGAGGGGGGTGTTGGTGCTGGGGAGGGGAGAGGCGGGAGGTGGTTGGGAGGCGGCGGGCGGCGGCGGCCTCCCATATGGAGGAGGGGACGGCGAAGTCCTCGGGGCCGGAGAGGCCGAGGCTGCGGCAGATGAGGTCGAGCTCCCCCTCGACTCCGCCGCCGACGCGGAAGCTGGTCCGGCTCGAGTATGCGTCGGGGGAAGGAGGGGGGAGGGGGCGGGGAAGATGGAGATCTAGGGATCTGGTGGGGCGGAGAGCGTCGCCGTCCTCCTCGTCGTCGTCGTCGTCGGAGCGGGCGTGGGCGAAGGAGGCTGCTGCGGAGAGGGGGTGGTCGTAGTCGATGTTCTTGGCGGCGTTGCGCCGGTCGAGGCGGGGGCCACGAGCGGAGGGACGGCTCTTCATTTTGGGATTCTTGCTGCTGCTGCTGCTGCTGCTGCTGATTGATTTTGAGTGAAGAACAGCAGTAGTTTTCTTTTGGAATGCCCAACTACGGTCAACGCAAGCGAATATATGTAAGAAAGTCAACGCATAGACTTTTCCATTTCACACCTACGCTTCTCCAGATGATTTTATAATTTTTCAGAGTGACGTATATTCGATTTTTTTTTTTTAGCTATCACTAGACTTTTCTCCCGACTTTTTTCTATGTTTCTAAAAACATATATAATCTTTGTATACACTAGTCACGTCCATGCGTAAGGAATGAACAGTCCTTAATTTTTAACGGAAAATGAAAATCGATCCTACCCGAATCGAAAATAGTCATTTGGTTCGATTTCAAATATTATGAGTCGAAATTCAAATTTTTTAGTTTTTACGTTCAATTTTCAGATTTGAAGTTTTAGACTCAAACCGAACTGAAAAGAGAATTAAAAAATAGTAAATTATATTTATACCATCGTCCTTATATATACAATACATATTAAAATAAATTGTTAAAATTTGAAAGTCCGGCTCAATTTTTTGGTTATAAATATGTTTTTAAATTTTTTTGATATGTGTTTAGTTAGATAATACTATGTACTTAGTTTAATATAATTTGAACATTGAATATATTTTAGAATTTGTTATATGCTCGGATAGTTAGAAGAATTTTTATTAAAAAAATTTATCAACTACGTGAGGAGATACATAAACAATAGGTAGAAAGATTTTTTATTTTTTATTTGAATTTTTTACAATTTAATGAAGGAAATAGCATATATATACGGCTTGGATGGCTTATTTTTTAGCGTTTTCAAGCCGCATCATTTGTTCAACTATTTTTTGGTTGAACAAATGAGTTAACTTCAATTCGAGAAGTTAGATTAAGTTTAAATTAATATGAACGGTAATGATTGCTTTTATTTGGTGTACGGGGTTTAAACTGTTAGATCATATACGAATTTAATCTTACGGTGAAGATGAAAATGATAAAATGAGAGGGTTCTTCTCAATGAGCAGCCGCCCAAATTCATTTCTCTTTCTGATTTCTTCGATCTCACCTCCCTTTTGCTCCACTCCACCACCTCGACCATGCATTTTGTGGCAAGAGTGAGCTCCGTAGGAACAGTGATAAGCATCACAGTAATCATATTTATGGTTATCGAGGAGAGATATAAGATCATGACTGGATGGTGGAAGATCGGTAGTTCGAGCCACGAGGTCATATTATTCCTTCTATTTATAAAAATGGTAAGAGTTTATAAAAATGATGAGAGTTGGAGGACAGTGGATCCAAAATACATACAATAGAACATGCACTAAAGTCACGTGCGTAACGTCGGACGTCTTAAAAAAATGATGGGTACACTTGAAAGGAGTCCGACCCATATAGTTTACTTGTCCAACAATTTCTTTTAGTTTCTTCCTAAGGAAAGACATATTTGGAGTTAAATAATTTATAGTTTTATTAGTTTTTTTTTTCCAAATTTATATAGAATATAGCTATCATATAGTTCTTTTTTTTTTTTGGCTTTATCCAAACTTCTAATTACAGAATTTTCCAATTTTATTACCGAATTCCAAATATTCCAACCTCGTCAAATTATTTCAGAACGCACACCTCGTGACTATAGTCTCTCTCGAGGCTGAGTTTTTAGAAAAATATGCGGAAGCATCCATGATAAGAAATCCTAAACCGTAACTCTCACATCGGCCAATCGTGTTCGAGCTCTCTAGTCTAGTGGTATTAGAGCGGACATTCGGAGTGGCTGACAAGGTTCGAGCCTCCCAATTGTGTGTATGCGTGGAATTTCAAGAAAAAGAAAAAAACATCGGCCAATCATTACAAAGTGTCACAAATGATAGTAACAATTCTACAATAGCAACGGAACTCAAGTGGCTCTTGTGGTTACCGACGAGAGGTATAAGATCCAGGCTTGGGTGGCAGAAGATCAGTGAATCGAACCACGGGGACGTATTACTCCTTCCATTTATTTGGTGGAAGTTGAAGAATAGTGGACCCAACAGACATGTAATATAGCGTGCACAAAATTCCGTGCGTATCGTCGGACTTCTAAAAAAAAAAAAAAAAAAAAAATAGCTACATAAGCCCCTTCTACAGCTACATAAAATTCTGTAGTACCTAGCTTTTGCCTGCAAGGTCGCCACCAAACAGCTAAAAACAGGTATTCTATCTATCCAAGGGCAGAGCTACGTGCTAACAATTAGGGTCCACCACCCCCATAATTTTCTTAATTATTAATATAAATTTGTATGTAATTTATTAAAATTACTCTTAATATCTGTCCTCACAGTTCAAGGAAAATAGAAGGGATAGATCCAAGACTAGGTTCAGACTTTTCGTCCCCACGGACCGAAACCGAAATGTCTAGCTCCACCCCTGTATGTATCACGAGTTTAAAGCTTCAGAAAACAAGGGCAGGAACTTGGTACTGATATATCTTTCAAGATCAACTGAGAACAAATAATCCACAAGGGAAACCTAACTAGACTACATGAATATCCTTGAACAGTGTTCATTGTACCCCTATCTTACAAACACCCATGTCCTAAAACATTAGATACACCATCCATCCCAGACCAACTACAGGAGGATTTTCTATGGGATCAGAATCATGCCACCTGCAACGACTGAAATCGAGGTTCCGGTAGCTGGTGAATCGGGCTTCTGTGACTGTAAAACCGAAACCTCAAGGTCACTCGACAATATCAGGAAACTGGATTGGCCTTTTTATCCTCTAAAGCTTTAAGTTCTCCCTTCCACCCTTCAATTTTAGCCGTCTTCTCTGCATGCTCTGGCTTCATATCTTGTTGGTCACCTTTTAGCTGAGCCTCCGCAAGTCGAATCTGCAGCAAATGTGGGATTCAATTGATCAAGATCACACACACACACACACACATATATAGGAATATATATATATATTTTTTTTAGGAATATATATATATATATATATATATATTTTTTTTTTTTTTTTTTTAGGAATATATATATATATATATATATATATATATATATATATATATAGAGAGAGAGAGAGAGAGAGAGAGAGAGAGAGATGCATGCGGTCGGATTGATCAAGAGTTCGAATCTCAGTGGGAGCGATTCCAGAAATAATTTACCTGATTCCAAATATATATATATTCAAAAATAATTTGCAAATGACCTCTAGCCTAGTGGTTAAGAGTGATGCATGCGGCCCAAGTGGTCGGGAGTTCGAGCCTCAGTGGAGGCGAGTTAGCCACAAGTACCCATTGCTTCAAAAAAAAAAAAAAAATATATATATATATATATATATAGAGAGAGAGAGAGAGAGAGAGAGATATTGATAGAGAGAGGGGGGGGGGGGGGGGGGGGGGGGGGGGGGGGGGGAATTAGAGTCCCCGCTCTTAAGCATCTCCGAATGTTCCCGAAATAGCATTCATTGAATCCGTCTTTTTTAACCATACAGATTATATCCTTAAAACTACTCAATTTCTCACGATATTTTGAACTAATTTGTACAGTTAAAAAAGAATATATATATATATATATATATATATATATATATATATATAATATTCTTTTCTAACCGTACAAATGTGGGATTCAGTTGATCAAGATCCAAGATTCCAAATCTATAATTCAAATATCTCACAATATATATATATATATATATATATATATATATATATATATATATATATATAGAGAGAGAGAGAGAGAGAGAGTGAGAGGGGGAGAGATTAGAATTTCCGAACTTAAGCATCTCCGAATGTTCCCAAAATAGCAGCATTGGATCTGCCTTTTTTGAACCGTACAAATTAGATCCTTATAAGTACCCAATTTCTCACAATATTTTAAACTAATTTGTACGGTTAAAAAAGAAATTTCAATGGCTGCTATTTCGGGGACATTCGGAGATGCTTAAGAGCGGTGATCCTGACCCCTCTCTCTCTCTCTCTCTCTCTCTCTCTCTCTCTCACACACACACACACATATATAATGATAGGCTTTTAACCCGGGCATAGATCCTATCACATGCAAAAATGGACTAGCTTAGGAGTGAGCATATTTCGGTTTTTCCACCGAACCCGAACCGAACCGACCCGTATAGAGCAATCGGGTCGGTTTTATGGCAAACGGGTCGGGGGTCGGTGTTCCTATAAGGAAACAACGGTTTATCGGTTCGGGTTACGGGTCTGGAAAACGGTTCCCGACCCGAACCGAAAACCGATTTATTAATATTTATTAATTATTAAATTACTAAAATACCCTTACAAAAAACCCTTCGTATAAAAGTGTTGAGTCTTTCTCTCTCCCCTCATTTTCTCATCCACCGCCGCTTCGTTTCCACTTTCTGTTCGAGAAGGGTCTGGCCTCTTCGAGGCTCTGAGCGGCTGACGGGCTGAGCCTCTCTTTCTCTCTCCTGCTCTGCTCTCGTCGAGAGAGAAGAACCCTCTCTGAGTCTCTCTCTCTCTCCTGCTCTCGTCGAGGCTCTCGTCGTCGGCTCGCCGCTGCCACTCTCTCTCTACTGGTCAACCACCAGCTCTCTCGTCTACATCTGACCTAGATCTCTAAAGATCGGACCTAGATCTGTAAAGATCGGACCTAGATCTTTCATATCTAACCTAAATCTCTCAAAGGGGGCCGTTCGTCACAGATCTGACCTAGATCTGGTAAAATAATACTTTGTCTCTCGTTTTTAATTTTTTACAGTAAATTTTTCCCCTAATTTTTTACAGATCTAACCTAGATTTCTTTTCATGGCTCATGGCTTGTTCAGGAAAAGTGCTCACTTGGTGTCTTGCTCACTTGCTGTGCTTTCTGAAATATTGGTTATTTATAACCAGTCTCTCGAAGTCGAACTCACTCACTGTAAGCTATTTATTTTCCTTACCAGTCTCTCGAACTTGAATCCGAGTCTTTAATATGGAAAAGTTGCAGGGTTGCTTGCTAAGTTTGCTGACAAAATTTGCCAATGCAAAAAAAGCGAGAAAAAAATTCTCTGTGAGCTGCCAAAATTTGCCAATGCAAAAAAAAGGGAAAAAAAAGGCAATGTGCATTGTGTGCACTATAATTTTATCAGTTTGCACTTTGCATTGTGTGCACTATAATTTTATCAGTTTGCACTTTGGAGTTTGGATTGTTAGCAGTTTGCATGTGTTGGACTTTTCATTGTTAGCAGTTTGCAAGTTTATAATTGTGTGCACTATAATTTTATCAGTTTGCACTTGGCATTGTTAGTAGTTTAATAATATGTGTTTTATAAATCACTTTGCACTTTGCATGTGTTTTATAATTTTAGCAGTTTCACAATTTGTTACTGGGTTTAGTGCACAGGGACATGTCAGGATAGTTAATTAGTGCACAGGGACAATAAGTTTACAGTATAATTTTAGCTTGCACTTGCAGTTTCAGTTTGCAGTGTTTGTCTAGATGTTGAAGTTTGCAACTCTTCTTAAAATCACAACTGTTAGGGTTAGGTAAAGGTTAGACAGGTTATAATTTAATTATGTGATGTTTGTTAGGTTGCTTCCATCAATGGCAACAACTTCATATTCGTGCAATGTGCGTATTTCTACATTTTTGCTGCCAATTTCATATTTGTAGTTCCTATTTTGATAGCATAGTTTATTTTTTAGATGTCGCACGAAGTTGATCCACCTCAGCCACCAGTTAGTTCTCAGGCCACTAATGAGCCAATCTCCAATTCTAATCCGAGTCTTCGGGTGACTAGAAAATCTAACAAAAAACGGGCAACGTTTTGGATAGATTTTAATAGTTTTTTTGGATGCGGAAGGTCGTCCAAAAGCTAGTTGCAAGCATTGTAAGAAAGAATATCATTGTCATAGCAAATTAAACGGGACAACCACTGTGAAAAATCATTGGAATGCATGTCCTTTGAATCCAAGAAACCATGACTCTACTCAGTCAATACTAAACTTGCAACCAAATGCAAAGGGCACGGATAAGATACTAACTAGTTGGAAATTTAATCAAGATGAAGTCAGAAAAGCTTTGACACGTATGGTGATTATTGATGAGCTTCCGTTTCGGATGGTTGAATGTGAAGGTTTTAGAAACTTTACGAGTGTTGCGTGTCCAATCTTTCGTATTCCATCGAGGTGGACCGTGGCACGAGATTGTTTCGATATTTACTCTATTGAAAAGAGTAATTTCAAAACATTTTTGAGAGAGTCTAAACAAATGGTTTGTCTAACTACGGATTCATGGACATCGTTACAGAAGATAAATTACATGTGTCTTACAGTACATTACATAAATGATGACTGGGAATTGAAGAAAAAAATTATAAATTTCTGTCCAATTTCCAGTCATAAAGGGGAGGCCATCGGGAAAGCGGTAGAGACATGTTTGCTTGATTGGGGTATTGATAGGGTATTTACTATCACAGTTGATAATGCTAGTTCTAACGATGTTGCTATTTCTTATTTGAGCAAGAAAATACAAAATTGGGGAAATAGCATTCTTAATTGCAAGTATTTACATATGAGATGCATTGCTCATATTGTAAATCTCGTTGTGGTTGATGGTTTGAAGTTGATCTCTTCAAGCGTATCTCGTGTTAGAAATACAGTAAGATATGTGAGACACTCTCCTAGTAGATTCCAGAAATTTAAGGAGTGTGTTGAAGCCGAAAAGATACAAAACAAGAAGCTATTGTGTCTTGATGTTAGCACCCGTTGGAATTCTACATTTCTTATGTTAGACACGGCTCAAAGGTTTGAGAGTGCCTTTGAGAGATTTGCATCTATTGATCCATGGTTCAAAGTAGAACTAGCGGAGCATGGTAGGTATCCTACTGATGAAGATTGGTCTAATGCAAGAAGATTACGCACTTTTCTTGAACACTTTTATGAACTCACAAAGCGTATCTCTGGTTCCTTGTATGTCACTTGCAATAACTTCTTTGATGAAATCACATCAATTGACATTCTATTGCGCACTTCAAAAGAGAGTAGTGACTTCGACTTAGCTACCATGGCCGATAAAATGAGGGAGAAGTATGATAAGTATTGGGGGGATATCGAAAAGATGAATATGATTATATTTATTGCACCAATTCTTGATCCAAGACATAAGTTGGAGTACGTGGAGTATGCTCTTGATCAACTATATGGTGTGGAAAAGAGCGATTCCATGAAAAAGAAAGTGAAAATCGTTGCGTACTCTATGTTTAATGAGTACAAAAACATTAGCACTTCTCAAGTTGGTGGCACTTCTAATGATAGAGTTCAAACTCCTAGTGAAAATCAGCCGGTGGCATCCTTGCAATTGAAAAAGTTTATGAAGGTCCAATTCAAGAAGCATAAGATGGAATTGGGAGGTGGTGATACTAAATCGGAGCTTGACCGTTATCTAGATGAGAGTACCGTGGATGATGATGACGATGAAAGTGATGATTTTAATCTTTTGGGATGGTGGAAGCTTAATTCTCCTCGTTTTCCGATTCTCTCAAAGATGGCTAGAGATGTCTTGGCCGTTTCCATATCTACCGTAGCTTCCGAGTCGGCTTTTAGTACGGGTGGTCGTGTCCTTGATGCTTATAGGAGCTCTTTGACTCCCAAAATTGCTCAAGCACTTATTTGTTGCCAAGATTGGTTTAGGGGGCCTTCAGATCGACCCGTTGTGTTTATTATTGAAGAGGATTTTGAGGGCGTCTACAAACTTGAAATGGGTAATTTAATTTTTTTAACTTGTATTACGTTTTCCAATTTCGTAGTAGCAGTATTTTAACTTGTTCATTTTTTTGTTCTTATCATTAGATTTGGGTAGGTTAACTGTGGCGTCAACATCAACAAGCGAGGTTTGATCACTTGGGAACAAATGTCAAATGTCTGTAATATTCTATTTGAACTTTGTGGGAATTTTTTTTGTCTGCTACGCTCTATGCTGGATACTGATTACTCTGTCATTTTGGTGGAAAAACCTAATTATGCTCTTTACTTTACTGATTACTCTGTTAATTTTGGAGTCAAAGAACTGGTTACTGTCTTACTGGTGTGCTCTTTACTGCTGCTACTAGCAGTATGCCATAATGCCAGTATGTAATTCCATAATTTTTATTTACTATGCTCTTGTAGTCTTGTGTTGTGAACTTGTGTGCACTGTGCAATTTTGTTTCAACAGCTCACTGCTGTGCATGATATGCTCTTTAGTTTACTGCTATAAAATTGTGTGCATGATATGCTCATACTCTTTAGTTTACTGCTGCTACTAGCAGTATGTTACTGCAGCCATTTCCCATTTGTGCATGACATGCTCTCTGTTTGCAGTGGCGTGGCATTCAATGCAGCTAGTGGCGAGGCAATTGTTGCAGCCATTTGTGCATGAACTGCAGCCATTTGTGAATAGTTATTTATTGGTTTTCTTGAATATTTTACTAACATATTAAACTAGAAAGTGGCAATGATGATTACGGCTTGAGAAAGTGTGTAATGGATACTACATGGCATCATACTCATTCTATGATGCATAAATAAGCCATCTGAGCCATATTATACTTTCTTTCCTTGTCTTCTATCTTTGGTGCAATGCAGGAGTGGAGAGTATTCAGCCATGAGCCAAGGCTGGAACAAGGTTACAGACTGTCGGACTTACAGGAGTTTGGAACTGTATAATTTAATATGAAATTGTAGTCTTACTGGAATGTGGTGTAACTATATTTGGTTTTGCATTATTCCTTTGTATAATTGATAGTGTAACTATACAGGACAGGAGTTTGGAACTGTATAATTGGTTACAGGAGCTTGGAACTGTATATTTGGTGTAACTATACAGGAGTTTGGAACTGTATATTTGGAACTGAATTTGGAAATGTGGTGTAACTATATTTGGTCTTACTGTACAGGAGTTTGGAACTGTATTTTTGGAACTGAAGTGAAGTCTGTATATATAAATTGGTCTTCTGTGTTCTCTATATTTTGTAACTGTATTCTCTATATTTTTGGAACTGAAGTCTGTTTGGAACTGTATTTTTGGAACTGAAGTCTGTTTGGAACTGTATTTTTTAGGCCGGCCCAGGCCCATAAACCTAAAAAATTATAGCAGGCCGGCCCAGGCCCATAAACCGAAAAAACCGACCAACCGAACCGAACCAGTTCGGTTCGGTTCATGTTCGGTTCTGAACCAGTTCGGTTCGGTCCGGTTTCTAATTGGGACGGTTCGGTTCCATGTCGGTTTAACTATACCCGGTTCGCGTTGAACCGAACCGAACCGATGCTCACCCCTAGCTCAGAGTCTAGCCTGCTTCACACTATCAAACATGATGGCCTGATAAGTAGTAATTGAAATACATCGCAGCTTTATAGCATCCACCAAAACCATCACAACCATTGGGTCTGATACCAACTATTCAGGGTTGGCCTTATAAAAGTACTTGCTGAATGCTTGGTGAAGAAATATTCTGAATAGTGAGATCTATGAGCTATAAAATGCTAGAAAACTAAAGATATGAACAACTTGTTTGAACCAAGAACAAACTTGAGACAAAAAAGCTCCAAAAGTTACCTTCTTTTTTAGTGCTCGAATTCTCTTGTCAATATCTGGAGCAGATTCCTCAGGTTTGGTTGTCTCGATTTGATCTGTGGAAGGGCCAGCCACCACCGGTGTTGCAGAAAAGGATAGATTACTTATCTGGCTGGTCACTGTTTCCACAGATTGCAATCTGTTCAAGGTTTCGGCAGGAGCCTCAGATGTGAGACTTTCAGCTTGCTCTGAATCCAAATCCTTCCCCTTGTCAGATAAAGAAGCCATTGCAGCCTGCAGATTTGCTGTTTGCTTAGACTTTGAAAGCAATCGTGTCAAAGTAATCGTGACAATGAAAATACCAGAATAACAACAAGAATAACAGAAGTAGAAGCAGCAGATTATGTTATTTCTCGGGGCAATAGTTAACCAAGTAAGACAACAGATCCCGGGTACTGATATCCGTTACTGCTGATAAAATGGAAGTGATGCAAGTACTAGAACATTACGTCCAGACCAGTGATACATCATGTAACACAATGGAAGCTTGTAAAATATGGCTATGGCTTATACAGCTTTCAAGTTTCAGAAAATACCCAGTTTCATGCGGCGTTTTCTATTTGCTAGGAAGTATCATGCATTGGTTGGAAGGACAAAGACTAGGCATGTTTTGAAGCGTTTTGAAAAGGAAACACACCAAGGTATATAAATGGGACATTTGGCATCATGAATCTGTAGACTTCAGCCACAAGATGAGCATGAAGGGCACAGCTTATACTTTATGATGCTCCTTTTGGATGAGGCAGGCCCATATAAGTTGAAAGGAAAAGTATAGAATACTTGGTCAAATATCCAAGTTTAAAAGTGATCAAATAGATAAAAAAAAAATTCTCAAACACAGCACCTGAATGTGTAAACTTACTGAACCGGATTTTTGAAGAGAAAACAAAACCTTGACTTAACTGCCCTCCTTTCCACAATGATGTGTTATTATTCTAAGTCGATAATATACAAGGTTTGCCATATCGGTTGATACGTATTTCAAAGTATCTTATTGGTTTTGGTCTGTCCCAATCCGATACTGAACCCTATAGATATAGGCCAATCTTGACCAATGCAAACATTGGGTCTCTCTTTCATGGTCAATTCAACAAAGAAAAAAAAAATAACAGAAAAATGAGACAAGTATAAAAGAAAACAGTATCGTCATTCAACACATCCAATCGGTAATGCCAAAGATCGGTATGCTAGAGATTCCTTATCGACATATTGTAACCATTACCATTTGTGGAGTGAGTTGTATATCTATAAATTTACAACATTCATCCATCTTAATATTATTCATTCAAAACAATATGTACTGCAGGTGTACTTTGTGTAAGAGAGCAAATAAATAAACAATAAATAATAGTATCTATTGCTTTGGAAATGATTCTTCAATGTTGAATATTGTTTTATTCAACGCCAATGAGAAACAACCAACAACACATAAAACTAAGCCTAAATATATCAAATATACTTCTACCTTCTTAATTTACTATCATTATTATTCAATTATTTGGCTTTCCAAAATGAAGAACTCCGGAACTCTTCTCCAAACAGCCAAAACCACTGATACAGATTCTGAAGGTGCAGAACATATTATGATACCGATACTGGTGAAGCTTGATAATAAAGCAATTTGGAGACTCACAAAGTGTTACATAACACAAATACAAAAACTTGTTACATGTCATATCTTATATTTACTCCAGCTAGATTCCTCTATTTCAGAATATAATTGTAAATTAAATGAACGACTATAGTGTACCTATATAACATGACAATTTATATACGAAAGAGTTTGTGAACCTAAAAAGAAAAATAACCGACAACTAATTGAATTTCTAGTACCTACTGAAAAGCAGATAACTCTCTCCACCTTCTGCATTTTTATAAGTGTTTATAAATGTGGACAACTTTTATACATCCAACTGAGTGTTGGACGCAGATAAATATGTGTCATGTCAATTACACATTGATGTAGCAATTATTAATAGGGAGAGCTGCCCTCCATATCACAGTTATTTCCTAACATGATATAATTATAGTTTTCCTGTGTTCTCTAATATGTTGGTATCTTTACATACTTTGCATAAATCAATATAAAATCGTTCTTGCAGATGAAATTCCTTACATCACAATTATTTCCTAACATGATGAATTCACAGTTTCCTGTGTTCTCCAGTATGATGGTATCTTTTACATCTTATACTGCAAAACTTTGAAGTAAATCAATATAAAATTGTTTTAGCAGATGAAATTCCTTGCATCAGTAGAAGCATATTATTTCGACACCGATAGGATCTCTTCATAGAAGTTTTACACGTGACAAAGAATAAGCAATTTTTGGTTATAGAAAGCACATATTCTGCTATGTAGTAAGGGACAAGTTAGATGCTTGCTATGGAAATGTGTAGGTTTCATGGAATGTGGGCCTAAATAATAGATTTCAGTAATCCATCTAATGGTGAACACTTACAAGAAGAAGATTTCTTTCTTAAAATAAAAATATACTCTCTTAATTATCTTATTGGGAATGTATTTCCTTTTTTTCTGTTTGCCTTAATGTGACATGGAGACGAACGCAATTCCCGAATCCATATAATTGTTATTATCTCATTGTCTACAAATCTTTTCTAGTCTAGAGGAACTTAGAGGGTGCTCCTTGGATGCATTACCTATAACTGCATGATAGAACAGGTAGGCCAATCCGCAAACTCAACTCCTAGGTTTTATTTAGAGAGAATCCCTCAAGGTTATAAGTCAAGGTCTTCTCTTGCTCATAGGCACCTTGGACAGGATTTTGACCAACCTGGAGGGTTGACATCATGTTGATAGTCAGTCATAAAACTTTGTCAATTCTTTTATGGAGCTTTCTCTTACTCCATATCTGAGTCTACTCTAGAAAAGGTATGGATGATTATGATGAAACTTTTTGGCTTTAAAAGCTAGAAAGATTCTGCAAAATGCAAAGTAGAGTTATAAAAGGATTAGATTTTAGACAATTAATAAGAAAGGCTGCCGTTTCCTGCACCTAAAACTAACATTCTAGCTATGAATGACATGGAGAATCCATTGTTCACAACTATGAGATGGCACCTCATGCAACAGAACTCTCAAAAAATTTAGTTGACAAAATGTTTTTTTTTACCTGAATGCATAGTTGCAGGGCCGGTCCTTGGGGGGACCAGTATGTGCGGCCGCACAGGGGCCCCACCAAGGACAGGGCGCCACCAGCATGGTAAATTTTATGTCAGAGTATACAAAATTAGTTACAAGCCTAATATTTGGGTTGGTCTGGTTGGATATGAGAGATCTATCTAACAATTGGGTTGGATATGGCATATCAAACAATTAGAGATTCTGAGTAGCCGCATAAATGTTTAGTTTCAGTTAAAATTGTGTATTTTGCTTTTATCCACACCATGATCTAAAGAGTAAGTTTTAATAGTCATTTAAAGGATAAAGAAGAATATATCACTTTTACTCCCAAAATTTTAAACACAATAAATATTTTATACAAATTTTCAATAGTTACTAAAAGGATAGGATAGAATATATCACTCTGACTCTCGAAAATTTAAATAATAATAATAATACGTACATAATATATGTTCCCTAGGTTCCAAAATGGTATTTATGTAATTAAGTCAATATATATGGTCCCATATTTGCAATTTATTCCTCTCAAGCATTAGCATTTAGCAACCAACCCATCAACCATCTCTCTCCTCTCCAAACCCTTACGTTGCCTAGCCCCTTGCCCCTTTTTTAAATGCAAACAAAATACAACGCCGCCCATAATTTTTCAATATGAAATTCAGTGACGCAAATCCAAGCCAGGAAGAATTGTAAAATATTGAAGATTCGTGATATCAAAGAAGCAAACGGCCATGTTCTATTGGTCTTGCTTACTTCCATTTATTATAATATTTATTTGTGTTACAAAAACGTCTACTAGATAATATGCATTTGGATATGATAAACGTAAAAAGAAAAGAAAAAATGAAATATTGAATGAATCCCAAAGAGAAGCCATCAATAGGTTTGTTGTTAAGGAACCACAAATTATTAATGTTTTAGGCAAAAATGATAATGTTGATTATTTAGGCCAAAATGATTATGTTCATCATGTCGAGCAAGATAATGATGCTGATGATGACAATGTTGATATTTTAGGTGAAAACGAGTATGTGAATGATTTGGACCATGATAACAATGTCAATAATTTAGGGACTAATGAGAACAATGACAATGAAAGGGTCGATGTAGGCATTCCTTTGAACATTCAGGATCCAAGAAATTGGAAAGTGGCTAGATATGCTAGTTGAAAAAGATCCATTACGAGACCTATCAATAGAGAAAGGTCCAAAAGGTTAAAAAAAAAAACTAGACATTTCTCATCCGTAGTTTACACTAGGTATTTACCAAATGGAGAGAAACATGATAAAAATTGGTTGGTCTACTAGAAAGAGGCTGATAGAATGTTTTGTTTTTGTTGTAAGTTGCTTAAGAAAGGGCACCAACAAGGTCAATTAGCTAATGAGGGTTATAGAGATTGGGTACATTTTACTGTTAGGCTTAAGGAACATGAAAAAAGTGTTCAACATATCACTAACATTAGAAAGTGGATTGATCTGCAACGTAGATTGAAAAACAATAAAACAATTGATAAAGTTGTTCAAGAACAAATCAAGGAGAAAGAACATTGGAGGATGGTGTTAATGAAAATTGTCGCAATTGTTAAATATCTTGCTAAACATAATTTGGGTTTTCCTGGGACTAATGAGAGGGCCTATGAAAATAGTAATGGAAACTTCTTAGTGCTGATTGAAATGATGTCATAATGTGATAAAGTGATGGAGGAGCATGTATGTCGTATTCAAAATAGTGGGATTCGTCGCCACTATCTTAGTAAGAGAATCCAAAACGAGTTAATATATATGCTAGCTCATGAAATCAAAAGTCTCATCATTAAAAAAATCAAAGAAGCTAAATACTTGACTGTACACCTGATGTGAGTCATGATGAACAAATGTCTTTGATAATAAGATGTGTAGATGTCTCTGCGATACCAGTTAAAGTAGAAGAGTTCTTCTTAGGATTTCTCGAAGTGAATGATACATCCGGTCAAGGACTAATTGAGAAGTTACAAAACGTTTTGGAAGCTCGTGACTTGATATTAATAAAGGACAATGATATGATAATAGATCAACTATGAGAGGGAGACATCAAGGTGTACCCAAAAAAAAGAAGATGTAAATCCTAGAGCATTTTATACTCCATGTGGTTCTCATAGTCTTAATATCAAGTTAAATTTAGATGACTATGTGACATAGCAAGTTCATGTGGCAAAGCAAATGATTTTTTTGGAGTTATACAACGTATTTACACATTGTTTGCAAATTCAACAAAACAATGGCAGATTTTAAAGGACAACTTAAAAGGTTTAACTCTCAATCATTATCTGCTATACGTTTAAGTTGTATTGGAAGTGTTAAAGCAATAAGATATCAAGTTCTAGAAGTAAGAGAAGCTTTGCTTGAATTGGAAGATAAGGACAAGGAGTCCAAACTAAGAAGAGAGGCTAAATCTATAGCAAAATATGAGCTTGGAAATTTTGAGTTTTTGGTAGGCATGATTATTTGGTATGAAATATTGGCTGATGTTTGAAAGCATCATAGGAGAGGAGGAAGGGTGGGGGACATGGTTTAACTAACAAATAATCACAATTAAGAATGCTAATAGACAAATTATAATATGTGCTATAAATGAGACAAAAATACAAACATCCGATGTATTCTGGTAGTCTCCATGGGACACTCCGACACTCCACTCCCATAACCCTCTTCGACTTTAATCCACAATTATAGAAATAGTTACATTTGTGAGCTTTGATTCGAAGGGCTCATCAACTTCTAACACACAAGGTTTGATCTGAAGGACTCGCCGACTTCTACACAAGGTTTGATCCGAAGGCTTGTAGACTTCAACCACTTATTTTAATATCTTACTTTACAACTCAATTAAACATTATCTCAAATAGATTTTACAAATGAAAGCCCTTGTATTTGTGGAGAGGTTTGGGTTATAATGGGAGAATTTGAGGCCCCAAAGAAGTAGGAACAAATGAGAGCAAATGGAGTTTATATAGCTCACAACAACAATTCTCCAAATATGGTTGTTATGCACGCAGTATATTGCCGGTATATTGTACGTACAGTAACAACAATCAAACGGCTTGTCAGTCCTAACTATTTTTTGGACTACCAAAATTTTGACAATCCTAAGACAGAAACTGCTCTGCCTTAGTACTGCAAAAATTTGACATCCAGTCCTGACTATTGTTAGGACTGCCCAAAGTTTGGCAAAGTTTTCCCATTCCTTAATTCTGAAAATCTGCACATACCAGAAGTCCAATCCCAAGTGATCAGAATTTTGTTTTGGTCCGAGTCTTATGAACTTAAAAAATCTTTAATGCAACTGTTTATTGTTTTTCATATCAAGGAGACTTGTGACTTAAGTGTGATCTGTCAGTAGTTAAGGTTGCAGTATTTGACCACAAGGTTCTCTTTGGTGTCTTGGCGCTCTTACTTTATGTGTTTATGTTGCACTAAAGCGAATCATGTCTATGCTCCGCCGCATGCACCTTTGCTCCGCCGCATGCGCCTTTGCTCGTGATCGGAGAACAGTTGGACTTCCTTTTCGAGCTCTAGCCGGAGTTCCCAGTGACCCCACGACCTCGAGCTGCGCCATCACTGAGCCGTTTCCGACGACTTTCCAGCGCCAACCGCCCTCGGACCGCCGTGCCCAGCAGATCCGACAATCCGATCGTAAGCTCCCTCTTTTCTTCTACAAAGGATCTATTACAGATTCAGAAAGGCCTAAAGAAGTCTAGAATGGAGTTAATCTTCACAGAAGCGCAACTCTTATTCTTCTTGATACACATACTAGAAGATTGATCTCCATCGAAGCGTATTCCTCCACAGGGCAGAGCACAACCTGTGGCTCTTCATTGGCTTTTATTCCGTGTTTGCATGCTAACTAAAATGTGATAGTGACTTGCATAACTTTAGAACAAAGCCCTTCATTTGTATGATTGCTTGAGGGCCAATAAATCAACAATGGCATGGGACCTGGAGGCACGAGTTCCATTTCTGGACAAAACTTTTCTGAATATAGCAATGGCTATTGATCCTGAATGGAAAATGGTAAGTTTATGTTTTGGAAATTCGTTGAATAGTGACCTTTATAATGTGCTATTCGCAGTGTTCTAAATCGCGGTCGAGGCGGCCGCCTAGATGACGCCTAGGTGCAAGACGGCCGCTCTCTGAACCGCTTTTGTTGGTGGTGGTGGAGTAGGTGGCCAACGGAAGTTTGGTGGCGTCGACGGAGGTGAGGCGGCGTATAGGAGCATTTAGGTGGAGAAATACCTAACTAGATGTAAAACAGTTTTGCAAACATTATGGACCTATGGTTCACTTTTGCAAGACTAAAACTCCATAAATCTTTGTTCTACAACTTAATTTGCATAAAAAAAAACCTTAAATTTTTCATATTATATACACAAAAAAGTGGTAAAATAGTATAAAAAAAAATCCAAAATGTACCAAGCGCCTAGGCGGAAGGCAGACCTCTCCGCCGCGCACCTGCCTACTGTCGTTTAGAACCTTGGCTATTTCAAAATATAACAATGTTGAGAAATGCAATCACAAAGCAACATATCTGAATTGCCCTATGAGATACGCTGCAAAATATGCTCATAATGGATCTACGTTGATATCATTTACTAAAATACCAGACTTACTAATAGAAGTAGGGCTTAATGTATACTTGTGCTCAATAAGATAGCAAAAGTGGTTTTTTAATCAAATAGATATACTAATTCTATGTAATTAAGAAATGTGGATTCTCTTTTTCATTTTTTTCCTCTTTTTTCTTCTTCTCTCATTAGCACATTGTTGTACATGTTTCTTTGCATTTGTTGAAAACTGAGTAGGCCTTATTAATTTGTACGAATAATATGTAGTCACATATCTAAATCACAATAAAGTTAAAAGCTTAGACTATAATGAATTCTTCTGTGCTGGAGCACACTATAATGAATTCTTCTGTGCTATAGACTTTTCATTAATATATAGTGTGACACAGTATAATTGTTTTTGTTGTGTTTAATCAGTTTCTTTAATCCTTTTTTTTTTCTTTCTATAATACTTATGTTTTTTTTACATGCCAGGTTTCAGATGCCATGTTACTGCATGCGAGTTTTTTATCCTGAAAATACTCCTACAACAAAGGAGGCATACTACTAGAGGACCATATTTGAAAAGTTTTATCCCAGCATACCAAAGTTTCTATTTGTCTTAGATTTTGGGATAATATGTGAAGTTCTTATTGCATTCTTTAGCTATCTTAAAATTATGAGAACTCTAGGAAACAATTTTTCAGAATTATGCTGATGTTATCATCTATTATTTAATTTATCAATCTCTCCGTTCAGGTCTTTGCAGCAGTGCGATCGAAAGTCACGGAAAATCAAAATCATGCTGCTCCAGAGATTCGCGCTAAGCCAGGCCAACCATGGGTAAGAGAATGGGATGATAAGAGAAAACAGGAAGGTGGGCCTAAGTACGGAAACCCGTGATTGCTACATACTACAAGTCCTATACAAAAAGATTTCATGCTACATCGACCATGACTTGATACAATGCGTTTGGATTTATGGCAACACCACATGAATAAGTTGTTACTATGAAATTGTCATCGGATCTCTGTAAGAAATAGGTTAATGATCCTCTATCAGTAGATGGATCGAGCAGAGGGATTGGTGTATTCAAACTTGCATTATGAGATTTTTATGTTGTTGCAATGAAAACTTAATTATATGTGAGAGATTTATGTTATTGCAATGGAAACATAATATATGTTGTCATTTTTCCAAGAGCATTTCCTCCAACGACATTTAAGTGTGGCCAACTTGTATCAAAAAATTGTCCTAACCGGAATTTTGCGGTCTTGGCGATGGAATTTCAGATGAAGGAGTCACAATGCCTTCATTAAAACATTATTCATAAACTAATGACAGTGCCTGACTGAAATTCCGATCTTCTTCAGGTCTGTTCTTAGTTGTCTAATTCTACTGCTGCTTGTTCTTTTGTTTCTTTTCAACAGTGAGTTAGTACTGACTAAATTAAAGAAAACATGGTGATTTCCCTAAGAGAATGTGAAATTTAGTCCAAAAACTTGGATTGCCAAGATACTGAGTCCCGTGCATATTCAAAGCTGTCAAAATTTTGACAGTCCTTCGTCGTCTTCGTCGTCCCAAACGGGACTGTTTCGATTCTGAAGCTTCGAAACTCCGTTAATGGAGTTTGAAACTTCAGAAATAGTCCCAAATGGGATTATCTACTACGAAACCATGCGAAAACATGGATTAACACACGGATTAAAGTTTAGGGATTTGGGAAGGAAAAGAAAGAAGCCAAAATTTCGTTTTTTTCATACTTAAAGTTGTGATGCCCCCTGACACTTTTCAAAGAGCATAAATATACCATCATTTAAACAAATTTGTGATGCCCACTAACAATTTATGGAGTGCCTTTATCAATTAACATTCTTTTTATTAATACATGTCGAGGTTACTCATTTTCAACAATTACAAAACTGGGGGGAATAAGTTTCTTTTAACAAACACCTCAATGCTTTTCATTGTCAGACAGCTAGGGACAGCAGCTTTCGATAAGCTTAAGCAATAATACGAAACTAAAGGCACAGTAGGAACCTGAAGCTGCTTCTTCTCCTTCTTCCTCTCGTTCCGCTTGGCCGACTTGGTCTTGGGCTTCCCGGCCGCGGCGGCGGAGGCGGCGGCGTCGAGGACCGGATCGTAGCCGGGAGGGACCTCCGGCTGGGCCTCCTTCTTCAACTGCGTCCATTCCATTCCATTCAAAAATTCAAAACCAAACCCCCCCCGAAAAAAATAAGGAGGAGGAGGACGAGGAAGAAAAGAATCATCGAAGAGGGGGGTATTTTGGTAAATATGGTGCTTACGAGGGCTCCTTTGGACTGGTAGATGGCGACTTCGTCCTGGGGGACGTAGCCGGCGCGGATGCGGACGGGCTTCCGGAGGGTCCCGTCGGGGCGGCGGGTCGGGGCGAGGATCCGCTCCCCTTCCTTAGGGTTTTTCATCGGACGGCTGACGCTGCTCTCCTCTTCGCCCATCCGATCTCTCTCTCCTAATCACAGCCGTTGCAGGTGCTGGAGAGATGTAAAGTGATCAAATCGATGATCACTTCTTCTTCTTCTTCTTTTTCCCTCCGTTAGCTTTTATTCACATCTCGACGACTAACATATGAATAAATTTAAATACTCCAATTATGGGACTCCCCTGATCATCTTTACCAATGCTAAGAGCAATGGGTGAGCATCGGTTCGGTTCGGTTCGGTTCGGTTCAAACCGAATCGAATATGTGAAAACCGAAATAACCGTAAATCGTATTTTTCAAAACCGAAAATCGAACCGTTTTTATAAAAACCGAACCGAATTAATTTGGTTCAATTTTCGGTCGGTTCGATTTCATGGGCCAATGTGCATGGCCTTCAAGTTTTTAGCAAAATTGACCTATTTAAATAACAAAATTTTAAAAAATATATGATATTATTGTATTTATGAATTGTTATATTACATAGAGTGAAAGATATTAGTATATATAGATTGAGGGTAGATAGAGAGATTGCTCAAAGAAGCACCGACATAGAATATGAGAAGATAGTGCACTCAGTTAGGGGTTAATAAACATTAGTATATGTATATTGTGGGTAGTTTGATAAATTACTAAATCTAAATTGGTTTTCGGTTCGGTTCGGTTTTTCAGATGAAGAACCGAAAACCGAACCGTTATTTCAAATTTTCAAATTTTCAAACCGTAAACCGAACCGATAACCGAAAAACTGAACCGTTTGTCATATTCCGGTTCGGTTCGGTTCGGTTCGATTTTTTGTCATCTAAACAAGGGAAGTTAAATTAATGTCTTTTCCTCCATTTTTCTTCCCCTCTCCCGCAAAGTTCCCAAACATAGTGCTAAACTCATTTTAGTTGTCAATTAATGCTTACCAAGTTGTTTTGCTAGTTGCCTCGTTTGGTTTGCGAAAAGAAAATGAAAGGAAATCATTTCCTTGGTATGATTTTCATTTTCGGTGTTTGAAAAATGTCAAAGAAATTGGAAAGGAAAGTAAATACTTGAAGGTGAAAAAGTGAATCGTTGCTTGAATGGATGAACTATGTTTTCCTCTAATTTATTTTCTATTGGAAATTATTTTTTTTTTTCCTAAATATCTTGGACACTCAAACATAAAAAAAATAATGACTTTTTTTTTTCCAACTCCGTAGTTCCGCGAACTAAAGGAGGATAAAAGTCACAAGTAGCTCACATTTGCAGGCTGACCTGTATAATGAAATCAATTAAATCTCAGACAGCATATCCCAATTTAGTAACTGTTGTGATAACTATCATGATCAATATAATTTGTGGGCCAATTCTTTTTTAATTCTTAAATTTGTTCAAAGTACAGATGAATATTCTCTGATAAGAACTTTTTCCAGTTACTTGCGTCCCTTGTCTAATGGAAGTAATACACCAAAGTTAGCAAGTCATTAACTACTATTCTCTTGTGATCTTGAGATGACTAGAATTTAGGATTCTGAGTGAATTTAGGAATACAATGAGATGAGAAGATGGTCCATTACCAGCAGAACCAGGACCGATTATGGGATAAGTCAGACAAGACTTGAGACTTGAGACTTGAGACTGGACAACCCTCCTTGCTAGAACAACACCCAAGTCTCAGCGTGATTCCACCAAAGATCAAGATTACAGATGACCACCAAAACCGGCTTACAATAAGAGTCAGGGACAACCAGAATTAACTCCGGATAGGACAAGTCAACCCATCCGTTATGTATGGAAAAAAAAATTAATTCTGTTTTTGTTTTAAAAATACTAAAAGAATATTCTTTAGTTTTGTGTTTAGATTTCGCTCGAAAACCGAAAATCAAATAAAACTTATAAAATTATATAAATACCCTCAATTTTATGAATATGTTGTGATTAAAAATGTGTATACTTTAAAAACATTAATTCTATGCATGTGTTTTGAAGTCCGACTTTAATAATTTAACAACTAATCCAACTCACAATTTAACCAAGATTTCAACTTTGGACTAGACCTATTAAAAAATAGAAATAGCCCAACCAAACAAACCGAAACGTATATTCGGTTAGGTTTTCGGTTTTGACTAATTCCAGTTTTTCTTGGGTTTCGCTTTTAGGTTTTTAGATTTTCAGTATTTCGCTCGGTTGAAACCAAATAAACCGAATGCCCACTACTCTGATTGATCCTCTTTATCATCTATTGTGGGATTGAGAAAAATTCTACGGAAACACCATCTTTGATTATGCGGTGTGTTGTATAGAAGAGCCATTGTTTAGGGCGCCCCAATTAATTATATCTCAACTTCTATAAGTTTATAGATGATCTAATTGAAATAATTGTCTCATGTTTTCTACAGAAAATATTGAGATGCTAAAATGTACATACAACTGATTTGATTGTGTCCAAAAATATACATCCATTGCAAAAAAAACTCAAGATTAACATTGATATTGATTTGATTTTTTTTCTCTCCTCCCATAAAAAAGAAGAAGAAAGTTTGAAGCTAATGAGAAATAAACTCTAGAAAGCCACCAATCCTCTGATCCTCTTGAAGGCTGTTTGATAGTAGTCCTCCTGATCATCCCTGTGTCTCTTGACAGCTGCTGTCCTCTGCACAACCACCACCACCACCTCCTCCTCCTCCTCCTCCACCATCATCGCGTCGATACGTAAGTTCGACACGATGGAAGAAAGCTCTTCTTCTTCTTCTTCTTCTTCGAGCATCGGTATCGCTGCTGCTGCTACGTCGTCGACCAGTCTCAGCGGCCGGAAGACTATCCGGTTCGACGGAAGCCTCCTCACCCACTCGGGCTGCTGCGGTTGCTTCTTCGGCTCGTCGCGGTAGCGGTGGACGACCTGGTCCGACGGGAGCTTCCACATCCAGTCAGGCTGCGGCTGCTGCTGCATTGGCTTCATCGGCTTCTTGGCGTGGGAGAAAGGAGAGGCTTCGTCTCTCTCTCTCTCTCTCTCTCTCTCTCTCTCTTGAGTTTCGAGTTTTGGAGCGGAGTACGAGCCTAACTAACTATATAATAGGATTAATAATATATAGCAATCCAATTATGGAAACATAGATATTTTATTTATGTATTTTAGGATTCCCTATCTTTATAATAAGGGATAATTTAGCAAATACCCCCATTCCAAATGTTAAAACTAGCATATACCCCCACTATTTATTTTATTTAGCAAATACCCCCACTCCTATGTAAAAGAGTGGGGGTATAACTTAAATTTTTATTATTTTATATCAAAAATGGGGGTATTTGTTAGATAAATAAAATAGTGGGGGTATATGCTAATTTCAACATTTAGAATGGGGGCATTTGCTAAATTATCCCTTATAATAACTACTAGCACCACGTTTAAAAAAAAAATCTAGATTATGATTGAAATATAAAATTTTAAATTATATTAGAATATTTAAAATATAATTTGAAAATTCAATTCTTCAACTGCGGCTGGGCCTCCTTCTTCAACTGCGTCCATTCCATTCCATTCAAAAAATTCAAAACCAAACCCCCCCGAAAAAATAAGGAGGAGGAGGAAGAAGAAAAGAATCATCAAAGAGGGGGGTATTTTGGTAAATATGGTGCTTACGAGGGCTCCTTTGGACTGGTAGATGGCGACTTCGTCCTGGGGGACGTAGCCGGCGCGGATGCGGACGGGCTTCCGGAGGGTCCCGTCGGGGCGGCGGGTCGGGGCGAGGATCCGCTCCCCTTCCTTAGGGTTTTTCATCGGACGGCTGACGCTGCTCTCCTCTTCGCCCATCCGATCTCTCTCTCTCTCTCTTCTAATCACAGCCGTTGCAGGTGCTGGAGAGATGTAAAGTGGTCAAATCGATGATCACTTCTTCGTTTTCCCCTCCGTTAGCTTTTATTCACATCTTGACGACTAACATTATGAATAAATTTAAGAAAATTTTTGAATTGCACCCCCACATTATTTAACCATATTCAATGTGCACCCCACAGTTTTATCATAATATATAATATTTTCATTTTCGTCAAAAACTGACGGTCCACTCCGTTGACCGTTAAGTTTTGACCGAAATACCCCTTCCCTTTTTCCAAGCTGACGAGGGGGAACTAGTAATAATGGTGATTTGTTAGGGGTATTTCGGTCAAAAATTAACAGTCAACGGAGTTGACCGTTACTTTTTGACGAAAGTGGAAGAATTATACATTATGGTAAAGCAGTGGGGTACACCTTGAATATGGTTAAATAATGTGGGGTGCAACTCAAAATATACAGAAAATTGTTAGAGAAATTTTGAGTTGCACCCCACTTGATTTATCCAAATTTAAGGTTCATCCCACACAATTTTTATAATGCAAGACACCCCCCACTTTTGACGGTTTTTGTCCTTCGTTAGCGGTCAACCCCTTTGACCCGTTTTTTTTGGACAAAAATGCCCTCTCCTTTTTCGCGACCCTTCGTTCCAAGACACCACCGCTGGCTGCCGCCCATCCCCTCCCTGTCCCACCCCCGCGCCCCCTCCACCTCCCCCCCCCCCTCGCTGCTCGTCGCGCGCTCAAAGTTTGACACAATGGTAAAAAAGAATTAAGTTTTGAGAATTTGCAAGTTGAGCATATCCAACCGTAAAAGTCTGGTTGGTGACGTCACATGTAGATTAGTTTTTTTTTTCTGTTAACGAAGTGGTTAGCAGGTGTGGGAGGATTAAGGATTTAGCCGGACTTTAAAAGTCCATGTGATGACGTCAGATGACGCTCATGGCTTTTAAAGTCCGGTTCACTTGGTGTAATGAGACAGTTTGCATATGTGAAGTCATGATTACTATGCAGAGTAAAGGCAGTTTGCATTAGAATAAGCAAATGGTTGTTGTGTTGTTAAAGCTCGAGTTGAAGTAGCCCATAATATATACTAGGTATTGTTAAATAATGATATATTAGCTGAGCAAATTTTTCAAAGGCAAGAAGAAAGAAACCAGCTGCGAGCACCCTTGGCCTTTCTACATGTAACAGAATTGCCCAAGTCCAACCTACAAATTAAGTGAACCAGACTTTAAAAAGTCCGGTTGTGAGCAGGGGCAGAACCAGGATTTTAGAGTAGGGTGGGCTAGCTATTATATAAGGTTTTAAAATTTTATGCCAAAAATTCGGTAGAGTTTCCCTGCACATAACTATGATGAACGAAATACAAGTATAAAAGTTAAACCAACTCAAGCTTTGACATTTAAGCATGAAGTCTAAATATTGCACATGAATTTCCATTAGTAAACTGGCAATACAAAGAAATAGCAAGTACAATACAAACCTTACTGAATGTTGTCACATTTATAAGTCTCATAGGGGCCTTCTTTTATAGCAATTTCTGATGAAGCTTTCAAAACATGATATTATATGGTCTTAAATGTTGGCCCAATGATTGTATCATATTTTTGAATATGGTTAATATGTTAAGTTTAGCATTTCATTATCACTAATCTTTACACTATCACTATACCATTTCTACTTATTCTTATACCTTTGGTGATATATGCCTATTGGTTTACTTTTTAGTGATATGAGCTTATCTATCTTAAATTTAATCGGGTTGCCAAAATCAAAATTATGTTTTTGATTGTGGTCATTCAATTAAGTTTAATCATTATAATATCACTAACATTTATGCTATCGCCTTAGCACTTATACTTAAACTCAGCATTGTCCTAATGTGCATTTAACCTATCATAGTTGCTACTACGTATATTGCTTTGTTCGTCTAACATGTACATGCAGAAAAGCAATAAGCAAGATCAATGTGGACATATGCAATGAAGAAATTATGGTGGGCCAAAGACGATGGATCCCACAAGATTTTTCTGAACCACCCGACGACATCTCTGGAGCCACGCACCGGGGGTTCCGCTGCCCGGTCAGCGGACGGGGGTCGAGGGGGCAGCGCCCCTCGTCGGGGGTTCGGGGGCGAAGCCCCCGAAAGGTATTCAGTTTTTACAAACTGGATATCTTTGGACAGCTGCCGCCAAGGGAAAAAGCCAGCACCTATCAAAGAAAGAAGCCAAGCCATGCCATCATCATTTCAAGACTCTGAAGAAGCCTGCACCTGCCTAAGTTTATCTGGAGTCTGTAATGAGTCTTAAGAATTATTGTAAACACAAGAAATGGATGGCAAAATCGAAAGCTAGGGCAGAAATAAGCCCAGGATCATTTTTGGTAGAAAACGGCATACCGACGGTATACCGGCGTATACCGACGGTATACCGATTTTCGTTCACAGAAAGTTTCTGTTTACAAAACCGGCATACCGACGGCATACCGGTCCATACCGACGGTATACCGCTTCCGAAACGTTGAAATTCCAACGGTCGGATTTTCAGCCATTAATGATCCCAACGGCTATATTTCTAGCCGTTGTAATCCCAGACCGGTATACCGCCGGTATGCCGGATCATACCGGCGGTATGCCGGTTCGTGACTGAAAAGTTGCCTTTGGCTTCTTTTCAAGCTTTGGTTATAAATAGCCTTGAACCCCTTCATTCAAGGTTGATGCTTTGAGCCTAAAAATTTCCAAACCACCAAAGCTTATCCACATACAACTCTACAAAGCCTTCATTTGCCATCTACAAATTGTGTTAGAGTTATTGAGTTGAAAAGTGAGATCTTCATCCTATTGTATAAGGAGATCAAAACCTATTGTGAAAGGTTGAAGTTGGAGAGTCTTCGTATCCAAACTCTCGGTTGAAGTTGGAGAGTCTTCGTATCCAAACTCTCGGTTGAAGTCGGAGAGCCCTTCGGATTAAAGCTCTTGTGTAAGAAGTTGGCGAGTTCTTCGGATCCAAACTCGTGTGTAACTATTTGCTCAAATAGTGGATTAAAGTCGGAGAGAGTTCCGGGACTGGACTGCCTCTTAGGAGGATACCAGGATATATCGGGTGTCGGTATTGTGTTTGCTTCTTCTCTTGCACTTATATTTTTAAATTGCCAATTAGCTTGTGCTAAGTGCTTGATTAGTTAGCTTGACCCTATTCACCCCCCCTCTAGGGTTCCTTCATTAAAGATATATGCATTCAGTTTTGAGCCTGCAAAAACATTGAACACAATCATTAAGTACAACTAAGCACATGAGCAACAAAAAAATGGAGAAAAAAACTTGTGGGACATTTATGGTACCTTTGGTGACTCGAAAGGCATGTCTAGGAAGATCAAAATATGAGCCAACTCCTATACCAATTGGCCTATATCTCAAGTATGATCAATAAGTACAGCAGCAACATATATAGCAAACAAAATCATCTATAAATCCAACCACAGCCAACTTGTCAAAGTCAAAATATTTCTTCTTTGACCCAATGCTGCCAACCAGTTCTGATGGAACATCCTGCAAGGAAATGAAAAGAAAACTTGAATAACATTTCTCTATATGCTTTTGTAATTAGATAATTGCATTTCATACCTTCTCTCTAACAAATCATAAACTATGTCAAATATGACATACAAAAAATTATATCCCAGCCCATTTCAATGAAACGGTGTCCTAGTGCCCTGTACCCGTCGATTCTTGAATTTAAAGAAATCATCTATTATCAATTCTAAGTCGAGGCCTTCAGCAAGTTCTCTTTCAATGTAAATCATCAAACAATCTGAGAGAAATCCATCTTCCATCTTGTTACGTAGTGACGTTTTAACAAGTTTCATAGCAGAAATTGCACGTTCTGTAGTTGCTGTGGAAACAGGAAGAGTTAAAACAAGACGAAGCAATCTATCAATCAAACCATAGCTCTCCGACTTCTTTGCTTCAACTAGCTTTTGACATAGCTCAGAAATAGTAGATATGTTCTGAAACCTTGGATCAAGAGGAATATCTTGTTGATAATGTTGTAGTTGACCTCTCAATATAAGTACTTCTTGTTCGGTAAAATCTTGAGTAGAATTTTTCAGCAAGACTACAAATATCATCAACTTCAAATGCTTTGAAGTCATCCCTTAGATCCAATGCCGAGCTAAGAATGAGAAGTTCCATTGCCCCTTCAGTGAACCTACTTTCTAATTCCTCAAGTTGAAAATTTATAGCCTCATTAAAGATATCAAAATGATAGTGATGCTCAAATGTAATGTCATCCCGTTGTTGGCAAGAGCGACCGCTACCCATAGTATAACGATCACTCATATTAGGTTTATCAATCGTATGTCTCTCACAAAATAAATTTACATTCATAAATAAAACATTCCATCCATCTTCTCTTAACTTGTGAAGAAGTTTTTTGGTAGTGGAAACAAGACTCATAGCATTCACGATGTCTTGAGATTTTTGTTGCAAGGCTTGACAAAGTACTTCTGTGATTCCCATTATCGCATTCATCAAATGCAACATGAATACAAATTCAAAGGATTTCATTGATTTCAAAGCACCCTTAGCTTCCCCATGTTGAGCTCTCTTTGTAGCATCTCTAGCAATGTTCTCAAGAACTGTACAAGTTGCATCAAACGTAATCATCAAGCGGCTAACTGAACCAAAATGAGAACTCCAACGAGTAGCTCCAGCTCGTTGTAAACTACCAATTTGATTACCCCCTCTACTAGTTTGAAGTTCACCGGTAGCAATTTTGAATGCAACTTCATATGCTTGAGCAGATCGAAACTCACTTTGACGCTTGGGAGAAGAAGAAATAAGGTTGACGATAGTTCCCACCATTGAAAAGAACAACCATATATCCTGCTCATCCTTAGCTGTCTCAACTAATGCTAGTTGGAGTCGGTGGGCAAAGCAATGCACATAATACGCATAAAGACATTGTTGGAAAAATAAAGCTTGTAGACCATTCCATGCACCACGCATATTGCTAGCACCATCATATCCTTGGCCTCTCATATTGTCGATAGAAAGATTGTACTTAGTAAAGACCTTGCATATCTCTTCTTTGAGAGTTAAAGCTGTGGTATTTTCAACCCCCACAACACCAAAAAACCGTTCACGTAAAATACCATCATCATCAACAAATCTCAAGATAATAGCCATTTGTTTCTCTATTGGACTCGTCTTGTGCTTCATCAACAAGAATACAAAATTTCTTATCCCCAATTTGTTCACGTATCTTACATTTCACCCCATGAGCTATAATATGCAAAACCTCCTTTTGAATCAATGGTGTAGTATATGAAGCATTTCCCGGAGCATTTTCTAGAACAACTTCAGCAACTTTTTCATTCCAACTTGCGACAAAGTTTAGCAATTCAAGAAAGTTTTCCCGATTTCTTGATCCAATTGACTCATCATGACCTCTAAAGGCACATCCTTGATATGCAAGCCATAAAACACAACGAATAGTGGCCTTCACTCACAACCGATTTTTCTCTACCAACTCTTTAGATTGTACTTTAAACATGCTTTCTATGCCTCTTGACAGTCTCTTTAAATTTTCATGAGACCGTACATGAGCCATGTGTGTCACTTGTCACGACCCGCACCCGGATATACGGGTACGAATACGTGGGCCACGCCCAGCCTACGTCGCGGTATCGGCGGTAGAACGCTGTCAAGTATACTATACTAACTACAACATCTAAGATCCATAACTATGAAATGTACTCATGTCACATCACGAAAACTAAGGAAGATAAGACAAGAAATAATAACAATATCACTAGAACAACTAAAATCTACAATGATTCTATGACAGGAAATAAAGAAGGAACAACAAGACTAACTAAAGATAACTACCAGACAACTCACATAGAAGAATAGTGAGATCCACCTCAGCTAGCAACATCATGAAGTCCACTAATGGTATAACAACTCCTAAAATATTATCAACGATATCCTGTCAGGAAAATGAGCAAGTACAAACACTAACAACAGTTCCATGTGAATTGACAAATTCTATAAGAGACAATATAATGAACTACAAGACAAAGATATATGAAGACTTGGGAACCATTCGAAAGTCGAGTTACAACCCTTAAACCAAACAAGGACCAGGGTTGTAACTCTTCTCCCTAGCAGAACTTAGTCTCCAATCAAGGTACAATGTAAAGGCATGTAGAGCATGTGAGTAAATAAAATCATAGCATGGTGAGAAGTACAGAAAGTAAAACTGAACTGGAATATAAGATACGACAATAAATGTAAAATGTGATTTGAATTATTAGAGCGAAATGTGATCGGCTAGGGAGTCATGGTAGGATTATCCACTTGGCCCGACAATCACAGGAAAATCTCTGGAAAGGGTCATGCCGGCCAACCTGGATAACCCGGCAAGGGGTGTCTGCTACACCCTACGTGAGGTGAGGGTGGCGCTAGCAAAATAGTGACAGGGAGGCTTTGATCACATAACCCCTAATAATTCCCCATCCCCGAATAGTATAATGGACCTGGACATGACACGTCATGACACGGTATTCCCTAAGAGGATAGCTACTCCCTCTCAGAAATCGGTGTCTATACAAGTACATGAAACAAGGCAGGAAATGTACATATATACCAAGAAAATTCAGGAACAACATCTCATGTCATGATCCAACATATACTAGTCCGTGAACCATCGTGACTGGGAATCAAGTAAGACACTACGACTGAATCGGATATAACAGATATCAAGACAATGAAAACTATCAGTGAATGTACTCGCCTGCGATCCTGAGCTGTCAATGGGGTCGATGCTCAGAGGGATGCCACAGACCTAAAGATAAGATATATATAAACTAATTAGGGTTCAACAGTGTTAGGCTTGATGCTATAGTATAAGCTACGTAATCTAGGTCAGACTCAGTCAACTAAGTCAAACTAGGTCACACTGAGTCACACTAGGTCAAACTAGGTCACAAGAAGTCAAACCAAGTCAAACTAGGTTAAACTGGGTCAATGGTTGACTTACAGTTGACTTTTGGTCAACTGGTCAACTTTGGTCAACCAAGGTCAACTAGTCTAAACTAGGTCAAATGTTGACTCTACTTCGACGTTTAGTCAAAGCAGTCAACCATGGTCAAACAGGGTCAAGGCTAGTCTCTATAAACATCTACAAGGTCAACCCATCAATTTCAGTGATTGTGAAATCACCGGAAATTGATGGAACTCAAAATACCACAAAAGGAGAAGGATTATAATAATAGGGTAAAAACCTACAGATGTTTGTCGGATGATAAAATAAATATCACTAACATGTCCAGAATGGTCAAATCAGCTAGGATAGCCTATCCAAAAGTCCAATTTGGACACAGGGGCAAAAACGATAATTTTGGGCCAAAGTGATGTCCGCCGTTGGACACACTTTGCACTGAAAAATGTGCCAAAATAAAAGTGCACAAAACCTAACAAATTATATGTCCACGAATCCAGAATGACGATACGAACCCAACGGTATATCCAGAATTGGATTCCGTTGACCCGATCTCAAATTGGTCCGTTGACCAGGACATTGGAAACCGATTTGCACGGAAAAGCGTGTCGGAGCTAATGTCCTCAAAACTCAGCAAATTATATGTCAACGAGTCCAGAATGACGATACGAACTCAACGGTATATCCGGAATTGGATTCCGATGAGCCGAACTCAAAATGATCCGTTGACTCAGAAAGTGGGACCCGCTTTGCACCGAAATGCGTGCCAGGGCCCACGTTCTCCAAACCAAGCAAACTTTATATGAAAACATGCCAGAACGACGCCACGAGTCTACTGGTGGTGTCAGAAATTGAATCCGGAGTCCCGGATTCAAAAATAGAATTTTACAAGTGCGATACTAAGAATTCGAACGGCCAACTTTGGCGTCGAATTCGACCGACCTAACAAGCTCAAATTGAAATGAAATCTAAAGGGGGCAGGAAGAGGGTTATACCAGCTGTGCACCGGAACTGGTAGCACGCAAAACGGAGCTACAATGACGAAGATACGAACCCGCGAAGTTGGCGTCGCAAAACTGTCCAAAAACAGTACAAATTAAAACGATAACTTGGTGGCCGATTTTGATGTATCAAACGACGAAATTAACGGTTCAAATTTGAGAGGGATGAAGGGGTATATACCGAGATTGAGACGGAGCGAAGAAATCGCCGATCCAACGGTCGGATTGTCCAGAAATTTGGCATGAAGTTGCTGTCCCGGACGCGAATTCTGACTTCGTTTCTGAGCGCGCGCCGACGGGAACCCGTGCCAAACGCACGAATCGACTATTTAACACGTCGGGGAGGACAGTGCGCTGCTGCTGCTGCGGCTGACGCCTCGCTGCGGGGACGCGCCGGCCACGTGGTGGCGCATGGCGGGGGGGAGGCTTGGACTGGTGGAGGTGGTAGCGTTGGTGTGGTGGTGGTGGTGATGAATGGAAATGGTGGTGGAGTTGATAATGGTGATAATGGTGATGGTGGTGATGATAGTCATGGTGAAGGAGAAGGAGAGGGAGGAGCTCGGGTTGGAGGAGAGGGAGAAGCTCGGGTTGGAGCTCGGCATGGGAGCTGGGCTCGGCCAGGGAGAAGTGGAGGCTGTGGTGGTGGTGTTGTGTGTGGTTTTAGAGGAGAAGGAGGTGTATATATGTGTATTAATATATATAGAGAGAGAGTGTGAGAGTAGAGAGAGAGTGAGATATTTGAGAGAGAAAAAGTAGAGTGAGGGGGGGTTTCGGCTAGGAATAGGGGGAGGGGGTGTGCTCCTGCTGTGATGGGAGAGGGTGAGGGGGTGAGGTAAGTGTTTGTTTGGAGAGAGAGAGAGAGAGAGTTATTATATATAAATATATATGATATTTAGAAAGAGAGAGAGATAGTGATAGGTAGAGAGAGAGAAAGAGAGGGGAGAGGGAAAAGGAGGTCGGCCAAGGGGGTGAGGTGGCTGTGAGGTGGAGGGGTTGGGGTTGTGTGTGTGTTTGTTATAGGAAAGAGAGTGAGAGAGTTATATTATAATATATATATATATATATATATATATATATATATATATATATATATATATATATATATATATATATAAGAGAAAGAAAAGGAGATATTTATATATATATAGAGATATTTTTGAGTAGGAGAAAAATGGGAAAATATCAGTGGGGTGTACGGGCAGTAATGACAGGGCCCACACCAAACTGGGTCGGACGTTGGGCCAAGTTTGGGCAAAGTCGAAGCCAAGATTTAATTAATTTATAAATTAAACCAATTAATTCATGGATGAATTGGGGGCACAAGAGAGATCAATTTGATAGCGCGCAAGTGGCATGTGCATAGTAGGCTCAAAACAGGCCAGGGCCATATATTGGGTTGACTGGATTGGACCGATGTCGGGCCCGAAAATTAAGTTGGAAATTAAATCACAAATTACGGCAGACGATAAATTGGTCTAAATTGACCCGAAGTTGTGCGAATCAAATGGAGCACAAGGGAACAAGTTCGAGTGGGACACGAAATATCAATATGAAGATAATCTCGTCTACTACAAACTTCAAGAAGGAAGTTTCCAGAGACTGGCGTCCCTGATGCTCTAGAATTCCAAGTCACGGTAAAGAGCATTTAAAGATCAAAATTAATTATATAGAAATGAATTATTGAAAATAATTCATTAGAAAATTCGAAAAATAATTCAGAAAATTCAGGGGGCTTACATCACTTTCCGTTCCCGGAATGCGTATTTTTATACGTATACCGCTTGCCCGAATTTATTTAGTATCTGTCATGCATTTATTTTATATTTAATTCTTTTAATTTCATGCTAATTATTTTTTTGTATTTTATTTTCTGCTTTTTCTTGGCTCTTGGTTCATTTCGGTTCATGGTGAGCCAACTTGGTTTGGCTTTACATGGAAAGGAATGGGTGGCTAGGATTTGATGGAGTAGGATGGATGGTGGAGATGCACTTGACCTTGATATAAAACTTCTTCTTTCATTCTCTCTCTTCATTCATTCACATTTACTCCTCCACCAAACCCTAACCCACCTATGAGAGGCAAGTACATCTTGCACACCATGAGGGATTTCATGCATTCCTATTTATTTTTAGTCTATGTTGTTCATCTTCTCTTCCTCTACAAGTTTAGGTCTTGAAGTTCTTGATTTCCATGGATGGTTTGGTGTAGATCTAAGTTTCAAGTTTTGGTTTTCATATGGATTTTATGGTTTTTGATCTATCAAACTTTGTTATTTTAAAAAATAAGTGGTTCCATGTTGTAGAGAATTTAATTCTGCTAAACTTTGGCTTTTGAAAAGTTAGATTCCGATTTATTTTGAGAAAGTTATGGCCAAAACAATTTTGGTCAAACTTCTATGTTCATCTGCAGCATGAGACGCATGTCGCAGTAGAACTGCATAGATGTCGCGGTTGGGCCGCATAGGCCGCATGTCGCAGTTGAGCCGCATAGATGTCGCGGTTGGGCCGCATGAGGCCGCATGTCGCAGTTGAGCCGCATAGATGTCGCGATTGGGCCGCATGAGGCCGCATGTCGCCGTTGAGCCGCATAGATGTCGCGGTTGGGCCGCATAGGCCGCATGTCGCAGTTGAGCCGCATGCATGTCGCAGAATAGGTCGCATATGCCTATTTTGGTTGTTTCTGACTGTTATATGTCCTATTTTGACTGAATTATGGCTAGAATTTCTTTCAACTCCCAACATGAAAGTTGTAGATCTTTTTCTTGGCTTCAAGAATGTGTTACCAACTATTTTATGCTAGTTATAGACTCGACCATGCTTAATACTAATTTGACTTTCATGCCTTGTCACGAATTGACCCCGACTGTTACTTTGACTAATAATTGATCATGCGTTCCTAGTTGGAACTAAGAGACTGGCTAGTCGTCTTATTGAATTGAATGAATGAGACACGTTTATATTAATTATGAACTATTATAATCGACTGGCTGATCCCGAATATTGACATACAGGCACATGCAGGCTTCAATTTATTTATTTATTTATTTATTTATTTTACAAAAGCAGCATGTGTACTTTATGGTCAAGGCATGATTACTCCGTGGTTAGTTCTGATTGTTGCATTACGCTATATAAGACCTGCAATCTAACCGCACTGGTATCGTTGTAGAGTTTTGCATATCGTACCCCGTACGAAAGTACTCATTTGAATGACCATGACCCACGGCATGGGATTTCACTTAACGTAGAGACTATTAAGTTAAATAAAATAATGATTGCATGGAGAGAATGGATTTCCGAGTTCTTACATGGCAGCCCTCTTGGGACTAGTAGTGCCCGACAGGCCGGCTGGTCCCCATAGATACTGCAAATCTGCCACACGGGCAGGGAACGGTATCTGGTTATATTATCAATTGTATATTGTATATTGATAACGGACGTCCTGCTGGGACTCGTCTAATTCATGATTGGTGCAATTGATTGACTGGATAAACTAGCATTGCTTGCACATAGTAAGAACTGAGAAATCTCTATTGCATAATTCCAGGATAACTTGGAACTCACAGTAGCAAGCCGTAGTAGTTGAATGGCCGTTTAAATTAACTTGTTTGTGTACTGTATGTCCTCTGTTACCTAACTGAGATGATCAGAATGTCAGGACATGACGTGCCAACTTCTGTCCTTGTTTGGTTGGAAGGTTGGTTCGAAGTGTCGTGATACTATGTGAATCCCAGTAGAAAGCAGAGATCTAATTATCATATTTTCTCATTACTGGTTTTAATCTCTCATATCGTGCTTCCTTGCGGTACTTGCTGTTAGAGGTCTAACCTCTCTGGTTTTGTATGGCCAGATTTAGAGCCGGTCCCCGATGATCCAGCTTACTTCTACCTCCACGATGGTCAACACTAGAGGGATGATCGCAGGAGGGCTCGAGTGGGTTTTCTTACTTCCCCGCTCGTTTTGTTAAATACTTTATACTTTGCCGTTTGGCACCGACATGTTAGTCGGATTGTCTTGTACCTACTTTTGCATAATTGTAACTAAGTCAGGCTGCAGCTGATAACAATTGTGTATACTGACTACATCATCTGGCTGTGTTTTATAAAGCCAGATATCAAGAATATTTTGACTGAGCGTTTGGGACGCCTTACTGCTTTATCTCACATGTTCTATATTTCTGTTTCTTGTTTGAATGATTGAGACAATAGATGAGAAGTGACCATAGTGAGACTTTTATGTAGTATGCACCCCCTCGTCTTTTAGACAACATTGATCGTATTATACGGTATTCATCTACCCGTAATACGTAGCTGGCTGAGTTATTCCTCCGCTCTCCAGTATTCTGGTTCTGGGGCGTGACAAGGTTTTAGTGGTGGCCCATGCAGGTCTGGTTTCAGACTTGTGGGGTGTTTTAATTTATAGGATGTCTCAATCACACATGTTTTCCCTTGATCTCATGATTCGTTACTCTCGACTCTAGCTTGACAATCCGGTATCCTTTGACTTCATTGATCTTTCCAGTCCGATCGTTTGATTGTTCTCTTGTCCCTTTTCTTAGGGGCACCTCGTCCGCATCTGTTAGGACTGGGCAACAACAACAAGGGCAACACGGACAACCTGACCATGTTGGTCAGCAACAAGGGCCGGTACTAACTCAAGAGACCATCCAAGAAGAAGTAATAGTGGAAGCAGCAGCTGGACCGCAGTATCCGGATGTTCCACCACCACCAACAGTTCCACCTATCCCTGTGGAAGTAGACACACCGGCCCTTCTGGAGATCATTAGAGGAATGATGGCTACTCAGCAACACCAGATGTTAGCCCAGCAGCGCATGCACGCTCAGTTGCAGGAGCAGAACGTACTACTCAACCAAGGGTTGCAGACGGTATTGGAAAGAGGGACGAGGCCAGATTCAGGAGCATCAGCCAGGTTTTGCAAGTACAACCCCCGTCGTTTCGAGGGCACGGAAGATGCCATCTCAGCAGATGCATGGCTTAAGGATATTGAGGCTATTCTGACAGCAGCTAAGGTGCCGGCAGAAGAACGTGTGGATCAAGTGAAGTTGTTACTTCAGGATCTCGTACGTGATTGGTAGGAATCAGAGGAAGTAGGTATCAGACGTCCTGTTGCTTGGGACGATTTTACAGCAAGATTTAAGATGAAGTACTATGGAGTTGTGGCGCAGTTTGAGCTACAACAGAAGTTTATCAACCTCAAGCAGGCCGGCAAGACGGTAGATGCTTACGCAGCGGAGTTCTACAGATTGAGTAGGTTCGCCCCAGAGATGGTAGCAACGGAGAGCCAGAGGGCTATGAGATTTCAGCAAGGGTTTCACCTTGAGCTCTTGCAATTGATAGAGGGGCACAATTATCAGACTTTTGACGAAGTATTGACGGCAACCCGAAGGCATGAGATCACCGTTCAGAGGATCACAGCAAGGACTGGAGGTCAGAAGAGATCCCACAGTCAGATTGAAGGAGGAGGGGGAGCAGCTCCCCGAACAACAGCACCATCCCTTGGCATTCGCATCCACGATGTGGCAATGCGAGGGCCAGCACCACCATCCAGGCAGCAACAACAGCAACAGAGGAAGAACCAGCAACCCCCAGCGGACTGCACTTATTATGGGAAGATAGGGCACACTAGAGATGTGTGCCGGGCATTGAACGGACTGTATTTGATATGTGGAAATCCAGATCATCGGATTACCACATGTCCCATGAATTCGAGGTCAGGAGGACCAGCGCAGCAGTTTCCTGCTCTGCCAGCACCAGGGACAGGACAGTATCGAGGACCAGCGGTAGCAGTGAGACCGTTGGCACAGCGTCCGTTAATGCCACAAGCTCAGATGTTTCGGCAGCAGGGACCGTCGATGCAGCAACACCAGCATAGACCACCCCAGCATCATCAAGGAAGGGGCCAGCAGCAACACCAGGCTAGGCCGCAACATGGGAACCAACAAGGAGGTCGAGGGCAGGCCTTCACTCTGTCCTTGGAGGAGGCATTAGCATCGGGAGATGTTGTGGCAGGTAACATTCTCGTCGCCTCATATCCCACAGTAGCATTGTTTGATTCGGAAGCATCACACTCATTTATATATGCACAATTTGCGACACGGCTAAGAATGGAGTTCGAGGCATTGCCAGGGAGGTTGAATATACTCACTGATAATGGGCTCGTAGGAGTTAGTAGAGTTATTCTAGCGTGTTATGTTGTAGTTTGCGGGCATTCCTTACCCGTCCGGTTGATAGAATTTCCTGTTGGAAATTTCGACGTTATCTTAGGCATGGACTGGCTGAAAGACAGTCATGCGACAATAGATTATCGTAGAGGGAGTGTATCTTTTGATATTCCAGGCATGAAGAGGTTTACCTTATTCAGATCAGTGGCAACTCAACAAGAGCAGGGAGTAGTGACGACAATGGAAGAAGTTCAAGTTCCGAAGGTAGTTGAAGAGTTTCTGGATGTATTTCCTGAAGAACTTCCAGGTCTACCACCGGTTAGGGATATTGAGTTCAGTATAGAATTGGCACCTGGAACTAAACCAATATCAGATCGAGTTTACAGAATGGCGGATTCAGAGCAGGCCAAGGTATATCAGCACATAGAGAAACTGAAGGAGAAGAAGTTCATCCAAGCTAGCATATCGCCATGGGCAGCACCAGTGGTACTTATAGGAAAGAAGGATGGATCATCCAGATTGTGTATTGATTACAGGAAGCTTAACACGGCAACAGTAAAGAACAAGTATCCACTACCAAGGATCGACGGCTTATTTGATCAGTTGAGCAGGGCTAGAGTTTTCTCCAAGATAGATCTTCGTTCAGGGTACCATCAGGTGAGGGTTCGGAAGGAGGATATTCCCAAGACAGCCTTCAGGTCGAAGTATGGGCATTATGAATTCTTGGTAATGCCGTTTGGTTTGACCAATGCTCCAACAATATTTATGGACTTGATGAACCGCATCTTTATGCCGTACTTAGATCAGTTTATCGTGGTGTTTCTCGACGACATTCTTGTATACTCTACTAGTGAAGAGGAGCATGAAGACCACCTCAGGAAAGTGTTACAGGTTTTGAGAGAGAACCAGTTGTATGCCAAGCTCAGCAAGTGTGAGTTCTGGACGGATCACATTTCATTTTTGGGTCATATCATATCAGGAGCTGGAGTAGCAGTAGATCCCAAGAAGGTAGAAGCAGTAGAGAGCTGGCCAGTACCCAAGACCGTAGCTGATGTACGGAGTTTCTTGGGATTGGCAGGATATTACAGGAGATTCGTATCGGATTTTGCAAGACTTTCAGCACCCATGACCCGCTTGACACGGAAGGATGTGCCATTCGTCTGGTCGGCAGAGTGCCAGGCATCATTTGACACCTTGAAGCAGAAGTTGATATCAGCGCCTATTCTTACATTGCCAATTGGACCCGGAGGTTTTAAAGTATATTGTGATGCGTCAGGTAAAGGACTTGGATGTGTCCTCATGCAGCATGGAAAGGTGATAGCGTATGCATCTAGGAAGCTTCGGGACCACGAAAAGAATTATCCAACTCATGACTTGGAGTTGGCGGCAGTAGTATTTGCTTTGAAGCTATGGAGGCATTACTTATATGGTGATCGAGTGGATATGTACACAGACCACAAAAGTCTGAAGTATATCTTTACTCAGAAGGAGCTGAACATGAGGCAGAGAAGATGGTTAGAGCTGATCAAGGATTATGACGTGGAGCTTCAGTATCATCCAGGCAAGGCTAATGTGGTAGCAGACGCTCTTAGCAGGAGAGGCAGCGCATTTATGTTGACAACACAGAAGCACATTTTAGAAGACCTTCAGGAGATGGGCATTGAGGTTATACTTCCTAGTGATGTAGGAATTCTGGCGAGTCTACGAGTTCAATCCGACTTGGTAGACATGATCAAGGCAGCTCAGGCACAGGACCCAAGGATTCAGAAGCTTAGGGCAGAATGTGAGTCAGGACTCAGGAAGGAGATGCAAATTTACGAAGATGGTACGCTTAGGTTTGGATCACGCCTATGTGTGCCTAGTGGAGATATCAGACAGGAGGTTATGACAGAAGCTCACAGTTCTCAGTATTCTATACACCCTGGAGGGACCAAGATGTACCAAGATATCAAGCAGCACTTCTGGTGGAACGGAATGAAGAGGGAGATAGCTAGATTCGTTTCCCGTTGCTTGGTATGTCAGCAAGTGAAGGCAGAACAGCAGAGGCCAGCTGGATTATTGCAACCGCTTCCTATCCCGGAATGGAAGTGGGAACACATCACAATGGACTTTGTGACCGGTTTACCGAGATCACCAAGTGGTAAAGATGCTATTTGGGTGATAGTGGACCGGCTTACAAAGGTAGAACACTTTCTCCCTTTCAGAGTAGGGCAATCTACAGAAAAGTTGGCAGAGTTGTATATGCAACAGATAGTCAGGCAGCATGGAGTCCCTGTCAGTATTGTATCCGACAGAGATACCCATTTTATATCACATTTCTGGAAGAGCTTACATCATAGTCTGGGCACCAAGTTAAGATTTAGCACGGCTTACCATCCACAGACGGACGGGCAATCAGAAAGAACAATTCAGACTTTAGAAGATATGTTGCGAGCTTGCACCCTAGATTTTGGAGGATCTTGGGAGAGCCACCTGCACTTAGTTGAGTTTTCATACAACAACAGTTATCAAGCCAGTATCCAGATGGCGCCATTCGAAGCTCTATATGGTAAGAAGTGTAGATCGCCACTAGCATGGGATGATATCGGGGAGAGGAAGATGTTAGGCCCGGAAATGATTGTTCAGACAGTTGAATTAGTCAAGGGAATTAGAGAGCGACTTCGAGTTGCACAGGACCGGCATCGTCATTGGGCGGACCAGCATCGTAGACCGCTAGAGTTTTCTGTTGGGGACCACGTGTTCTTGCGGATCTCACCTACCCGTGGGGTCATTAGATTTGGCGTTCGCAGGAAGTTGAGTCCGCGATACGTAGGACCATTCGTTATCCTTGATAGGGTAGGCGATATTGCTTATCGTTTATCCCTTCCACCTTCGTTACGAGAGGTGCATGACATATTTTATGTATCTCAATTGCGAAGGTATGTATCGGACCCCAACCATATCCTTGATCATTCTGAGTTGGTTGTTGGTACCAACTTGTCTTACGAGGAGCAGCCGGTGTCCATTTTGGACCGGAGAGAGAAGATACTCAAGAACCGAACAATTAGCCTTGTCCGGGTTGCTTGGGGTCATCACTCATTAGGAGAGTCAACATGGAAACGTGAGGATGATATCCGATCACGGTATCCACATCTGTTTGACTCACAAGGTATATTTCTTCCCGTGTACCTTGATTGCCTTAACCCCTCATGCTTGTCACCTCATAGATAGAATTACTTGATATCGTAGATTGTTAATATATATATGTTATCTGCTAGTTGAACATTGAAGAATGATTGCTTGCTCAAGTTTCTTGTACCTAGATCAGCTCGGGTTTTTTTTTCCTATCCTGCTTGGATTTGAAATTCCGAGGACGGAATTTATCTAAGGTGGGTAGAGATGTCACTCCCCATTCCCGGAATGCGTATTTTTATACGTATACCGCTTGCCCAAATTTATTTAGTATCTGTCATGCATTTATTTTATATTTAATTCTTTTAATTTCATGCTAATTATTTTTTTGTATTTTATTTTCTGCTTTTTCTTGGCTCTTGGTTCATTTCGGTTCATGGTGAGCCAACTTGGTTTGGCTTTACATGGAAAGGAATGGATGGCTAGGATTTGATGGAGTAGGATGGATGGTGGAGATGCACTTGACCTTGATATAAAACTTCTTCTTTCATTCTCTCTCTTCATTCATTCACATTTACTCCTCCCAAACCCTAACCCACCTGTGAGAGGCAAGTACATCTTGTACACCATGAGGGATTTCATGCATCCCTATTTATTTTTAGTTTATGTTGTTCATCTTCTCTTCCTCTACAAGTTTAGGTCTTGAAGTTCTTGATTTTCATGGATGGTTGGGTGTAGATCTAAGTTTCAAGTTTTGGTTTTCATATGGATTTTATGGTTTTGATCTATTAAACTTTGTTGTTTTCAAAAATAAGTGGTTCCATGTTGTAGAGAATTTAATTCTGCTAAACTTTGGCTTTTGAAAAGTTAGATTCCGATTTATTTTGTGAAAGTTATGGCCAAAACAATTTTGGTCAAACTTCTATGTTCATCTGCAGCATGAGACGCATGTCGCAGTAGAGCCGCATAGATGTCGCGGTTGGGCCGCATAGGCCGCATGTCGCAGTTGAGCCGCATAGATGTCGCGGTTGGGCCGCATGAGGCCGCATGTCGCAGTTGAGCCGCATAGATGTCACGATTGGGCCGCATGAGGCCGTATGTCGCCGTTGAGCCGCATAGATGTCGCGGTTGGGCCGCATAGGCCGCATGTCGCAGTTGAGCCGCATGCATGTCGCAGAATAGGCTGCATATGCCTATTTTGGTTGTTTCTGACTGTTATATGTCCTATTTTGACTGAATTATGGCTAGAATTTCTTTCAACTCCCAACATGAAAGTTGTAGATCTTTTTCTTGGCTTCAAGAATGTGTTACCAACTATTTTATGCTAGTTATAGACTCGACCATGCTTAATACTAATTTGACTTTCATGCCTTGTCACGAATTGACCCCGACTGTTACTTTGACTAATAATTGATCATGCGTTCCTAGTTGGAACTAAGAGACTGGCTAGTCGTCTTATTGAATTGAATGAATGAGACACGTTCATATTAATTATGAACTATTATAATCGACTGCCTGATCCCGAATATTGACATACAGGCACATACAGGCTTCAATTTATTTATTTATTTATTTTACAAAAGCAGCATGTGTACTTTATGGTCAAGGCATGATTACTCTGTGGTTAGTTCTGATTGTTGCATTACGCTATGTAAGACCTGCAACCTAACCGCACTGGTATCGTTGTAGAGTTTTGCATATCGTACCCCGTACGAAAGTACTCATTTGAATGACCATGACCCACGGCATGGGATTTCACTTAACGTAGAGACTATTAAGTTAAATAAAATAATGATTGTATGGAGAGAATGGATTTCTGAGTTCTTACATGGCAGCCCTCTTGGGACTAGTAGTGCCCGACAGGCCGGCTGGTCCCCACAGATACTGTAAATCTGCCACACGGGCAGGAAGCGGTATCTGGTTATATTATCTATTGTATATTGTATATTGTATATTGATGACGGGCGTCCTGCTGGGACTCGTCTAATTCATGATTGGCGTAATTGATTGACTGGGTAAACTAGCCTTGCTTGCACATAGTAAGAACTGAGGAATCTCTATTGCATAATTCCAGGATAACTTGGAACTCACAGTAGCAAGCCGTAGTAGTTGAATGGTCGTTTAAATTAACTTGTTTGTGTACTGTATGTCCTCTGTTACCTAACTGAGATGATCAGAATATCAGGACATGACGTGCCAACTTCTGTCCTTGTTTGGTTGGGAGGTTGGTTCGAAGTGTCGTGATACTATGTGAATCCCAGTAGAAAGCAGAGATCTAATTATCATATTTTCTCATTACTGGTTTTAATCTCTCATATCGTGCTTCCTTGCGGTACTTGCTGTTAGAGGTCTAACCTCTCTGGTTTTGCATGGCTAGATTTAGAGCCGGTCCCCGAGGATCCAGCTTACTTCTACCTCCACGATGGTCAACACTAGAGGGATGATCGCAGGAGGGCTCGAGTGGGTTTTCTTACTTCCCCGCTCGTTTTGTTAAATACTTTATACTTTGCCGTTTGGCACCGACATGTTAGTCGGATTGTCTTGTACCTACTTTTGTATAATTGTAATTAAGTCAGGCTGCAGCTGATAACAATTGTGTATACTGACTACATCATCTGGCTGTGTCTTGTAAAGCCAGATATCAAGAACATTTTGACTGAACGTTTGGGACGCCTTACTGCTTTATCTCACATGTTCTCTATTTCTGTTTCTTGTTTGAATGATTAAGACAATAGATGAGAAGTGACCATAGTGAGACTTTTATGTAGTATGCATCCCCTCGTCTTTTAGACAGCATTGATCGTATTATACGGTATTCATCTACCCGTAATACGTAGCTGGCTGAGTCATTCCCCCGCTCTCCAGTATTCTGGTTCTGGGGCGTGACAATATGAAAGGAATTTGGACCTCCCATGTGTTGCAAAAAAGAACAATTTTTTCCATCATTCACCCGCTTCCAACTTCCAAATCCATCTTTTGTAAATGTAGGACGCTTAGAAGGATATGTTTCAAAGAGAAAGCATGGAAAACAATACACTTTATCCTTCACGGGAGAATATTCTAACTAAGGAAAGTCTTTAAACCACGAGGCAATAAATCGACGATTTTGTTCTCCGGATGATTTAGAGGATGGATATCCTTGTAGTGGTTGATATGGTCCCGCATTGATATAAGCCCGTCGAACTTCGTCCCGTTGATTAACGGGGTATTGGCCTATTTGAAGACGTAACCCCGGATCCCGTTCAAAAGAAGCAACATCAAATTCTATAGGCTCCACTCTTTGAACTTTAGTACGGCGTTCTTCATGAACTTCAACGGAAGGAGGAAATCTTCCATCAACTTCATTTATAGGATGTTGCTCATCGTTGTCATTGGAATGATGTTGCTCACCCACTTCTCTAGATGTAGTCCCCTTGGACATATCCTCTTTTGATTTTTCATTGTTGTTTGTCTTGTAGAACGAAAGCATAGTTTTTTTTTGGCTTGGGTGTTCGACTCATTCTTAAAGATACTTGATTATCTAGATAAGCCAAAAAAAAAAAAAAATCATATATCAGTAACTAATGTAGACGCATCTTAATTATTCACTGAACAATTGTCTAGTTTAAATCATTCCAGATAAGTAGATAATAACGGAGTCTTGTATACTCAACAAGTAAAGAACATTAGGGATTCATGTTGTAAGTACTTTAACTGATATCATGACTACATATACAAGATCCATACTCATAGGCAGCAGCAGCACTCAGAAATCTTATTCACTGAAAGAAAAGAAAAAAAAATGTGTGTAAAGTCTCTTCTTCCGATTCTTATTCATGTTGCATTTGATGAAGAAGAAGAAAAAATCAGACTTCAAGTGGATGACTGGAAAGAAGAAGAAGAATCGGAACTCGGAAGAAGAGAGGTTATTTACTAGAGAGAAAAATCAGACTTCAATCGGAAAAAAAAAGCTCAACAAATATAGACGCAACAAATGGTCAAAAATTAATAGAAGAGGAAGCAAAAGCTGGTGCTGGGTCTGCAACCCTTTACATGACCCTATGATACATGCTGGCAGATTTTGCTCTGGATAAGAATAGGGATGTCTAGGAATGATGGTCCAAGTGAAGAGCCAGCCATTCCTGGAATCAAGAGTTTAAGCTTGCCAGGAGGGCGTGGAAGCTGCGTCTCTTCGAAATTGCACAGACAATTAACAAAGAAGAAGAAGAATTGGAAAATCTTACCGGCTTACCGCTATTGTCGACGACGACGAGCGGAGACTGAAGACTGAAAAGAACTCATCGAACTCGTCGGCGGAGACAAGATGACCGGACTCCGGAGCTGTCACGGCGGCGTTGGTGGGCTAGGGTTTCACCACCTGGCCGCTGGCCCTAACTAAGTAGAGAAGGCTGCTCCTGGAGAGAGGATCGGGAGATTTGGGGGGGGGGGCTTAATTGTATGGTTTTACAATTTTACCCTACCATAGTAAAAAAAATTACCAAAATGACCCCGGGCTACAGCCCGGGTGGGCTTGGGCCTAGTTTCGCCCCTGGTTGTGAGCGTCATCTGACGTCATCACACGGACTTTTAAAGTCCGGCTAAACCCTTAATCCCTCCATCCACTAACCCACTTCGTTAACCAAAAAAAAAAACTAATCTACATGTGACGTCACCAACCGGACTTTTAAAGTCCGGTTGGATGCTCAACTTGCAAATTCTCAAAACTTAATGTTTTGATAAACTTTGTGGCAAACTTTGATGCTTTTTAAACAATTTTCTGACACAATAAATTGTATACATCAATGTGCCAATGTTTTGAAAACCGAACCGGAGATCGACTCGGTAAGCACACTGGGTTGGATCAAATCGGTTCAAACAGTGGTTTAATTCGAGTTGAAGCAGTTTTATAGGATTATAATTTTATTTGAATATATTATGTTGTACACAACTACACATATACAACTTATGCTAAAATTAGTCAAAAATCATATATAAACTTTTATTGCATGTAAAGTCCAAACCAAAAGTCAAAAGCTAACAAAAAAAAGTTGAATTGGAAAAGTTAGGTAAAAACCGGTTTAAAAGCCAAGTGGGTCAGACAGTTCAGTGGTCTAACCGGCCGGGTCGACCGGGTTACATAAAAGAAACCGATTTTTGGAAGGAAAAAAAAAGGGTCGGCATTAAACCAACCCGAAAAAATTACTGATCACGGGTTGACCATTTCAACCGGCCGGTTCGGTCCGATTTTAAAAACAGTGGTATACATAAACAATAAAATTGCAATGAAAACTTATTAGCAGTGTTCCATAAATCGGACCGACCGGTTCAAACAATTAATCCGTAAACCATTGGTTTTTTTTTCTTCTTTCGGACTGGTTTAATATCGATCGATTATTTTTTTCAAAAATTCTGTCAGACCACCGAATCGTCTGGCCCAGTTGAGTTTTGAACTGATTTAGTCCTGATTTTTGACTTTTGTTCTGGACTTTACATGTAATCAAAGTTGATATGTTTGCTTCTCGATTAATTATACTATGGTAAACATACATAACTTCTAAGTAGTATATATGTAGTTATGTACTATGTAAGATATTAAATGTAAAATTTTAAACATATATAAGTAGTTCATCTCGGGTCAACCGACTGGTTGACCGATTTGATCCAATCCAGTATCTTAACCAGATCGGTATCTTGACCGATTTTTAAAACACTGCTCCATAGCAATGGTTGACTAGCTAATCTTATAACATTATTTGCATACAACATTGTAAGCTCTCGTTCAAAAGCGACAACCAACATTGTAAGCGACGACCAACATTGTAAGATCTGAACTGGGAGTGAGAATGGATCTTTGAAAGGAGCGAGATTGGTTGATAAAGATGGATCGCCTAGAAAGGATAGCTTATACATGAAAGAAATTGAAAGGCAAATGGTTTCCTCTCCACCTTAGGTTGCGAGAAATAGCGAATGACGAAAAAAGAAGTGACATGAGCAACATAGGCTAATATTAAATAATCGAAGTGAGATAAACACAAGGGTAAAGTGCAAAAAACCCCTCCTTAAATTTGTTACTTTTGCTTAGAAAGACCTTTTAGATTTTTTTGGCAGTTTGGCCCTCCTTAGATCCTAAATCTGCTCGATTAGGCCCCTCCCATATTTTTGATTCCTAAAATACCCCTACCCCTCTCCCCCCTCCCCCCCCCCACCCCCACCGACTGTGGTGGTCGGCCGACCACCCCCCCCGACCCCCCCGACCCCCTCGACCCCCCCCACCCCCTCGCCCCCCCGGCGAGCCACCCCGACCCTCCCTCGCCGGTCCCCCACCACCCCCCTCCTCCCTTGCCGGTCCCCCACCGCCCCCCCTCCTCCATCGCCGGCCCCCCACCACCCCCCCTCCTCCATCGCCGACCCCCTCGCCCCCCCGGCGAGCCACCCCGACCCTCCCTCGCCGGTCCCCCACCACCCCCTCCTCCCTTGCCGGTCCCCCACCGCCCCCCCTCCTCCATCGCCGGCCCCCCACCACCCCCCCCTCCTCCATCGCCGGCCCCCCACCACCCCTCCTTCTCCCTCGCCGGCCCCCCACCACCCCTCCCCCCCTCCTCTCTCGCCGGCCCCCAGCCCCCAGCCCCCCCCCTCCTCCCAACAGCCAAGAAAGCAGGGGGGGCAAAATCGTCATTTGGGGGCAAAACGAGCATTTTTCAATCTAGTGGTAATAAAAAAAGCATGGGGTCTTTTAGTGCAAAAAATGGATATCTAGGGAGGGGTTTTTTGCACTTTACCCTAAACACAATGAGAAGGAGGTTGCATCAACAGGAAAACAAAACAAACAAATTTTCTTCTACGACTCTTTCTGAGTTTCTAAAAGTTTGGATAGCTTCTTCATATCTCTAGAGGAAGTTTATACACGGGCACTGAAAAAAACAGTAAAGATCATCAGGGACGGATCCAAGGGTGACTTGGGGAGCCCACCCCCCCAAATAAATTACATTTTTTTTCATATAATTTTTTTAATATGAATTTATCTACTTCCAGTCTACCCAAATTTTTTGTAACCCACCCTAGTTATAGTTTCTTGACCCGCCCCTGAAGATCATTATTATTTCTACTAAGAAAATAGAAAACTTTGTTACGTGGACAATAGAAATACAACTGAAGTTATAGCCAAACAGGCTTACAAGATATAATAGTATTTAGAAGTTTTATACACTATATCTAAATTAGTTTTTGAGAGCCGCGTTCTAAAATTAAAAACAGACCCTTTTTTACATAACTATATTTTACTACTTATTTATTTAGCACTATGCTAGTCCCATAAAAAAAAAGGAAAAAACCAAAATACTAAATTGTGGAGCTTAAATTATGTCTTTATAGTATACAAGTTGTTGCATGGTTCAAGTTTGATGCACGTGATTTTTTCAAAAAGGTAAAATAATGTACTCATTTTCTGTCAAAATGTGTGGCTCGCCACCCCCATACCATAGAGACAGCTAAAATAAAATATTTTGGAGCATTGCCTATCAAATTAGGGCCTACACATGTACCGAGGTGCGCTCCCATTCAATCAAATTTTAATTTTTATACTTTATATTTTATGTATTTTATGCCCCAAAAAAAAAAATGATTCTCAAATCCCAAACGAGGCCTCGTTTTCTCAAATCCCATAGGAGGACTTAGAAGGAAAAAAAAATCTTAAAGGAATTATAATTTTTCAAAGAAAAGAAAAGAGTGAAAATTTAATTTTATTTTGTTTTTCGTTCACGAACCAAACGAGGCCAGAGCATCAATAGTAAGATTCAATACAATTTTTAGATTATACATTCAAAATGTAGGGACTTATTTTGTAGAATAGTTAGGTTCTGTAGGAGCGAGATGATGGTCTCATTCCAGCCACATGAGCTAAACTGGACTTCATAATTTTTACATTCAGAATGTAGGACTCATTTTATAGGATAATAAGACTCAATTTAAAATCTCAATTTTTAGTTTCTAGATTTTATATTATGTTTGGAAAAAAAAAAATACACTTGTCTACTTCACTCATCTCATTTGGGTCTCAATTTTTTTTCAAACTATTCTCGTACAAATGTAACTCGTTCTATATTTATTTTGCTATTATAAATTTGTACCTAAATATTACTTTTTACTATTGTCATACAAATACAATCCATTCTATATCGGAATTGCTATTTGAAACGTCGCATGACTGGCCCGCGGCCACGCGACGCGTAGGCATTGCCCCCCCCCCCTTCCCCCCCGCCCCTTTCCCGGCCTGGCGTGGGCCAGCGTTAGCGGGATGCTAATGGCCGGCCGTCACGCGGACGCAGGCCACCTCCACGGACGGCCAAAATAGACTTTCTGATTCTCTATTTGTTTTTTTTTTTTAATACAAACTATAGCGTAAAGGTTTGTGAGCTCAATTACTTGATGCTGGTGAGCCACAGAGGAGAGTAGCAACTAAATCTGGGTGGTGATAAATTAATGCCAAATCATGTCCAAGTATCTGAATATAGTTAGTGATAAATTAGTGCATAATTTAATTGAAAACTAATTAGCCGTCTTAGCTCAGCTGGCAGAGCGCATGGCTTTTAACCATGTGGTCGTGGGTTCGATTCCCACAGACGGCGTATAATGAAATTTTTGATACATTAATTTTTAAAATAAAATAAAATAAATACTATTAATATTTTACTTGCATGGAGACCTTATATTTCTGTCCCATTTTAAAGCACAACTAATCCGTCATGTATCCTATCAATATATTGGCCCCCGCAAAATATTATTTAATATTCTCTTGTGATCTTTGAGATAACTATAATTTATGATTCTCGGTGGAGAAGGATCTATCATGTTTACTTATATAGAAAATATTGAGATGCTAAAATGTACATACAACTGATATGATTGTGTCCAAAAATAGACATCCAATGCAAAAAAAAAAAAAAAAACTCAAGATTAACATTGATATTGATTTGATTTTTTTTTCTCCTCCCATAAAAAAGAGAGAGAGAGAGAGTTTGAAGCTAATGGGAAATAAACTCTAGAAAGCCACCAATCCTCTGATCCTCTTGAAGGCTCTTTGATAGTAGTCCTCCTGATCATCCCTGTGTCTCTTGACAGCTACTGTCCTCTGCACAACCACCAGCACGGTCACCACCTCCTCCTCCTCCTCCTCCTCCACCATCATCGCGTCGATACGTAAGTTCGACACGATGGAGGAAAGCTCTTCTTCTTCTTCGAGCATCGGTATCACTGCTGCTACGTCGTCGACCAATCTCAGCGGCTGGAAGACTATCCGGTTCGACGGAAGCCTCCTCACCCACTCGGGCTGCTGCGGTTGCTTCTTCGGCTCGTCACGGTAGCGGTGGACGACCTGGTCCGATGGGAGCTTCCACATCCAGTCAGGCTGCGGCTGCTGCTGCATTGGCTTAATGGGCTTCTTGGCGTGGGAGAAAGGAGAGGCTTCGTTTCTCTCTCTCTCTTTTGAGTTTTGGAGCGGAGTACGACTTTCAAACATACAACCTAACTAACTATATATTAGGATTATTAATGTATAGCAATCCAATTATGGAAACATAGATATTTTTTTCTATATTTATTTTAGGATTCCCTATCTTTATAATAACTACTATAATGTGAGTAATTTAATGCTTATTATTTACTACCACCTTACCCTATATGAAATCTGTATAATATATGTAAATATAACTTAATTTTTTTTATAATTATTTAAACACACACACACACACACATATATATATATATATATATATATATATATATATATATATATATATATTCAAATTAAGATATATTTAAAATAATTATATGGCATTATCTACACATACATCCAAAGCTATACATATCAAATTATAATTAAATATATTAAATATTTAAACTATATTTAAAACTAACATGTTATCTAAACAAATATCAAATATTCTAGAGTGGACACCAGGAGGGACCGGCAAGGTTCGAGTCCCCCAATTGTGTGTGTGAGTGGGATTTAAAAAAAAAACAAATATAAAATATTCTGTTTTAATTTTTTTAACCAATTTGTTTTTGCACGTGCTTTGCATTACAGGCCTATATATATAGCCCTTATCATATTGTTACCAAAAGTTTATTTGCTGCTTTTATACTCTTACAATAATTGATGATTTGGCTCCACCGACAATCTTCCATTATTTTTAGAAAAATTTTGAGTTGCACCCACATTATTTAACCATATTCAAGGTGCATCCCGCTGTTTTATCATAATGTACAATACACCCCACTTCCGTCAAAAACTAACGGTCAACTCCGTTGACCGGTAAGTTTTGACCGAAATGCCCCTTCCATTTTTCCAAGCTGACGAGGGAGAACTGGTAATAATGGTGATTTGCTAGGGGTATTTCGGTCAAAAATTAATGGTCAACAGAGTTGACCGTTAGTTTTTGACGAAAGTGGGGGGTATTGTACATTATGGCAAAACAGTGGGGTGCACCTTGAATATGGTTAAATAATGTGGGGTGCAACTCAAAATTTTTCTTATTTTTATCCTTTTAAACTTCTCGTAGTTAATAACAAAAAGATTATAAAAACATCATAAAATATACTTTTGAATTGTTTTCATAGCCAGGGCCCACTAAAGCATCATAATTGGATGAAATTATATCCAGAAACAAATATTTTTTTTTGAATTGTCCAAATTTAAGATCTTCGAACTCTTTTATTTCCATAGACTAAGGTTATGAAAATTTGCGTTAGGGATATAAATAACGATATTACTAAAGAAACACCAAAGCAAACAATAATATGAGTGTAGCACATATTAATATGAGTGTTGCACACCAAAACAAACACTAAAATCGAGTAAAAATACTAAAGAAACACCAAAACAAACAATAATACTAAAGAAACACCAAAATATGATAATATTAATATGAGTGTTGCACATATAATCAACATATAAGCTACGATATCATATGATAAAATATGATTTTCCGGGTCAATACTAACTAAACCTGTCAAGTAGGCTGGACCGAAACTATCTGACCCGAATTTTGGATGGGCTGGGCCTGACCTGGGCCATACCTTTCTAGTCCATGTATTGTAGTGGGCCAGACCGGGCCTAAGGTAAAAAATTCTAGTCCAGTCCGACACGTGGCCCACGACACGCTGGACTTCGGGTCGGACGTGGGCCGGACCTTGGCTGGACCAAATAAAATAAAATCATACAATATGAAAAAAAAACAACTTTCCACTATAACTTGAAAATTCGATTTTTCACCGTATTTATATCTAGATGATTAACTAGTTTGTATCAAACAAATAACCCTTTAACTTGGAGAATAGTTTTTCACTATATATATCTAGGTGATTAATTGACCAATATAAAAAATAATTTTCCACTATATTTAGATGATTCATTAGCCAACTTTTAGCTTTCGGCCGGACTAGGCCTCGGGTAGGACCGAGACGGACTTGGCTTCAGACCGGACTGGACCTCTCTTATGGGCCGAAATACAACGTCTAGCGCAGCCCGATATACCGGGTCCAAAATTAATCGGACCAGTTCGAAATGGACCAATTTTTTTGGACCAGACTCGTATTGGGCTGGTCTGTCCAGCCCAGTTGACAGGTCTGATACTAAGCCGAAGTCTTCAGTGAAAAGAAAAAGAAAAAACCCACAACCGATTTGGTACACAACAAAGTCTTCTTCATAGCACCGACTTTTTTTTCCCCAAAAAATGGCCAACCAAAGTGGAAACAATCGGAGCCGGAGCAACCCCGGCGGCGGCTGGGAGTTCAGCTGGGGACCGGGTCCGAACGGAGGACGAGCCTGGGACCACCGCTGGGACTTCGGACCCGCCCACGGTTTCGGATCCGGATCCGATGCCCGCGGCAACTTCGGGTTCGGGTGGAGCGTCAGTTCTGCGAACGGCGGCGGCGGCGGAGGAGGAGGAGGCGGCGGCGGTGGAGGCGGAAGTTTCGGGTTCGGATCCGGCGGTGGGAACGGCGGCGGGTTCGGATTCGGGTTCGGGCCTTCCGGTGGGTTCGGGTACGGATCCTTCGGTGGCGGAAACAACCGTAACCCGCCACCGCAGCAGCGGGAGTAAAGAAGCTGGATGCTTTTGTTGATGTTTGCTATATTATAATAAGTGTATGAATGTTTTATCTATGTTTTTTGTGATCAATGTTTAATATTAATGTATAAATAACGATATAATGTTTGTGTACTGTTTATAGAGTGCAACTATGTATAATAATGATATAATGTTTATGTTTGCATCTACTACTACTAGGGGCGACCCTGGCCCATGGCAGGCTGGACGACGGTCCAAGACCCCCCTGTGGGAATTGATAAAGGCACTTCACAATTTGACCGGGGCTAGCCCAAATTTTTTTGGGCTTTACTCAGGACAGCCCATTAATTTGATCACAGGGCTGTCCCAAGTAATCCCGCCCTCCCCCCCCCCCCCCGAACACAAACTTCCCTCTTCTTCTTCCTCACGAACCCTAACTTCTTCTTCCTCAAGAACCCTAACTTCCCTCTTCTTCTTCCTCCTAAGACCTAACACTGACTCCATTCTCCACCACTCGGCGAGCAGCTTCATCATCTTCGTCTTCTTCCCCACGTCCTCTTCTCTCTTCCAAGGAGAACGATGGCCCCGAAACCTTCCTCGCAAACAAGGTGCGAAATCTTCCTCCATTTCTTTCAATAACCGTAGAAATTATCTGAGACAGTTGAAGGATAAATTACATTCGTTACTTCCATTGCATCGGACCGTAGCAAACGTGGCAAAATCTTGCGTCGGCTAGGACTGCCCAGTCTTCTGGCAGTCCCGAATGTATGTTGGACTGCCAGAAGAATGAGCAGTCCATTGACATAACATGTGTAGTGAAGGACTGTCCAATCTTCTGGCAGTCCTGATCGTATGTTGGACTGCCAAAAAACTGGACAGTCCATTTGGCATAACTTGTGGAACAATGGACTGCCCACCTTTATGGCAGTCCTGACTCTATGTTGGACTGCTCAAATTTCTGGCAGTTCAACATAAAGTTAGGACTGCCAGAAAAGTGGGCAGTCCTTTGTTACACATGATGTGAGTTAGGACTGCCCTCTTTTCTGGCAGTCCTAACTGCATCTTGGACTGCCAGAAATGTGGGCAGTCTCAAGTTACACATGTCCTGAGACAGGACTGCTCATTGAAATTCAAATTGGCCGTCCATTATACACTGAGGACTAGTAGAATATTGGGCAGCCCAATGTTTGCACTAGTGGAACAGCCACATTTGTGGGCATCCCTTACATTTTAATATGTAATTAATATTCAATAATAGTCATGAAAAGAAGACAAAGGAGAAGGATGTTGAGGCCAGGCCCGAAAGAAAACGTCCGACCGCGTCGGATCGCAAGGCGCGTGAAGCTGGTAGAAATGTCGAGAAAGGGCTATCAATCAGAGAACCCGAACCAGCCTCAGAAACAAGAACACGTGGAATGAAACGTGTTGCAAAGCGTTTGACGAAAGCGGCGACGACTTATCGTGATGATTCCTCCGACGATGATGATGTACCCATTGCCCGAATGACAGATGACGCCGGATCGGGTCCTTCTCAAGTACCCGAGGAAGAGGAAGAGGAAGATGCGGGCCCAGTTGGTTGCTCAATTTTGAAGTCAATCGAGAACCACATTTGTTATGAAATATGGAAGGATCCGGTAAGTTACTTACCTATTATATAGATTAACTATCCGGAATAATAGATGTATGTAATATTGGATCTTTGTTTTTGTTTTTATGCAGAAAAGCTCGCGCCTTTTGAGGGTAATAAACCATGCGAAGATGTGTAGTACGTGGGGATTTGATGAGTTGAAAGAGAGTGTGAAGGAAAAAATCACCCCCACCGGATTGCAGTATTTGGCAAAATACTCATATCAGATATTGGACCACGCAATGATTTCTGCTTTTGTGGAGCGCTGGCATCCAGAAACTAACAGCTTCCATCTCGCAGATGGAGAGTTGACAATCACCCTCGATGATGTCCACCACATTTTAGGGCTTAGAGTTGATGGTCGTCAAATGTCGATGGACTATTCCGAGGGCGACTTCGAACTGTATGATGAGATGGTAGATTTGGTTGCCAATTGTCTTGGTGTCGAGTCCAAGACCCTTATCACAATCCCGGAATTTAAGAAGTCTTATGGAGTTCCTTTAAGTTTTTTGAGGAATACTTTCAATGATGACTCCGACGACGATGACGACAACAATGGTAATGACGACCTCGTGGCCCGTGGATACATGCAGTTCATCCTAGGAGCCGTCGGCATTACAGACAAGTCCGGAACAGCGATACATGCAAAATATCTAAACAATTTTACGGACTTGAACGTTGTGGCTGAAATATCGTTCGGAAGTGGTATACTAGCACACCTCTACCGTGAACTAGGTGCTGCATCTCGAGTCGAGTCGAAGACGATAGCTGGTTGTCAAACACTGCTCCATGTAAGCAAACCCTAGCATACTGTGTCTATACAATTGTATAAAATTATGTCGATAACGATATTCAGCACTATATTTTACATTTTCAGGCGTGGATATATGAGCATTTTTCGACGCTCAATAGGGCTACTCTTAGTCGAAATTATGACGAGCAGATGCCCAGGATGTGTAGGTGGAGGCCGGCTAAGATAGATACCAGACATCCACATACGTTGGCTACCCTACGTGTTGCTCTAGAAGATCTGACTGCAAAGGAGGTGAAACAATAGTAACTTGAACTAGCATTTACTTACCACTCTAGTATTCCACATTAATTAGTAACTCCTTAAGTAATGAATGCATGTTGTAGATTATTTGGCATCCATATAAGGATCTGCGAAATAGCACTCGTCCTGTGCAACCAGTTGCACTATTTAGAGATCCGCTGTTTTGTCATGAAATTGAGGAGCCTCACATCCCAGATAGAGTTCTTCGTCAGTTTGGATACGTACAGACTATCCCGAGTACGTTGAAATTGAGGACCGCCGGCCAAGGGAAGAAACCGTCGACCTACGTCCCGCCGTACTACCCTTGGGGGTCGTACTTTTTCGCTGACTGGCAAGAACATCTTCTCGGTGAAACCATACGAACTCCGGCGGTGGAGATGTGGGATTGCAGTGAGGACTATATGGAATACTATGGGAATGCTGGACATGGTATGATGTTGAATCCTGATAAGAGAACTGCGAAAGTGCCGGTAGCAGCACCCATACCTTCCAAGTCAGCACTATATGATGCATTGCAGAAGATGGTTAGTATAGTTTGTTTAATTAACCCATGTTGTGGTAATTTGTTGGTTCCTAAAATTATGATATGTATTCATGCAGGCTTCGAAAGTGAAGAAATTGGGGAAAAGTCTAATCCAGTGCAAAGGGGAGAATTATGAAGATGTTGGTACCCAGATGCAGAACATCGCAGCTGATTACCCTTTTATCGATGAGCGACGTACGAAGATGCGTCATGATACTGAATGACTATGTAGTTTGTATAAGGCTGAATGTATTTGGTAGTTGGGTGACTTGCAAAACTTTTGTAAATGGTTGAACTTGCGTATTATGTGACTCTTAGAACTTGCTGTGACTCTTAGAACTTGCGTATTCTGTGAATGTTACCTTGCAAGTCTGTGTATTATGTGAATGTTATGTTGCGTATTATATGAATGTTATGTTGTGTATTATGTGAATGTTATGTTGCGTATTATGTGAATGTTATGTTGCGTATTATGTGAATGTTATCTTGCGTATTATGTGAATGTTACCTTGCAGTTTGTATGTGGACTGCCCAGTTCATGGGCAGTCCATACAAACAGCAAGTCCTGATAAGGACTGCCCAGTTTCCTGGCAGTCCACATATGTATGTGGACTGCCAGAAAACTGGGCAGTCCTTATCAGGACTTGCTGTTAGTATGGACTGCCCAGTTCCTGGGCAGTCCACATACAAACAGCAAGTGCTGGTAAGGACTGCCCAGTTTTCTGGCAGTCCACATACATATGTGGACTGCCAGGAAACTGGGCAGTCCTTATCAGGACTTGCTGTTTGTATGGACTGCCCAGGAACTGGGCAGTCCACATACAAAATGCAAGATGCAGTAAGATAGCTGAAAGAACACTCATAGATACGCTAATCAGCAATTCCACAAGACGCGACGCTTCGTCAGTAAGATACAAAATGCAACGCTGCTAATCAGTAAGATACAAAATACTCATAGATACGCAGTAAGATACAAAATGTTAACTATACAGCTGCCTATGCAAAATGTTACGCTTTGTCAACTATACATGAGTCTATGCAAAAAGTTACACTTCATCAACTGTACATCAGTCAATTAATACATCATAGTGGCCCTCCGGCCGCGGTATAGGTTCTACGAAGTTCGTGATTTTCTTGTAAACATTTATTGCATCTTCGAAGGGTGTTACCCAAGCGAGCGCTTCTTCCGGTGCATGTTTCCACCAAAGTGACGCAGGGGGAGGAATAGGAGAGTGCCCAATCAACCGCGGGATAACGAAGTGATCTCCGACGAGTCCAATTGTATTTAGAGTGGATATACTGTAGTCCTTCGGAGGAGCGCACATTGGAAAAAACGTGTTATTGTTGTGCTTGGAAAAAATGATAATTGGGATCTTGTAATTGTTAGCGAACAGATATGCACCAGAAGGTATGTCCAGGTAATGCTCTGGTCCAGTAGTCTGGGTGTCGCATGGAATGCTTGTCAACAGTTCGCCGACATCTTCTTGCCCAAGTATTTTGCTATAGAATGAAAGATGAGACTCCAGCTCAAAATATAGCTCAGCTCTAACTTGTCTCCATCCGTCTTTAGCAGGGTAGCCTAGATGCCGCGCAAACACATGATATCCACAATGTCCGTCTTTGGGCACATCATCAATAGACCAAATATATTTCCGCATGCCGGGCACAAAAGCACCAATGTACGCATCGAGTGTGTTTGCAGCACTCGTATTCTGTTTCTTTCTACGAGTATGGAGCTTCTCCTTCCTCTTTGGAACGGCTAGAATTTGCACGCTTCTTTCAACGTGCTCAAAGAGAGAGGCTTCTCGCTTAGTAGACTCGAGCTTCTTCTTTTGCGTTCTTGTAAGTTTTTTTGGCGGTCTACCTTTCGGAGCAATGATAGAAGATGGCTCCTGTAGACGAGTACTTGCCGGGTTGGCAAGTTCTTGGATCCCAAGCTCAATGGACTTCCTCTCAGGTTCTAGTGCTGTACACCATCTGGCATGAAGAAGTTTCAACTGTGGCATGGAAAAGAAATCATCTGGACTGTCCGCCGTAGGCATGATCGACAGCTGTCTCCAACGCTGGTCAACGACCACTACTGGAATAGGTCGACCTTGACGTCGATATTCGTTGATCTCGTGTGCACAAGGGAGCCCGAGAGAATATCGATGTGTACAACCACATACTTCGACATCTAAACCGACAGAATTCGCACGACCAATCTCATCAAGTAGTAATGTCAATGCGTAGTGGGACGCCACGTGGATTAAATCAGACAAGAGATGTTCATTCTTGTGTTGGTGTTTTACAATGTTCAGGCTCATCTCAAATGAAGCCTTTATCTCGTTCACGACCGAATTGGTCATTCGATTGATTGATTGCCAAACGGAGACGAAACCACCGGACGATGAGCGCAGATATTTTTTTAGTCTTGCATGTGAGCCTTCGGCACGGTTGGTAGTGGTCGTGCCGTAGTGTTTTACCATATTCGTCCATGCCAAGACAAATTTTTCTTTATGTTCATCAAGCCAGGTGTCTTTGATGTAAGATATACACGCCGGGTTGCTCTGCTCCCATTGCTCTTTGAACATGTACCATGCTGCGTCAAACGTTTCCTCACTACTTGCTCGCCACACAAGAGTCCAACTGTTGTAGAAATCTTGGAAGCGGTCCATGTCGAGTTTGCCGTCTACTTTCTCGAACTTCAGTTTGCATTGTGCTTGAATATTTTTGTTTATATGCCAAGTACATAGTAATCTACGAGCATGAGAAAATACGGTATCAATAGCATTCATCAATGCATATTCTCGATCGGTCACAAAAACAGACGGTTCTTTATGTCCACTGTAAAGTGTCTTCAGCTTTTCCAAAGCCCATGTATAGTCCTCTAATGTTTCGGTCCTCATAAAACAAAAGGCAACTGAAAATGTCCTTCGGGTTGAAGTGAACCCAACAATGTGAAGAAGAGGCATCTTGAATTTATTAGTCTTGTAGGTGCAATCAAGAACCAAAACATCGGCGAAGGACCGTGCCAACTGTGTACAATCCGGATGAGACCAAAACAGAGAAACGACTTCATTGCTCACCGGCAGTCTTCTATGGTATTCCACATAATGATTTTCGGCGAGCAATTTCATCACTTGTTGCATCGCCATTCTTCCTTTTAGACTCCTCGTTCTAGACCTCGCTAGTGCATTGTAAATTGTCCTCATAGTGGACTTGTTCCTCTCATTCTTCTGAAGCAGCGCAGAATAAATTTCTTTTGGAGAAACTCCGGAAGCTGACATTTCTGTAACTAACTTTTTCTCATCATCTTTCAATCTTCCGGCGTAGGCATGACCAGTTAGCGTCTCCGGAATAGTATGATTGTGGATCCCATTACGTACCACAACTGTCCACTTCTCGCCAGTCTTGCACCCCAACACTAGCTTGAATGGACAACCACATTTCCTTGAGCCTGCCTCTTTCTTCCCAGCTATTATTGGGAGAGTTCACTTTTTTTACGATGCACCCTATACGTCCCACCTCTTTCACAGCCAATCTCTGCAGTTTGACGCTTCGGCCGACACCGTAGCGACCTTGAAGTTACAAGGGTTGTGTTGGTTTGCCTTCCAACTTTTCTGCACCATTCTGATGCTTCGGCGTAAGTTTCAAAGACAACATCTATCGAGAATTTACTGCTCAAATCTGTGCACATAGGCGATGGGGTGCCCTACAATAAATTTACAATTATTTAAAAACCTAAATCAATGACAAAACCAAATACAATATCCAATTCAGCCTGTTAAACTAGACTGCCACAACATCTGGCAGTCCTGAGTACTTCATGGACTGCCAAAATGTGTGGCAGTCCAGTTGAATCTACTATCAACTTTAGGACTGCCACATTTCTGGGCAGTCCTTGACGTATCGAGGACTGCCAGAAAGTGAGGCAGTCCTTAAGTTCATACGTATTTAACTCGACTGCCATACTTTCTGGCAGTCCAAAGTACTTCATGGACTGCCAACTTGTGTGGCAGTCCAGTTGAATCGATCATCAACTTTAGGACTGCCAGATTTAGGGGCAGTCCTTGAATTATTTAGGACTGCCAGAAAGTGAGGCAGTCCTTACGTTCATACGTATTTAACTCGACTGCCATACTTTCTGGCAGTCCTAAGTACTTCATGGACTGCCAGAAAGTTAGGCAGTCCTTAACTTCATACGTACTTAATTGGACTGCCATACTTTCTGGCAGTCCTATGTACTTTGTGGACTGCCATGTGATGTGGCAGTCCAATTCTAGGGTACAAAAAAATTTAACAACGTCGGGGACCAACCACGGGTTCTTCGGAGAGAATGTCGTCTTCTTCGGAAGGACCGGGATGATCGATTGCTACATTTGATGTCCTAATTTCTTCCATATTTTCTACATTATGAAAGAACATTAAAAAATTAGGAATCAACCGATTATTTAACAAACTTTGCAATATAGTAGTCGAAAACATACCGACTACTACGAATATTCGTTGATAACCACTCTACGGTTACAAAACAGGAAGATTTTTGTAGGGAGAAGAGGATTCTCAATCTAGGGTTTAGTAGAAAATTTGAGATTAGAAGAAAATTTGAGAGGAAAAGAGAAAGAGAAGAGAAATAAAACAATTGACTTTTATACTCCCCAATGGGCTAGTCATAATAAATTTTTTCAATGGCAAACTTGTAAATAACACAAACTTACAAATGGGCTAGCCCCGATCAAATTGTGAAGTGCCTTTATCAATTCCCTGACGAAAGGGGGCACCAACATGAAACTATTTACATTAGAACTAGCATGTATCATATTTTTTTTTAATAAAAAAATGGTACTAACATATTATTATATGTAAGCTAGACCACTTAAATATTTGACGATTGTAAATATATTACTTGGTTATATTAGGGCCGGTTTTAGCAGAAATGGACTCCTAGACGATCTTGAAAATGGAAACTACTAGTTGCTACGTAAAAAATTTACTAAAAGTCCCTTAAATCATAATCTTAGTGGTGTACTTAGTTAGATCATGACTGACTTTAGCCAAAATGGACCCATGAACGATCATGAAATTTGGAGTCCTCTATTACCTATTCCATTACCTATGTTTCACATCTCGTTCGAAAGCGGCAGTCAACATTGTAAGAGCTAAACTGGGAGTGAAAATGGATCTTTGAAAGGAGCGAGATTAGTTGTTAAAGGTGGATCGCCTAGAAAGGATAGCTTATCTATAGGTTATGTTTGATTGGGCTTTTTTCCATGGAAAATATTTTCATCACAAATTTTCCACCAATTGTAGTGTTTGATAGGTTATGTTTTCCATGGAATTATTTTCCAAAAAACTATCATTTTCCATATTTCCTTCTAAAATGGTGGAAAAATAAAACTTGTCCAACCCATAGGAAAATATCATTTCCCATGGAAAATAACTATTTTCGTGAAAAATAATGGCAATCAAACACCCAAATTAAGTTTTCCATGGAATTTTTTTTAAATTCCATAAAATTTTTTTCCTAGGAAAATAATTCCATGGAATTAATTTCTTTTCCACATATTTTCCACCTTGCAATCAAACACACCTTAAAAGAAATTCAAAGGCAAATGGTTTCCTAGGAGGCGTGGGGGAGTGGGGGGAATGGAACTCCACCTTATGTTGTGAGGAAGGACGAAAAAAGAAATGTCATGAGCAATGTGAGCTAATACTGAATAATTGAAGTGAGACAAACATAGTGAAAAGGGGATTGTGTCAGCAGGAAAACAAAACTAACAAATTTTCTTCTACCACTCTTTAGAGTTTCTAAAAGTTTGGATAGCTTCTTCATATCTTTAGAGGAAGTTTATACTCGGGCACTGAAAAGAACAGTAAAGATCATTATTATTTCTACTAAGAAAATAGAAATTTTGCTAGGTGGACAACAGAAACACAACTGAAGTTATAGCCAAGCAGGCTTACAAGATATAGTATTTAGAAGTTTTATACACTCTAGTATAGTGATAGTGGTGAGGCATACGGTTCGAATGGTCAGGAGATCGATTTCCGGTGAGAACGTTCGCCACAATTACCTTCTTAAAAAAATATAATAGTATTTGGAAGTTTTATACACTTTATCTAAACTAGTATATTGCGAGCGTTTGCCACAATTACCTTCTTTAAAAAGAAGAAGATATAATAGTATTTAGAAGTTTTATACACTTTATCTAAATTGGTATATTGCGAGGGTATACAAACGAAAATTGGGTAAATATATAATATATTCTTAGGATATATAAATGGTACAAATCGGGTTAAACCATGATGGGTCCAGTCACTGTCCGAGTCCATGGGTTAAAGTGACAGCCGTCCATAAGTTTTTTGAGGGTCGTGTTGTAAAATTAAAAACAAGCCCTTTTTATTTACATAACTATAATTTACTATTTATTTATTTAGCACTATGTCTATGCTAGTCCCATAAAAAAAAAAAAACCAAAATACTAAATTGTGGAACTTAAATTATGTCTTTATAGTATAGAAGTTGTTGCATGGTTCATGTTTGATGCACGTGATTTTTAAAAGATAAAATAAAATAATGTACTCATTTTTTATGCCAAAATGTGTGGCTGGCCACCCTATAGAGACGGCTAAAATAAAACATTTTGTAGCATTATCTATCAAAGAGGGACCTATACATGAACTAAGGTGGACTCCAGTCCAACCAAAATTTTAATTTCTATATTTTATGTATTTGGATGAAAAAAAGAAGAAGAAAGATGATTCTTAGAAAAAATAGGAGAAAAATGGTTTTCACTCATCCTTTGCATTCACTTTCCATCTCTAATTATACACTTTTCCTTAAATTTCTCCGTTCATTTCAAAATGCTGTGAAAAAATATTGAAAGGAATTATAATTTTTTTTAAAAAAAAAAAAGAGTGAATTGATTACATTTCTTTTTGCGAACCAAACGAGGCCTTAGAGCATCAATAGTAAGGTTCAATACATTTTTTAGATTGTACATTCAAAATGTAGGGGCTTATTTTGTAGAGCATTAAGGCTCTGTTGGAGCCAGATGATGTTCCGTTCCAGCCACATGAGCTATAACATGGACCTCATAATTTTTACATTCAGAATGTAGGAACTCATTTTTTAGAATAGTAAGACTCAATTTAAAATCTCAATTTCTAGATTCTAGATTTTATATTATTTTTTGAAAAAATAAAAATAATACATGGATATACATTCATTCATCTCATTTGCATCTCAATTTTTTCTTTTACTTCTCGTACAAATAGAACTCGTTCTATATATATATATATATATATATATATAAATTTGGACTCAAAGATTACCTCTTTTTTTTTACTATTGTCATATACAACACATTCTATATTTGTTTTTTTTATTACAAACTATAGTGTATCGGTTTGTGAGCTCAAGTATCTGAAATTAATTGGTAATCATTTAATATATAATTTAATTTAATTGTAATTAAGCCGTCTTAGCTCAGCTGGTAGAGCGCATGGCTTTTAACCATGTGGTCGTGGGTTCGATTCCCACAGACGGCGTTTTAAAAATTTTATGATACATTTTATTAAAATTTTAAAATACTATTTAAATACCATTAATATTTTAGTTTCATACAGACCTTCTATTTCTGTCACATTTGCTATAGTGCCATTAAGCGCAACTAAACCGTCATGTATAGTGTATACTATCAATGTATTGGCACTTTTGCTAACCCTCAGATCTCTCCCACAAATTCATCACTTCATAGCTGCACAAATTTATGATTTGAGTTCGAGTCTGTGTTACTGGATAACAATTTCAATAGATGGACGACAAAAACAAATTGTTTCTTGAAAAATTTGAACATTGTCCGACTTAAATTGAGCATTCTTAGAATCTTCAATAGAAGATGAAAAGAGATATTTGAATAATAGCATTCAAATTGAACATTGTCTGGATTTTGGATATTCGAATTTTTTTAGCTAATCGGATCGGATATTATCCGATATCCGTTAAACTAGACGGATACGAATTTGAAATGTCAAAAGAGATATCTGTTCGGATATCGGATCGGATTCGGATATTATAAAAAAAAATTCGGATACAGATACGGATATTGTCTTGTCCGTACCGATAACTATCCGTTGACACCCCTAATTAAAAGTTCTTTCCATACAAACAATATAGTTTACCACTCCCTATGTGTGTAAGACAATAAACGATTCAACATATATTGAACTACACACTTGAAATTTGTCACATCATAGAGTGTGAGATCGGATTCCTATTGAACGTATTTCAGATACATCCCAATAGATTATTGTAATCCCCGTTATTTAAACAACTTAACATTAATATATAATGTATTAATATGTAATACATAATATTAATATTTAGGGATATTTAGTAATATGATCTCGCATAATAGTTAAAATTAAGATTTGAGTTTCGACGTAACATGATTCGTTTTCTTTTTTAATATGAAAAATAATTTGCTTTTCTTAGAATCCATTCAGCCAGTATGTATTATATAATTTCCGTAGTGCTGACCACTAAAGTCAGACTTTGACACAACATGATTAATATCAATATTGTAAAAAAAAAGACAAGATATAGTTAATATTTTAAGTAAAGTTGTGTAGAATATTGGCACAAAGAGAGATTCCAAGCTACGAGTAGTAACAATTGTGCAAAAATAAGACTAAATTTTAACTTGATATTATCAATTATTCAAAAAAATTGATATTCTAAATTTTAATATTAGACAACTTAATATTTTAATTATAATTGTACAACTTAATGTTCTTGCAGAATATTCTACATGCCAAAAATAGTCTCCTTATTCGTAGTCACTTCAAATACCACCAAAGGGGTGGAATGGATTGGTATAATTTGTCAAAAAAAAATTATTTATTTTTGTTGAAATGAAAAATTAATTTTAACTGACGGAAGCTATCGACTTACAAATATTCGATAGTTTTAAATAGTGATTGGTATGTTATTGAAGTTTAGGATATCAAATTAAAGAACTTAAATAATTAATGGTATCAAATTAAAATTGAACCTAAAAAAATTGAAATTAAACCTAAAAATAAATCCCTGACGGAGAGTAACACTAATGCATTTGTTTCTAAGTCCAATATCTGTTATATATATATATATATATATATATATATATATATATATATATATATATATATATATATATATTTTCTTTTCTTTTTTCTTTTTTTTTCCTGTTATATATATATATATATATATATATATATATATATATAGAGAGAGAGAGAGAGAGAGAGAGAGAGAGAGAGAGAGAGAGAGGGCCCAGAGTCACTGTCCGAGTCCATGGGTTAAAGTTAAAGTGATCACAACCGTCCATAAGTTTTTTAGGGTCTTGTTCTAAAATTAAAACAACAACCCTGCTACGTTGTCCGCCTACGGGCCAGTCCGTCCACCATGTGTCACGGTCCCATTGACAGATCAACCGGTATGGAACCCATGTATACATAGGGGACCAATGGGATACGGCCACGCGGCAGACATGCCAGTCCGCCTGCAAACAAAATAACTTTTTTCCTAAAAACAAACCGATTTTTTACATAACTATAACTTACTATTTATTTATTTATTTAGCACTATGCTAGTCACATAAAAAAGAAAAAAAGAAAAGAAAAACCAGAATACTAATTTGTGGAACTTAAATTATGTCTTTATAGTATACAAGTTGTTGCAGGTTCACGTTTGATGCACGTGATTTAAAATAAAAAATAAACTGAAAATTGCTGAGAAACCCAATTTCGGGGTGGGCTTTTATGAAACGTCCACCCGCTGGATGAGTTTTATGAAATATCCAGAATTATGTTTTTTCACGTTAAATATTCCAAGATTCCCTTTTAGATGCCACCCGCTGGAAACTGCTATTTTTATAATACCGAAACTACCCCTCCGCGCGAATTGGTCATCTATATGTATTTGAATTCAAAAACCTCTGATCTGGATTGCGATTTTCGTCTTTTTCTTCACGGAAAATCTGAATTTCCTTGCTCTCATCTTCAGCAGAGATCGCAAAGATCGTTCGTAGTTCGGTGTGCTTTTCTTCAGTCGAACTCAGATCATCGCTCGTCATCATCATCACCATCATCATCATCATCATCATCATCGCAAAAATCTCCGTTTAACACGAAAAATGACATTCTCCGTGTTTCTAACACGGAGAATGGCCACACGGAGAATGGCCATTCTCCCGTGTTTTAACATTTGAATGACCATTCTCCGTGTAATTTAGCACGGAGAATGGCCATTCTCTATAACACCCAGTTTTCCAGAAGAGGGTAATTTTGAAATTTTGTAATTATAATTATTATTTAATGGTATTTATTTCATGTTATGATTTTTAGTGATTTTTGATTATTTTTAAACTATTTAAATTCATGACTTATGATTTGGTGTCTTGCTAGTGTCCATTTCCAGACTGAGGGGTATTTTAGTCATTTTTGTAATTCTAAGAATTATTTGGGATTATTAATTATTATTTAGATTAAATAGGATTTATTAGAATTTATGGGAATTTTTAGGATTTATTTTGGATTTATTTGGACTAGTTTGATTTTTGACTCATGTAGACCAACCTAGGAACTAACCCTAGTTAGTTGGGCTTGGTTAGGTCAAGTGACCCTAGTCTAACCTAGTGTGACTCAAGTTAGTGGTTAGTGATTCATTAGAACTTGAATTAGGAATTTAGAATCAAGTGTTTTGACAAATGGCTTGTGGTTTCATAAGTCATTTTGTGACTAAACTCAATAGGACTAGCTAACCTAGCTCAAACCCCACCCAAACCCATCATGTCCAGCAAACCTAGGGATTCCCCCACTATAAAACCCCTCCTAATTTCTAGGGCTAGCCTCCTTTCCATAGGAATCCATTTCAAGAAGAAGAGGTGAGCTCCCATCTTTAGAAATTCATTAAAAATCCATTTTGAATCCTTTCTTCCCCAAACCAATTCCATTAGGACCTAAAATCAACCCTCTTGCTGCTGGTATATTTTATTTGCAGGGAGATAACAATTTGTGGGACTTGGAGGCTTGAGGAGTTTCTTCCATTTGAAGGCTTTTCCATTCATTGTGCATCAATAGGTATAACCCTCAATACTCCATTAAATTTCCTGTTTGAATCCATTTTAGGAAGGCCCTAGCCCTACCCCTACTGTAGGATAGGCTAAACCTAGGGTTCGAGTTCGTTTCGTGTCCGTATCGGACACATATCAGTCTTGTTTGTAGGGTGTTCGACAGAATGCCTCTGAGAGATCAACTTTGTTGTTTTTAATTTCTGTTTGAATAGGAATGTAGATCTATGTGTGCTCATTGATTTTCGTGAAGGGACCATGGTCGTTTCGTGTCTGTGTCGGGTGCAAATCGGACTGGACACTGCTGTGTGCACTGGCTCGGGACTGTGTTGCTTCCCCTGCTACTCGGGGCCAATAGCTCGCTGGACACGGCGACTCAGGCCATGCCATTTGGCGTGGACCATGGGGCCTTGATTGACATGAGGCCCTCCAAGTTGGAGAAGCTCTCGTGTCGTGTCGGAGGAGTTCTCCAGCCCGCATTGGGTTGCTCTGACAGTTCAGTCGTATTTTTGGTGCACTGATACGGGTGGTTTGACACGACACAGGGACACGACGACCCAATTCAGGGTGACACAGACCTAGGGGGACCCTAGGCGAACCACCCTGCAAAGGGACTCGACCCAGTTTGTGTCGTGTCGTGCACACGGCACGCGTGCACACGTGCACGAGGAATGGCTCTCTGTATTTTCCTGAAATTAGTGTTCTGATTGATTTTAATCTTTTAAATGTTTTTAAATGATGTTTAATTGGTTAACTAGTCTCTAAACCTTATGTTTAATCTCTGATATGTTAGGATTACAATTGTTCAAGTTTATGTGGAGTTTTGGGCTCTATTTCTTTAACTGATACACTGTCAAGTTCAGATTTGTTTTTTTTGTTGTTTTGTCAATGATTTGTAATCCAAATTAATGCCATCCTCCACATGTTACCTCCTAAATTTGTTCAGGTATATGTAATCTTTAAGCTTGTCCAGTTTTGGGAGTTATGGTTTTGTTTTGGGTCCTGAAATGGGATGGGTATTGTAGAATACTGAACCCTGTTTCAGTATTTAGGTTGGTTGCCTTGGCAATACCTGGGCAACCCTGTGTACTGTGTACACTGTTTCCTTGGCTTTCTCTTGAGCTTGTTGAGTGATTCCATATTTGAGTACTGGTTTAGAGCACTGTTAACTGTTCCTAAGTCTCTTCCAGTTTGGTTTTGAACTATTGTTGGACAGGGTTACCTGTCAATTGTCTGAGTGTTGACAGTTAAGAACCTGGGGAGGGATGGCCTATTTGACTGCTTGAAATCCTTTGTTCCAGGTTGTTAACCTGAAATTCAGCAAGTGTTCACTGTGATTTCATTCCCATATGTAGTATAACATGTGTTGAACCATGAATTGATTTCCTTTTCCTGTTCTTCCTAACTATGCTGTAGAGTTAACCTGAGAATGATATAAAACAATCCAATTTTTACTTGATGTTGTATTGTTTTCTTTTTTTTCTCTTCACTGATATTTCCTGCCTCCTATTCCTGCATATCACACACAGCCTCCTCTTCACTGCTTTTGATTTCCTGCAAATGTTTTCCTGTACACTGTTGGCACACACCCTCACCACACACACAAGCCTATTGTTCCCTGCACACTGTTTGTTCCCTGCACTGTCATTAAATTCCTGTACATTGTTATGTAGGCCTAATGTATAGCACACATATTTCTCTTTTCTCACACACAACTTCATGAATCACCCACACATACACTACTCTAGACTGTTAGCTATTTTTCTACACACAAGTTCACACACCTACACATGTTTTCTTCCCTTAGGTTTCATGAGTATATTGTATGCCTATATGCATATGTGTAATATAGATATATGTGTGAGAGCATATCAATGTGTGTATGCATAGTTTTAGCCTAATGTTTAGTGTAGCTCAAATTGTGTATCTATATATATGGTGTATATTCATAGGTATTATGAATTCTTGAATGTTGTGTTTATAGCTTTGTTAGAGTCTAGTATAGCTTTATTAAGACCTAGCTAGTGAGTTTAGCCTAGTTTAGACAAAGTTGACCTAGTTTGACTTCTAGGGTTGACCAAAGTTGACCAAGAGTTGACTTTGGCCTAGATTGACTTAGAATCATGTAGAATGCATAGTAGGACTCCATTTTGCTATTCTGGACCTGTTGTGACTTGTGCTGTTCTGTTTAGGAGCCAGACACCACTCCTTGGACAGTACGTTTCATTTTGGACACTCAGTTACAGGCGAGTACATTCTCTGATCATTTCATATCCTGCTTAGAATTATTTCCTGCAGTAGATTACTTTACTTGTACTGTCACGTTGGTCACACGGATTAGTACTATATGGATCTCTCCTTGGGACGTTACCCCCTTAGCGGGCGCATCGGATACTTTATGACATGTGTTTCATGTACATCATGTATTCCTTGCATCTGCGTTATTCATGTACACTCATGTTCTCTCATGTTCTTACATGTACGTTCATGTACTCTCATGTTCTTTCATGTACGCTCATGTTTGCCCATGTGTCTCTTGTATAACCAAAATATCATGTCCGTAACGTAACTTGAACAGATCCTTGTGTATTGATTGTGGGTAGGGGGAGTATAAATGGTCATGTGATTTACCCATCATGTACACTCTGTTACTTTTCATGTTCATCATGTACAACCTAAGCCAATTACATGCCATCTCGTGCTCTGACTCACTAGTCACTGCTAGTTCTCTATGTATAGTAGATATTTCTATTACAGTTCTCTCTCTGTTTACATACTGCACTTCCTTCAGTACTTGTATCTTACTTTACTGCATGTCTATATTTTCTAACCTGCTATGATCTGTTGAGATGTACTGTACTCGCTCCTGTCCTGACTGGACCTGTTGAAAATATTACAGAGGACGAGGAGGAGGCTGGTCTGGACACTTACTACGGGGCAGCCTTAGATGACACCTGCGAGCTGGACCCTCAGGAGGACCCAGCTCTAGCTGAGGATTTCATTCCGACTGTCTAGACTAGATTAGTTAGGCTGTTTATCATTGTAGTCTGGAGACATGTTCTAGTTAGACTTTATTCTGGAGTTCAGTATTGTATATATTCTTTCATCTGAGACCTTGTACTGTTGGATATTGCTGGGATTATCTTAGACTACTTCTCATCTATTTATTTCCTTGAGTTCTATTTCATATCGTGCTATCTCTTCCTTAGTTGTGATTGAGTTTTACTGCTATGTCACCCCCATTTCGGGGAGTATAAACTGTTTAGATAGATATTGTTAGATGTATGTTGACCTAGGACAGCGTTCTACCGCCGACACTGCGGCGTAGGCTGGGCGTTGTTACGTTCTCGTACCCTCACAGTGGGTGCGGGTCGTGACATTCTCCGTGTAATTTAGAACGGAGAATGTCATTCTCCGTATAAATTAACACGGAGAATGTCATTATCCGTTTTATTTAAGGCGGAGAATGACATTCTCCGTTTTATTTAACACGGAGAATGACATTCTTCGTGTTAATTTATACGGAGAATGGCCATTCTCCTGCGTTTTAACACTGGAATGACCATTCTCCGTGCTAAATTACACGAAGAATGACCATTCTCCGTTTTATTTAACACGGAGAATGGCATTCTCCGTTTTATTTAACACGGAGAATGGCATTCTCCGTGTTAATAACACGGAGAATGGCCATTCTCCTGCGTTTTAACACTGGAATGACCATTCTCCGTGCTAAATTACACGGAGAATGAACATTCTCCGTTTTACTTAACAAGATTTTTTTAACACGGAGAATGGCCATTCTCCTGCGTTTTAACACTGGAATGACCACGGAGAATGGTCATTCTCCGTATAATTTAGCACGGAGAATGGCCATTCTCCATGTAAATTAAGACGGAGAATGTCATTCTCCGTGTTACTAACACAGAGAGTGGTCATTCTTCGTGTAAATTAAGACGGAGAATGGCCACCCTCATGCGAAATTAATATTTTTCGTGTTCTAACACGGAGAATGCCCATTCTCCTGCATTTTATGTTCAGTTGAAACTTTGGAGGACCATAACTTTTGACTGGGAGGTCGAAACGAGGTCCCGTTTGTCGCAAAACGAGCGTATCTTTGAGGAGGCTGAAAGTAACCGCCTCACCGTTAGACGGCCTTCCGAAATTTTAGAATCGCAAAAAAATGATGTTTGGACCTCCGTTTTAGCACTTTTGCCGTTTGTCTCGGTCTTTCCGAAATTTTTCGACGAGTTTTTGAAAATTTTTGAGGAGAAAACCTAGATTCGAAAGTGAGCACCGTATGGAAGAAGATGAAGTATCGAAACATTTTTTTAAGAGTAGTTTCGTGGGTGTTTTCAATAAGTTAGAAGGGTAAAAGGGTCATTTGGAATCCGCTTTGGATAAGTTTCTCTAATTCTGGGCACGCGATGAAAGTTTTTTTAACGGAAATTTTTTTAGTTTTTGGACATTTCATAAATTTCCCCAAAAATAAAATAATGTACTTATTTTTTGTTGTTGTGTAGCTGGCCACTCCATGGAGATGGCTAAAATGAAACATTTTGGAGCATTGTCTATCAAAGAGGGACCTATATATGAACTGGGGTGGGTTACAGTCCAATCAAAATTTTAATTTTCAAATTTTCATATGATACTAGTCCACACCCTAGTCCAAATCCAAACTTAGCTCAGACTTATCTAACCTACATCCTCTTCTCTAAGTCTAGTCCAACTACCAAACCCAATATATTATACGATATTTTCAGGTCTCCTTTGGTTTACAAAATTGTGGCCTTGAGAGAGGAAAGATATTTCCTTTCTTTAGTTTGGTTGCCAAGAAAAGGAGAAAATGAAAATAATTCCCAAAGGAAATAAAAATATGTAATAATTTTCCACACGTCTAAGAATTCACTTTTTCTTTCAATATTTTTGGCTTTTTCAAACATTGGTTTTTTTTTGATAAAAATTATAATTTTCTAAAAAATAATAATAACAAGTTAATTTTGTTTCCTCCTGTTTCTGTGAAACAAAACGAGGCCTCAGCTCAATCCAAAACGACATGAGTTATTTATGATACGAACCCATCTTTCTTTCTTAGCAGCAGTTGCATTCAGTAGCAGTTGCAGTATGAGAGGAGAGTTCCAGGAAGATCCAGTCAGCATGCATCGACCAATCGAATAGCAGAGGTCACGTCACAGGTCCAACTCAGCTCCAAGTGTCTAACTGCCAAGGAGTATCAGCTCTCTCTGAAACTCTATAAACAGCAGAGAAGGATAGAGGAGAGGGCAACTTGGATGTAATGGTTAGAGCATCCACAGTAGAGACACTTCAAACATGTACTTTAAACTATTATAAATTGTGTAAATTATTACTTTTGTAGTGTCTCCTTGATATCGGCACAAAATGGTACACTCCAAACAAATACTTCAAATTAACATCTTTTTTCTTTTTCTTTTTCTTTAATGTTTGGTAAGATTTGTCCTCAATATTTTTTTTCTTTATTTTTCTTCCATGTTTGGTAAAATTGTTTAATATTGGTGGGCCCAGAAATCAATGTAGTGGAGCTAGCACATACTCAAAATCTGGAGTATTTCTTAGCTTTCTAACAATTTTCAAGTATGACCAAGTGCCAACTGTAGTCTTCAATTGCTACAAAATTTGGCTAAAATCAAAATATAGCACTTGAAATCTCTGCCATTGTGGATGCTCTTAGTTCAGTAGATTGTTAGAATAGCTATTATAATTTTTCCTCCCACTCTCCATTTTAAATAAACCTAGAATTTTCAATTCTCCACTCTTCTTCCTCAATTTATGGTGTAATTTCTATGAAAAATCATGAAGAATTCGATCATATCTCCTCCAAATTCTATCATGTCAGGAAAGGTATCATACCAATGGAGGCACTCAATCCAAAAAAATAATTCCTTTCATGTATTTGGATGGAAATTTTTTTTTTCTCAAATCCCAAGAAAAAAATGGTTTTCACTCACCCCATGTATTCACTTTCCCATCTCTAATTATTCACCTTTCCTTCAAAATTTTCAAAATTTTCAAAATTTTCAAAATGTCAAAAAAATATTAATAGGAAATATAATTTTCCAAGGAAAAGAAAAGAGTGAAAAATTGATTTTCATTTCATTTTCTTTTCACGAACCAAGCGAGGCCTTGTAGCATCAATAACAAGGTTCAATAAGATTACAGATTCAGAATGTATTGAGCTTATTTTGTAGAATAGTAATGCTCTATTAAAACCACATGATGGTCCCGTTCCAACCACAAGAACTATAGTATGCACCTCATAATTTTTACGTTCAAAATGTAGGAACTTATTTTGTAGAATAGTAAGACTCAATTTCAAGATTCTAGATTTTCTATTATTTTTTTAAAAACACACACACATGGATCTACATACACACATGGATCTACATCCACTCATCTCATTGGGTCTTAAATTTTTCAGAAAATTTACTGTAGGGTAACAGATTTTGACGAAATTGCGGGCAGGATAACATGTTTGGGGAATTTAGAAATATGAAAATTTTTCGCCAGAGCGTCTGGCGGAAATTGGGCGCGCCCAATTTTTGCCAGACAATATGTCGGAAATTGAGCGCCTATGCTCTGCTTTCTTTGCAGACGGGGGAGGGGGGGGGGGGGGGGGGCAGCTTCGTAGCATTGTTTGCAGAAGGGGGGAAGCATGCGCAGCATTGGAGATCCCCCAAATTTGTTTGTATACGTTTGAATGAGTGGGTCAAAGAGTGCAGCTTTATTGAAAAATGAAAAAGCCGAGCACATTGAAAAATTGGATGAAAGAGATGGGATATAGGAGTTATGTTATAAATGATGTTCGTTTCTTCTCCAGGAACAAATACAGAAGAAGGGGAAGAAGAAGAGAAGTAGAAGAGAAGAGAGGAGAAGAAGCAGAGAAGAAGACGAGCAGAGAGGCTAAGATACATTTAGAGAGGTAAAAATATTTCAAAAAATATAATTTTAATTTATTTTGTTTGTGTTTAGTATCTTAGAGTTTGGTATTAATAACAGATGGATCGTCGAAATGACGGACTTATTCCGGGAGGACCCACCACAGACGAGATTATCCAGCAACGTTTGAGTCATATCTCAAGATTAGTATGGAAAGGTATACTTAATTTTAAATGAAAATTATTATTTTGTATATTTTTGTTATTTTGTAGTAATAATGATCATTTTGTAGTAACTCGATTTTTTCTATAGTTATATGATTATCCTGGCGATATTCGAATGCGAGAGCATGGGACATGGCGGTATGAACAGAACGTTGGGTGTTGGAATTTAACTAGCGAACAATATGCTATGTTGGTCATATTCGGATTTAAATACATTGATGAGATACAGTTTTTACGTCATGATAGAGATTTAATTTTAAGCCTAGTGGAACGTTGGTGGCCTGGCCGAAATACATTTCAATTACCAGTGGTGAAATGACTATTACTTTAGCTGATGTAGCAAATATTATAGGATTACCTATTACGGGTGAACCTATAATATTTAATGAGTCATTTTCAGCTGATACTGCAATTATGGAGTATCTAGGTGTTGAGCCACCAAAATTAAAAGAAAAAAAGCTTAGTCATATTTTCCTGGCTCCGTCGCAATTTCATGCATCTAGATCATATTGATGATGACGAAGAGGTATCTGTTGATGAAAATCGGGTATGTATCACAGATAATATTAATATTTATGTCGTATCGCTGCTGCTAGTTTAGCACGTATTAATTTTTGCCATTTTTTCGCTATATGTTTAGGTGATTTCTTGCACAAGGGCCTACTTACTCGGCTTAATAAGTGCGGTTGTCTTTTCCGACTCATCAGATATGGTGAACTTACGTTATCTAACATTCTTGGAAGATTTGACCGCACTTATAGGTCACGCATGGGGAGCATCAATGTTGGCATATTTATACGCCTCCATGTCAGATTTTGTACTCGTGCTGGGAGATAATAAAATTATGAAATATTTAAATGGATGCATGACTTTAATACATGTATAAAAATTATTACTCATTTTATTTAAAGTTATAATTTGTAGAATTGTATCAAGTTATTCTTTTGTTTACTAGGTCTGGTCCTACGAACATTTTCGTATTGGGAGACCAGTTACCGGTATTGATTCCAATGCCGGTAAATTTTTGGTAGCTTTACGATGGATTACAGATGTAGTAGATCCAGATCATTGTGTTCACTCGAGCGCCCCCCTATATCGGGGGCAGTTTGATACTCTAAAGCATACGGAGGTAAAATACGTTAATTAGTCATTAAATTTTTCAACATTTTTAATCTATTACTTATTCTTTTTCCGACATCAAATAGGTTATATGGCTACCTTATGTGCATGAGCAGTATCAATATATTCAAGAAATACAAAGAACAGCTTATTGTTTGCCATTAAAATCTTTTGATTGCAAATTTCAATACAAACAGAACAGTGTTACAATGTAGGACTTAGATGTAGTCCTAGGAGTACACTTTTGTTTATCTGGGTCCCTTGTGCCGATGGAACGAGTGGTAATGCGTTGACTCCGTTGACGATCTGACGACGGTTATCGGTTTTCTGAAGGTCTGGGTTGCTCTGGGTGCTGGAGCTTGCGAAGAGGAGGAAGACATTGAGTGTTTGTATCTGCCTCTTTTGTTGTGCGACGTCTCTGTCTGTATATGTATGTTCGTCTCTGTGTGTGTGGAAGAAGGAAATGATCCCTCTATTTATAGCTTTGCAGGCTGGCTGCTCATGTGCGCATATGTAGGATGGGCCTGGACGCGGGGACGCCACGTGGTGATTGCTGATGGAGACGCATAGACGATACACCATGATTGAGGGGTTGAATTCTTCATGCTGCTGTTGTGGGCCGGCACGTAGCAGAGAAGATGATCTTTCTGTTGCTGAGATCTTGGGTGAATCGAGTCAAAGGACACGTGTCATCGACCCATGGCTCGGAGATTTCGAATTTGGCGGGGAATGATCTGGTAGGATGCGCCTGGGATTGGACGCATGAGGAGACTTTGGCTCGTAACCTTTAGGAGTCACGAACCATTCGGGGTGCATGGCTTTTGAGGCGCATGCGAGGCTTCAGTAGTGACTTTACTCCTGTCTTTTGGGATCAGAGAGAAGTCTGTGGCACATGGCTTTTGAGGCGCATGCAGAGCTTCAATGGTGACTTTACTTCTGTCTTTAAGGATCAGAGAGAAAGTCTGATGCGCATGGCTCGAGGCGCATGCAATGCTTTGGGCGCATGGCTGCGGAAGCGCATGCGAGTGGTTGGGCGGCCACGTGGCTGTAACTGTCGGAGGAAAGTAATGATGATGCTGACGTTGGCGACGCTTCATTTTCTGAAAAAGCTGTCAACTGTTCAGTCTTCGGGAGGCGTGCTGCCAACTCTGTCAGACTTCAGCATTTAATGTTTTTGACATTTGATGGACAGTTGAGTGGGCGCATCGATCGACGTTCCACTAGGCGTATGGGGACGCATGGGGGCACATCCCCTGTGAGGCGCTTGGTGTTGAAGGGCGCATCCTTGGGAGGCGCTTGGTGTTGAGGGGTGCGTCTGTGTGATGCACGGTCTGGCCGGCACATCCGTTCCTCGTGACACGTCTTTAATGGTACGACTGTTACGTTCTTCGAGTGCTTTAAATAGCCGTTTTTGACTTGGCTGAATTCGAAGCGTCCGGTTCATCCATTTAATGCAAATTCATTGCACGGGATTCGGAGAGTCATCCACTTGGCGCATGGGTTTGATTTGCCCGGCCTATAAATAGTGGCATGGAGAGAGTTTGCTTCTCGTTCTCTCACGTCTTCCCGAAGTGAATTTGTTTGCTCGAGCACATTCTGTTGATGAGATGCTCCCGAGGGTGAAGATGCGACGCAGTGTCTTCGTTGATACACTTGAAGGTGACTGTTATATCCAAAAGTCGAAGTCGAGGGCTTCTGAGGTAGGCGGAAGGTGCCTGTTGCATCCAAAGATCGGGATGCTCGAGCCTCGTCTTTGTTATGCTGGAAGAGCCGCAGATCGGAATTGCGGTGCCGCGGCTTTGGAGGCTCTTTCTTCTGTCAGAGTGGGTGTTGCCCATTCTGGTTGTGTTGAAAGTTGCTCCTTTAGCCGCGGTTTCGATTGCGGTCTTCCTTGGTCTTTGGAGGCTCTTTCGAAGCCTCCCCTGGCCACAAGTCGATTTGCGGTGCTCCTCTCTTCTTCGGTTTGGGGAGCTCTTCCTCCAGCTAGAGGGTTGATTGCCACCCTCGTTCTGGTCAATAAATGCTTTATTAGTCGAAGCATTAGATGCTTTATTACAAACTATAGTGTATCGGTTTGTGAGCTCAAGTATCTGAAATTAATTGGTAATCATTTAATATATAATTTAATTTAATTGTAATTAAGCCGTCTTAGCTCAGCTGGTAGAGCGCATGGCTTTTAACCATGTGGTCGTGGGTTCGATTCCCACAGACGGCGTTTTAAAAATTTTATGATACATTTTATTAAAATTTTAAAATACTATTTAAATACCATTAATATTTTAGTTTCATACAGACCTTCTATTTCTGTCACATTTGCTATAGTGCCATTAAGCGCAACTAAACCGTCATGTATAGTGTATACTATCAATGTATTGGCACTTTTGCTAACCCTCAGATCTCTCCCACAAATTCATCACTTCATAGCTGCACAAATTTATGATTTGAGTTCGAGTCTGTGTTACTGGATAACAATTTCAATAGATGGACGACAAAAACAAATTGTTTCTTGAAAAATTTGAACATTGTCCGACTTAAATTGAGCATTCTTAGAATCTTCAATAGAAGATGAAAAGAGATATTTGAATAATAGCATTCAAATTGAACATTGTCTGGATTTTGGATATTCGAATTTTTTTAGCTAATCGGATCGGATATTATCCGATATCCGTTAAACTAGACGGATACGAATTTGAAATGTCAAAAGAGATATCTGTTCGGATATCGGATCGGATTCGGATATTATAAAAAAAAATTCGGATACAGATACGGATATTGTCTTGTCCGTACCGATAACTATCCGTTGACACCCCTAATTAAAAGTTCTTTCCATACAAACAATATAGTTTACCACTCCCTATGTGTGTAAGACAATAAACGATTCAACATATATTGAACTACACACTTGAAATTTGTCACATCATAGAGTGTGAGATCGGATTCCTATTGAACGTATTTCAGATACATCCCAATAGATTATTGTAATCCCCGTTATTTAAACAACTTAACATTAATATATAATGTATTAATATGTAATACATAATATTAATATTTAGGGATATTTAGTAATATGATCTCGCATAATAGTTAAAATTAAGATTTGAGTTTCGACGTAACATGATTCGTTTTCTTTTTTAATATGAAAAATAATTTGCTTTTCTTAGAATCCATTCAGCCAGTATGTATTATATAATTTCCGTAGTGCTGACCACTAAAGTCAGACTTTGACACAACATGATTAATATCAATATTGTAAAAAAAAAAGACAAGATATAGTTAATATTTTAAGTAAAGTTGTGTAGAATATTGGCACAAAGAGAGATTCCAAGCTACGAGTAGTAACAATTGTGCAAAAATAAGACTAAATTTTAACTTGATATTATCAATTATTCAAAAAAATTGATATTCTAAATTTTAATATTAGACAACTTAATATTTTAATTATAATTGTACAACTTAATGTTCTTGCAGAATATTCTACATGCCAAAAATAGTCTCCTTATTCGTAGTCACTTCAAATACCACCAAAGGGGTGGAATGGATTGGTATAATTTGTCAAAAAAAAATTATTTATTTTTGTTGAAATGAAAAATTAATTTTAACTGACGGAAGCTATCGACTTACAAATATTCGATAGTTTTAAATAGTGATTGGTATGTTATTGAAGTTTAGGATATCAAATTAAAGAACTTAAATAATTAATGGTATCAAATTAAAATTGAACCTAAAAAAATTGAAATTAAACCTAAAAATAAATCCCTGACGGAGAGTAACACTAATGCATTTGTTTCTAAGTCCAATATCTGTTATATATATAAATATATATATATATATATATATATATATATATATATATATATATATATATATATATATATATATATATATATATTTTCTTTTCTTTTTTCTTTTTTTTTCCTGTTATATATATATATATATATATATATATATATATATATATATATATATATAGAGAGAGAGAGAGAGAGAGAGAGAGAGAGAGAGAGAGAGAGAGAGAGAGGGCCCAGAGTCACTGTCCGAGTCCATGGGTTAAAGTGATCACAACCGTCCATAAGTTTTTTAGGGTCTTGTTCTAAAATTAAAACAACAACCCTGCTACGTTGTCCGCCTACGGGCCAGTCCGTCCACCATGTGTCACGGTCCCATTGACAGATCAACCGGTATGGAACCCATGTATACATAGGGGACCAATGGGATACGGCCACGCGGCAGACATGCCAGTCCGCCTGCAAACAAAATAACTTTTTTCCTAAAAACAAACCGATTTTTTACATAACTATAACTTACTATTTATTTATTTATTTAGCACTATGCTAGTCACATAAAAAAGAAAAAAAGAAAAGAAAAACCAGAATACTAATTTGTGGAACTTAAATTATGTCTTTATAGTATACAAGTTGTTGCAGGTTCACGTTTGATGCACGTGATTTAAAATAAAAAATAAACTGAAAATTGCTGAGAAACCCAATTTCGGGGTGGGCTTTTATGAAACGTCCACCCGCTGGATGAGTTTTATGAAATATCCAGAATTATGTTTTTTCACGTTAAATATTCCAAGATTCCCTTTTAGATGCCACCCGCTGGAAACTGCTATTTTTATAATACCGAAACTACCCCTCCGCGCGAATTGGTCATCTATATGTATTTGAATTCAAAAACCTCTGATCTGGATTGCGATTTTCGTCTTTTTCTTCACGGAAAATCTGAATTTCCTTGCTCTCATCTTCAGCAGAGATCGCAAAGATCGTTCGTAGTTCGGTGTGCTTTTCTTCAGTCGAACTCAGATCATCGCTCGTCATCATCATCACCATCATCATCATCATCATCATCATCGCAAAAATCTCCGTTTAACACAAAAAATGACATTCTCCGTGTTTCTAACACGGAGAATGGCCACACGGAGAATGGCCATTCTCCCGTGTTTTAACATTTGAATGACCATTCTCCGTGTAATTTAGCACGGAGAATGGCCATTCTCTATAACACCCAGTTTTCCAGAAGAGGGTAATTTTGAAATTTTGTAATTATAATTATTATTTAATGGTATTTATTTCATGTTATGATTTTTAGTGATTTTTGATTATTTTTAAACTATTTAAATTCATGACTTATGATTTGGTGTCTTGCTAGTGTCCATTTCCAGACTGAGGGGTATTTTAGTCATTTTTGTAATTCTAAGAATTATTTGGGATTATTAATTATTATTTAGATTAAATAGGATTTATTAGAATTTATGGGAATTTTTAGGATTTATTTTGGATTTATTTGGACTAGTTTGATTTTTGACTCATGTAGACCAACCTAGGAACTAACCCTAGTTAGTTGGGCTTGGTTAGGTCAAGTGACCCTAGTCTAACCTAGTGTGACTCAAGTTAGTGGTTAGTGATTCATTAGAACTTGAATTAGGAATTTAGAATCAAGTGTTTTGACAAATGGCTTGTGGTTTCATAAGTCATTTTGTGACTAAACTCAATAGGACTAGCTAACCTAGCTCAAACCCCACCCAAACCCATCATGTCCAGCAAACCTAGGGATTCCCCCACTATAAAACCCCTCCTAATTTCTAGGGCTAGCCTCCTTTCCATAGGAATCCATTTCAAGAAGAAGAGGTGAGCTCCCATCTTTAGAAATTCATTAAAAATCCATTTTGAATCCTTTCTTCCCCAAACCAATTCCATTAGGACCTAAAATCAACCCTCTTGCTGCTGGTATATTTTATTTGCAGGGAGATAACAATTTGTGGGACTTGGAGGCTTGAGGAGTTTCTTCCATTTGAAGGCTTTTCCATTCATTGTGCATCAATAGGTATAACCCTCAATACTCCATTAAATTTCCTGTTTGAATCCATTTTAGGAAGGCCCTAGCCCTACCCCTACTGTAGGATAGGCTAAACCTAGGGTTCGAGTTCGTTTCGTGTCCGTATCGGACACATATCAGTCTTGTTTGTAGGGTGTTCGACAGAATGCCTCTGAGAGATCAACTTTGTTGTTTTTAATTTCTGTTTGAATAGGAATGTAGATCTATGTGTGCTCATTGATTTTCGTGAAGGGACCATGGTCGTTTCGTGTCTGTGTCGGGTGCAAATCGGACTGGACACTGCTGTGTGCACTGGCTCGGGACTGTGTTGCTTCCCCTGCTACTCGGGGCCAATAGCTCGCTGGACACGGCGACTCAGGCCATGCCATTTGGCGTGGACCATGGGGCCTTGATTGACATGAGGCCCTCCAAGTTGGAGAAGCTCTCGTGTCGTGTCGGAGGAGTTCTCCAGCCCGCATTGGGTTGCTCTGACAGTTCAGTCGTGTTTTTGGTGCACTGATACGGGTGGTTTGACACGACACAGGGACACGACGACCCAATTCAGGGTGACACAGACCTAGGGGGACCCTAGGCGAACCACCCTGCAAAGGGACTCGACCCAGTTTGTGTCGTGTCGTGCACACGGCACGCGTGCACACGTGCACGAGGAATGGCTCTCTGTATTTTCCTGAAATTAGTGTTCTGATTGATTTTAATCTTTTAAATGTTTTTAAATGATGTTTAATTGGTTAACTAGTCTCTAAACCTTATGTTTAATCTCTGATATGTTAGGATTACAATTGTTCAAGTTTATGTGGAGTTTTGGGCTCTATTTCTTTAACTGATACACTGTCAAGTTCAGATTTGTTTTTTTTGTTGTTTTGTCAATGATTTGTAATCCAAATTAATGCCATCCTCCACATGTTACCTCCTAAATTTGTTCAGGTATATGTAATCTTTAAGCTTGTCCAGTTTTGGGAGTTATGGTTTTGTTTTGGGTCCTGAAATGGGATGGGTATTGTAGAATACTGAACCCTGTTTCAGTATTTAGGTTGGTTGCCTTGGCAATACCTGGGCAACCCTGTGTACTGTGTACACTGTTTCCTTGGCTTTCTCTTGAGCTTGTTGAGTGATTCCATATTTGAGTACTGGTTTAGAGCACTGTTAACTGTTCCTAAGTCTCTTCCAGTTTGGTTTTGAACTATTGTTGGACAGGGTTACCTGTCAATTGTCTGAGTGTTGACAGTTAAGAACCTGGGGAGGGATGGCCTATTTGACTGCTTGAAATCCTTTGTTCCAGGTTGTTAACCTGAAATTCAGCAAGTGTTCACTGTGATTTCATTCCCATATGTAGTATAACATGTGTTGAACCATGAATTGATTTTCTTTTCCTGTTCTTCCTAACTATGCTGTAGAGTTAACCTGAGAATGATATAAAACAATCCAGTTTTTACTTGATGTTGTATTGCTTTCTTTTTTTTCTCTTCACTGATATTTCCTGCCTCCTATTCCTGCATATCACACACAGCCTCCTCTTCACTGCTTTTGATTTCCTGCAAATGTTTTCCTGTACACTGTTGGCACACACCCTCACCACACACACAAGCCTATTGTTCCCTGCACACTGTTTGTTCCCTGCACTGTCATTAAATTCCTGTACATTGTTATGTAGGCCTAATGTATAGCACACATATTTCTCTTTTCTCACACACAACTTCATGAATCACCCACACATACACTACTCTAGACTGTTAGCTATTTTTCTACACACAAGTTCACACACCTACACATGTTTTCTTCCCTTAGGTTTCATGAGTATATTGTATGCCTATATGCATATGTGTAATATAGATATATGTGTGAGAGCATATCAATGTGTGTATGCATAGTTTTAGCCTAATGTTTAGTGTAGCTCAAATTGTGTATCTATATATATGGTGTATATTCATAGGTATTATGAATTCTTGAATGTTGTGTTTATAGCTTTGTTAGAGTCTAGTATAGCTTTATTAAGACCTAGCTAGTGAGTTTAGCCTAGTTTAGACAAAGTTGACCTAGTTTGACTTCTAGGGTTGACCAAAGTTGACCAAGAGTTGACTTTGGCCTAGATTGACTTAGAATCATGTAGAATGCATAGTAGGACTCCATTTTGCTATTCTGGACCTGTTGTGACTTGTGCTGTTCTGTTTAGGAGCCAGACACCACTCCTTGGACAGTACGTTTCATTTTGGACACTCAGTTACAGGCGAGTACATTCTCTGATCATTTCATATCCTGCTTAGAATTATTTCCTGCAGTAGATTACTTTACTTGTACTGTCACGTTGGTCACACGGATTAGTACTATATGGATCTCTCCTTGGGACGTTACCCCCTTAGCGGGCGCATCGGATACTTTATGACATGTGTTTCATGTACATCATGTATTCCTTGCATCTGCGTTATTCATGTACACTCATGTTCTCTCATGTTCTTACATGTACGTTCATGTACTCTCATGTTCTTTCATGTACGCTCATGTTTGCCCATGTGTCTCTTGTATAACCAAAACATCATGTCCGTAACGTAACTTGAACAGATCCTTGTGTATTGATTGTGGGTAGGGGGAGTATAAATGGTCATGTGATTTACCCATCATGTACACTCTGTTACTTTTCATGTTCATCATGTACAACCTAAGCCAATTACATGCCATCTCGTGCTCTGACTCACTAGTCACTGCTAGTTCTCTATGTATAGTAGATATTTCTATTACAGTTCTCTCTCTGTTTACATACTGCACTTCCTTCAGTACTTGTATCTTACTTTACTGCATGTCTATATTTTCTAACCTGCTATGATCTGTTGAGATGTACTGTACTCGCTCCTGTCCTGACTGGACCTGTTGAAAATATTACAGAGGACGAGGAGGAGGCTGGTCTGGACACTTACTACGGGGCAGCCTTAGATGACACCTGCGAGCTGGACCCTCAGGAGGACCCAGCTCTAGCTGAGGATTTCATTCCGACTGTCTAGACTAGATTAGTTAGGCTGTTTATCATTGTAGTCTGGAGACATGTTCTAGTTAGACTTTATTCTGGAGTTCAGTATTGTATATATTCTTTCATCTGAGACCTTGTACTGTTGGATATTGCTGGGATTATCTTAGACTACTTCTCATCTATTTATTTCCTTGAGTTCTATTTCATATCGTGCTATCTCTTCCTTAGTTGTGATTGAGTTTTACTGCTATGTCACCCCCATTTCGGGGAGTATAAACTGTTTAGATAGATATTGTTAGATGTATGTTGACCTAGGACAGCGTTCTACCGCCGACACTGCGGCGTAGGCTGGGCGTTGTTACGTTCTCGTACCCTCACAGTGGGTGCGGGTCGTGACATTCTCCGTGTAATTTAGAACGGAGAATGTCATTCTCCGTATAAATTAACACGGAGAATGTCATTATCCGTTTTATTTAAGGCGGAGAATGACATTCTCCGTTTTATTTAACACGGAGAATGACATTCTTCGTGTTAATTTATACGGAGAATGGCCATTCTCCTGCGTTTTAACACTGGAATGACCATTCTCCGTGCTAAATTACACGGAGAATGACCATTCTCCGTTTTATTTAACACGGAGAATGGCATTCTCCGTTTTATTTAACACGGAGAATGGCATTCTCCGTGTTAATAACACGGAGAATGGCCATTCTCCTGCGTTTTAACACTGGAATGACCATTCTCCGTGCTAAATTACACGGAGAATGAACATTCTCCGTTTTACTTAACAAGATTTTTTTAACACGGAGAATGGCCATTCTCCTGCGTTTTAACACTGGAATGACCACGGAGAATGGTCATTCTCCGTATAATTTAGCACGGAGAATGGCCATTCTCCATGTAAATTAAGACGGAGAATGTCATTCTCCGTGTTACTAACACAGAGAGTGGTCATTCTTCGTGTAAATTAAGACGGAGAATGGCCACCCTCATGCGAAATTAATATTTTTCGTGTTCTAACACGGAGAATGCCCATTCTCCTGCATTTTATGTTCAGTTGAAACTTTGGAGGACCATAACTTTTGACTGGGAGGTCGAAACGAGGTCCCGTTTGTCGCAAAACGAGCGTATCTTTGAGGAGGCTGAAAGTAACCGCCTCACCGTTAGACGGCCTTCCGAAATTTTAGAATCGCAAAAAAATGATGTTTGGACCTCCGTTTTAGCACTTTTGCCGTTTGTCTCGGTCTTTCCGAAATTTTTCGACGAGTTTTTGAAAATTTTTGAGGAGAAAACCTAGATTCGAAAGTGAGCACCGTATGGAAGAAGATGAAGTATCGAAACATTTTTTTAAGAGTAGTTTCGTGGGTGTTTTCAATAAGTTAGAAGGGTAAAAGGGTCATTTGGAATCCGCTTTGGATAAGTTTCTCTAATTCTGGGCACGCGATGAAAGTTTTTTTAACGGAAATTTTTTTAGTTTTTGGACATTTCATAAATTTCCCCAAAAATAAAATAATGTACTTATTTTTTGTTGTTGTGTAGCTGGCCACTCCATGGAGATGGCTAAAATGAAACATTTTGGAGCATTGTCTATCAAAGAGGGACCTATATATGAACTGGGGTGGGTTACAGTCCAATCAAAATTTTAATTTTCAAATTTTCATATGATACTAGTCCACACCCTAGTCCAAATCCAAACTTAGCTCAGACTTATCTAACCTACATCCTCTTCTCTAAGTCTAGTCCAACTACCAAACCCAATATATTATACGATATTTTCAGGTCTCCTTTGGTTTACAAAATTGTGGCCTTGAGAGAGGAAAGATATTTCCTTTCTTTAGTTTGGTTGCCAAGAAAAGGAGAAAATGAAAATAATTCCCAAAGGAAATAAAAATATGTAATAATTTTCCACACGTCTAAGAATTCACTTTTTCTTTCAATATTTTTGGCTTTTTCAAACATTGGTTTTTTTTTGATAAAAATTATAATTTTCTAAAAAATAATAATAACAAGTTAATTTTGTTTCCTCCTGTTTCTGTGAAACAAAACGAGGCCTCAGCTCAATCCAAAACGACATGAGTTATTTATGATACGAACCCATCTTTCTTTCTTAGCAGCAGTTGCATTCAGTAGCAGTTGCAGTATGAGAGGAGAGTTCCAGGAAGATCCAGTCAGCATGCATCGACCAATCGAATAGCAGAGGTCACGTCACAGGTCCAACTCAGCTCCAAGTGTCTAACTGCCAAGGAGTATCAGCTCTCTCTGAAACTCTATAAACAGCAGAGAAGGATAGAGGAGAGGGCAACTTGGATGTAATGGTTAGAGCATCCACAGTAGAGACACTTCAAACATGTACTTTAAACTATTATAAATTGTGTAAATTATTACTTTTGTAGTGTCTCCTTGATATCGGCACAAAATGGTACACTCCAAACAAATACTTCAAATTAACATCTTTTTTCTTTTTCTTTTTCTTTAATGTTTGGTAAGATTTGTCCTCAATATTTTTTTTCTTTATTTTTCTTCCATGTTTGGTAAAATTGTTTAATATTGGTGGGCCCAGAAATCAATGTAGTGGAGCTAGCACATACTCAAAATCTGGAGTATTTCTTAGCTTTCTAACAATTTTCAAGTATGACCAAGTGCCAACTGTAGTCTTCAATTGCTACAAAATTTGGCTAAAATCAAAATATAGCACTTGAAATCTCTGCCATTGTGGATGCTCTTAGTTCAGTAGATTGTTAGAATAGCTATTATAATTTTTCCTCCCACTCTCCATTTTAAATAAACCTAGAATTTTCAATTCTCCACTCTTCTTCCTCAATTTATGGTGTAATTTCTATGAAAAATCATGAAGAATTCGATCATATCTCCTCCAAATTCTATCATGTCAGGAAAGGTATCATACCAATGGAGGCACTCAATCCAAAAAAATAATTCCTTTCATGTATTTGGATGGAAATTTTTTTTTTCTCAAATCCCAAGAAAAAAATGGTTTTCACTCACCCCATGTATTCACTTTCCCATCTCTAATTATTCACCTTTCCTTCAAAATTTTCAAAATTTTCAAAATGTCAAAAAAATATTAATAGGAAATATAATTTTCCAAGGAAAAGAAAAGAGTGAAAAATTGATTTTCATTTCATTTTCTTTTCACGAACCAAGCGAGGCCTTGTAGCATCAATAACAAGGTTCAATAAGATTACAGATTCAGAATGTATTGAGCTTATTTTGTAGAATAGTAATGCTCTATTAAAACCACATGATGGTCCCGTTCCAACCACAAGAACTATAGTATGCACCTCATAATTTTTACGTTCAAAATGTAGGAACTTATTTTGTAGAATAGTAAGACTCAATTTCAAGATTCTAGATTTTCTATTATTTTTTTAAAAACACACACACATGGATCTACATACACACATGGATCTACATCCACTCATCTCATTGGGTCTTAAATTTTTCAGAAAATTTACTGTAGGGTAACAGATTTTGACGAAATTGCGGGCAGGATAACATGTTTGGGGAATTTAGAAATATGAAAATTTTTCGCCAGAGCGTCTGGCGGAAATTGGGCGCGCCCAATTTTTGCCAGACAATATGTCGGAAATTGAGCGCCTATGCTCTGCTTTCTTTGCAGACGGGGGAGGGGGGGGGGGGCAGCTTCGTAGCATTGTTTGCAGAAGGGGGGAAGCATGCGCAGCATTGGAGATCCCCCAAATTTGTTTGTATACGTTTGAATGAGTGGGTCAAAGAGTGCAGCTTTATTGAAAAATGAAAAAGCCGAGCACATTGAAAAATTGGATGAAAGAGATGGGATATAGGAGTTATGTTATAAATGATGTTCGTTTCTTCTCCAGGAACAAATACAGAAGAAGGGGAAGAAGAAGAGAAGTAGAAGAGAAGAGAGGAGAAGAAGCAGAGAAGAAGACGAGCAGAGAGGCTAAGATACATTTAGAGAGGTAAAAATATTTCAAAAAATATAATTTTAATTTATTTTGTTTGTGTTTAGTATCTTAGAGTTTGGTATTAATAACAGATGGATCGTCGAAATGACGGACTTATTCCGGGAGGACCCACCACAGACGAGATTATCCAGCAACGTTTGAGTCATATCTCAAGATTAGTATGGAAAGGTATACTTAATTTTAAATGAAAATTATTATTTTGTATATTTTTGTTATTTTGTAGTAATAATGATCATTTTGTAGTAACTCGATTTTTTCTATAGTTATATGATTATCCTGGCGATATTCGAATGCGAGAGCATGGGACATGGCGGTATGAACAGAACGTTGGGTGTTGGAATTTAACTAGCGAACAATATGCTATGTTGGTCATATTCGGATTTAAATACATTGATGAGATACAGTTTTTACGTCATGATAGAGATTTAATTTTAAGCCTAGTGGAACGTTGGTGGCCTGGCCGAAATACATTTCAATTACCAGTGGTGAAATGACTATTACTTTAGCTGATGTAGCAAATATTATAGGATTACCTATTACGGGTGAACCTATAATATTTAATGAGTCATTTTCAGCTGATACTGCAATTATGGAGTATCTAGGTGTTGAGCCACCAAAATTAAAAGAAAAAAAGCTTAGTCATATTTTCCTGGCTCCGTCGCAATTTCATGCATCTAGATCATATTGATGATGACGAAGAGGTATCTGTTGATGAAAATCGGGTATGTATCACAGATAATATTAATATTTATGTCGTATCGCTGCTGCTAGTTTAGCACGTATTAATTTTTGCCATTTTTTCGCTATATGTTTAGGTGATTTCTTGCACAAGGGCCTACTTACTCGGCTTAATAAGTGCGGTTGTCTTTTCCGACTCATCAGATATGGTGAACTTACGTTATCTAACATTCTTGGAAGATTTGACCGCACTTATAGGTCACGCATGGGGAGCATCAATGTTGGCATATTTATACGCCTCCATGTCAGATTTTGTACTCGTGCTGGGAGATAATAAAATTATGAAATATTTAAATGGATGCATGACTTTAATACATGTATAAAAATTATTACTCATTTTATTTAAAGTTATAATTTGTAGAATTGTATCAAGTTATTCTTTTGTTTACTAGGTCTGGTCCTACGAACATTTTCGTATTGGGAGACCAGTTACCGGTATTGATTCCAATGCCGGTAAATTTTTGGTAGCTTTACGATGGATTACAGATGTAGTAGATCCAGATCATTGTGTTCACTCGAGCGCCCCCCTATATCGGGGGCAGTTTGATACTCTAAAGCATACGGAGGTAAAATACGTTAATTAGTCATTAAATTTTTCAACATTTTTAATCTATTACTTATTCTTTTTCCGACATCAAATAGGTTATATGGCTACCTTATGTGCATGAGCAGTATCAATATATTCAAGAAATACAAAGAACAGCTTATTGTTTGCCATTAAAATCTTTTGATTGCAAATTTCAATACAAACAGAACAGTGTTACAATGTAGGACTTAGATGTAGTCCTAGGAGTACACTTTTGTTTATCTGGGTCCCTTGTGCCGATGGAACGAGTGGTAATGCGTTGACTCCGTTGACGATCTGACGACGGTTATCGGTTTTCTGAAGGTCTGGGTTGCTCTGGGTGCTGGAGCTTGCGAAGAGGAGGAAGACATTGAGTGTTTGTATCTGCCTCTTTTGTTGTGCGACGTCTCTGTCTGTATATGTATGTTCGTCTCTGTGTGTGTGGAAGAAGGAAATGATCCCTCTATTTATAGCTTTGCAGGCTGGCTGCTCATGTGCGCATATGTAGGATGGGCCTGGACGCGGGGACGCCACGTGGTGATTGCTGATGGAGACGCATAGACGATACACCATGATTGAGGGGTTGAATTCTTCATGCTGCTGTTGTGGGCCGGCACGTAGCAGAGAAGATGATCTTTCTGTTGCTGAGATCTTGGGTGAATCGAGTCAAAGGACACGTGTCATCGACCCATGGCTCGGAGATTTCGAATTTGGCGGGGAATGATCTGGTAGGATGCGCCTGGGATTGGACGCATGAGGAGACTTTGGCTCGTAACCTTTAGGAGTCACGAACCATTCGGGGTGCATGGCTTTTGAGGCGCATGCGAGGCTTCAGTAGTGACTTTACTCCTGTCTTTTGGGATCAGAGAGAAGTCTGTGGCACATGGCTTTTGAGGCGCATGCAGAGCTTCAATGGTGACTTTACTTCTGTCTTTAAGGATCAGAGAGAAAGTCTGATGCGCATGGCTCGAGGCGCATGCAATGCTTTGGGCGCATGGCTGCGGAAGCGCATGCGAGTGGTTGGGCGGCCACGTGGCTGTAACTGTCGGAGGAAAGTAATGATGATGCTGACGTTGGCGACGCTTCATTTTCTGAAAAAGCTGTCAACTGTTCAGTCTTCGGGAGGCGTGCTGCCAACTCTGTCAGACTTCAGCATTTAATGTTTTTGACATTTGATGGACAGTTGAGTGGGCGCATCGATCGACGTTCCACTAGGCGTATGGGGACGCATGGGGGCACATCCCCTGTGAGGCGCTTGGTGTTGAAGGGCGCATCCTTGGGAGGCGCTTGGTGTTGAGGGGTGCGTCTGTGTGATGCACGGTCTGGCCGGCACATCCGTTCCTCGTGACACGTCTTTAATGGTACGACTGTTACGTTCTTCGAGTGCTTTAAATAGCCGTTTTTGACTTGGCTGAATTCGAAGCGTCCGGTTCATCCATTTAATGCAAATTCATTGCACGGGATTCGGAGAGTCATCCACTTGGCGCATGGGTTTGATTTGCCCGGCCTATAAATAGTGGCATGGAGAGAGTTTGCTTCTCGTTCTTTCACGTCTTCCCGAAGTGAATTTGTTTGCTCGAGCACATTCTGTTGATGAGATGCTCCCGAGGGTGAAGATGCGACGCAGTGTCTTCGTTGATACACTTGAAGGTGACTGTTATATCCAAAAGTCGAAGTCGAGGGCTTCTGAGGTAGGCGGAAGGTGCCTGTTGCATCCAAAGATCGGGATGCTCGAGCCTCGTCTTTGTTATGCTGGAAGAGCCGCAGATCGGAATTGCGGTGCCGCGGCTTTGGAGGCTCTTTCTTCTGTCAGAGTGGGTGTTGCCCATTCTGGTTGTGTTGAAAGTTGCTCCTTTAGCCGCGGTTTCGATTGCGGTCTTCCTTGGTCTTTGGAGGCTCTTTCGAAGCCTCCCCTGGCCACAAGTCGATTTGCGGTGCTCCTCTCTTCTTCGGTTTGGGGAGCTCTTCCTCCAGCTAGAGGGTTGATTGCCACCCTCGTTCTGGTCAATAAATGCTTTATTAGTCGAAGCATTAGATGGCTGAGCCTGGCTGGAAGGGTGGCACATAACTGAGCTGCTGTGTCACGCCCCGATTTCGTAGAATCGATAGTCGTTCTCCGGGCGTGATGCCGTACGAACCTAAGTTGCGATCGCACAAGGCATAGTCATAAGGTTATCCAAAACACAACATCAAGTTACAGTACGCAGAGAAATTGAATGACACATTTGAAGTAGAAGTAGACTTTTTCATTGATAATAAAAGAACTTTACATTGACTTCATTACATTCATTGCTGTGCGGGCTACAATATGACTCGACTTACAAAATGAACGCCGATGAGATAGTCGTTCCATACATTACATCCCTTTTTACAAGCAAAAACTATTACACATTTCTACCTACGATCGAGGGAAGCCGAGCTGCCATTGGTCTTCTTTTGTACTGAATGCGGAGTCTTCAAAAGGAATTCAGAAACAAGCCTTTATACGGACGAGGCTTCAAAAGTGTCCACGCCGCCTTGAGATTTTAGGTGGCACGCCCTTCGTGGTTCGGGGTACCTGCGTGGAGAGCGAGGATCAGTACATTACCCTTTGTACTGGTGCATGGCAAGTTAAGTTCCAAGCTCTCATTTGGTTGAATGAGTTTATATGACTTAGTTCATGAATGTTTCTAACCATCCTAATGAATTTCAAGCGAGAAATGACAAGCATAATGTACTTTACGTCGTAACTTACCCCCGGCGGACCGTGCCGCACCTTTTTGAATCTTACCATGTTCTTCCCTGTCAATTGTTATCATTTACATTTCCAAGTGCAATATTACGTGTGTTTGGCCACTGACACCACAAGCCATCCTGGACTATAGCTTTGTTAGCCAGGGCCCTTGCAGCGCAAGTAGCGAGCCCCGCTGCAAGTCCTCGCTTAACCCGTGCTATCATCCAGCACAACTATACCGTGTTTCCTCCTAGGCCGAGTCGGTCCCGTGGCCCCGGGTAGTCGCTCGAAGAAACTCTCTCCTTGTCGACAAGTTGTCCAATGACCGAATTAAGACAACATTTAGTTATTAAGGCCTAGCCTACTTTCTTTTTGAAACTTGATTATTTTACCGTGTCCGTGCCCTTGCATTCATTCTTTCTTCCGTAACAACACTATCGATTTACTTAAGAAGGGGGTCGAGAAGAGAAGGGTCAGCCACTCACCTTGAGTTTACTTCGGCGAGAGAACTTTGTTGGTCGCGCTAGACGTCGCCTACGCGATTACCTGAAATCGCACAAGCAACCGATTAGAACACTGCATTATTCAAGGAGTTCGATAGGAAATACGAGTTCGAAATGCAAGCCATGAAAACCATCGAAAACATTCACGAAAGCGCATTCAGAAAACAAAGCCAAAACCAACGCAAGCGGCGTGAAAAGCAGAGCAACGAGAGGTCTCTCCCGACTCAGCCGCAGAGTCAATCCTCGAGGCGCAACCCGCTGAATATGGGACTTGGTTCCGAAGAAGACATTCCATAACGAGGAATGGATCTTAATTCAACCGTTCCCGTTCGATCGACTCGGTCGATCCCGACCTATCGGTCCCGACCGAATCGATAGCGACAGTGTTCCTTTCTCGTGTACCCCGTGGACAAGTACTGGGCACGATGTAGGGACGGGGCATTACACCATAACCAACTAAGAAAAAGTTTCGTCCTCGAAACTTAAAATAGAACCTACCTCTACGAGAACAATGAAGGGAACTTTTCTTTCATTTCTGACTCAAGCTCCCACGTCGACTCTTCGACCGAGTGGTCCCTCCAGAGGACGCGGATGAGGGAAATAGCACGGTTGCGGAGAAGTTTATCCTTGCGCTCCAAGATTTGTACCGGCTCTTCGACATATGACAAGTTTGCCTTCAGGTCCAGCTTACCCAAATCCGCAACATGGCTCGGATCATGCACGTACTTCCGTAATTGTGATACGTGTAAGACGTCATGTACCTCTGACAACGCAGGCGGCAAGGCAATTTGGTAAGCTACCGGGGCGACTCGCTTCAATATTTCGAACGGGCCAACAAATCTTGGGCTCAATTTCCCCTTCGCACCGAACCTGGAAACTCCATGCATAGGCATCACCTTCAGGAATACATGGTCGCCTTCCGAGAACTCGAGGGGGCGTCGGTGCGTGTCGGCATAGCTTTTCTGCCGGCTTTGTGCTATCTTCAATCTTTCTCGTATCAACTTGACCTTCTGCACAGTCTGCTCCACCAGCTCCGGACCAAGTATCTGCCGTTCCCTGACTTCATCCCAGCAAATGGGCGGTCTACACTTCCGGTCGTACAAAGCTTCATACGGTGCCATTTGTATGCTGGACTGATAGCTGTTGTTGTATGCAAACTCGGCCAGCGGTAGATGGACGTCCCAACTTGACTTCAAGTCGATCGCACAGAGTCGTAACATGTCTTCGAGAATTTGGTTCACCCGCTCTATTTGGCCGTCAGTCTGAGGATGATAAGCTGAGCTGAACTTCAACTTCGTCCCCAGTGCTGAATGAAGACTACTCCAGAAGCGCGCTACGAATCGTCCATCCCGATCAGAGACGATAGAAACTGGGACCCCGTGCAGCCGAACTATTTCATCAAGGTATATCTGAGCAAGGCGGTCGACGCTCCAAGTAACTTTGATGGCGATAAAGTGCGCTGACTTGGTTAGTCGATCGACGATGACCCTGACGGTGTCGTTTCCCCGCGGCGTCCTCGACAAGCCAACAACGAAGTCCATAATGATGTGATCCCACTTCCACTCAGGAATGGCGAGGTTCTGCATCTTCCCGCCCGGTCGCTGGTGCTCGGCTTTGACTTGCTGATATGCCATACATTTTGACACAAAGAGCGCTACGTCCCTCTTCATGCTGTACCACCAAAAGACAACGCGGAGGTCCTTATACATCTTGGTGCTGCCAGGATGCAAGGAATATTTTGCATAGTGCGCCTTCGTCATTATCTCCTTTCTAAGTTCTACGTCGTCCGGTACGCACAGCCGTCCCTTCACGCGCAACACTCCCGACTCGTCCTCTGCAAAGTCAGACGCTTTCCCTGTCGATATCAGCTTTCGCACCTTCTCCAGCTAGGGGTTGTCCTTCTGTGCAGACTTAATCCTCTCCAGTAGGCTCGGTTCCACCCGTAGTTGCGCCAGCTTCACATCTCTGAAACGAACTCGGAGCTCGATGCCCATTCCTTCCAAGTCGCACAGCAGTCGATCGTTGATGCATAACGAAGCTAAGTACTTCCGGCTCAGCGCATCCGCTACCATATTTCCCTTGCCCGGCATGTAGTCGATTGATAAGTCATAGTCTTTGATTAGTTCGAGCCATCGCCTCTGCCGCAAATTCAGTTCTTTCTGGGTGAAGAGATACTTGAGGCTTTTGTGGTCCGTATAAATCCTGTACGCCACGCCATAGAGATAGTGACGCCACAGCTTTAACGCAAATACAATCATCGCTAATTCTAGGTCGTGCGTGGGGTAGTTCTTCTCGTGCGGCTTCAACTGTCGGGAAGCAAAAGATATCACCTTATCCCGCTGCATGAGCACACACCCCAAGTCCTGGCCAGAAGCATCGCTGAAGATTTAAAATCCCTCCGTCCCTTCAGGAAGAGCAAGTATCGGGGCCGAAACGAGCCGTTGTTTGAGCTCTTGAAAGGAAGCTTCACAGTCGTCTGACCACTTGAATGCGACTCCTTTCTGGGTGAGGCGACTCAACGGCAATGCGATCTTCGCGAAGTCCTTCACGAAGCGTCGGTAGTATCCCGCCAAGCCTAGGAAGCTTCGAATTTTGCTAACTGATGCGGGCCGTTTCCAATCAGCAACAACCTCGACTTTCTTCGGATCGACTGCGATGCCCGCGGCGGAGATGATGTGCCCAAGGAATGAGACGCTGTCCAGCCAGAACTCGTACTTGCTCATCTTCGCGTACAACTGATTCTCTCGAAGGGTTTGGAGTACCGTCTGCAGATGCTCTGCATGTTGCGCTCGATCCTTCGAGTAGACGAAGATGTCATCGATGAAGACTACTACGAACTTGTCAACGAATGGACGAAACACCCGATTCATTAGATCCATGAAGACGGCAGGGGCGTTTGTCAGACCGAACGGCATTACCAAGAACTCGTAGTGGCCATAACGAGTACGGAAGGCAGACTTTGACACATCATCTGGCTTGACTTTGAGTTGGTGATAACCCGATCGTAGATCAATCTTCGACAACACCGTTGCACCTTGGAGCTGGTCGAACAAGTCGTCGATGCGGGGTAGGGGTATTTGTTTCGGACGGTGGCTTTATTCAATTCCCGATAGTCGATGCAGAGTCGCATCGATCCATCCTTCTTCTTCACGAATAGCACGGGCGCACCCCACGGCGAGACACTCGGACGGATAAACCCTCTATCAAGTAATTCCTGAAGTTGTGCCTTCAATTCCTTCGATTCTATAGGGGCCATTCTGTATGGAGCCTTCGAGATCGGCCGGGTGTCGGGGAATGTGTCGATGGTGAACTCTATTTCTCGATCGGGCGGCATGCCGGATAGCTCGTCCGGGAACACGTCTGGGAATTCTGCCACAACGTCGGTCTGACCAGCGTTTGCACCATCCTGTCGCATGTCTCGAATGGAAGCTAGATAGCCTTCGCATCCGGAATGCAGCATCCGTCGAGCAGATATTACGGAGATCACCATGCAGGTCGGCGACGCCTCACCACACGAGTAGCAAAATTCAGGCACTCTAGGCATGCGAAATGTGACCTTCTTTTCAGCGCAGTCTATGGTTGTGTTGCACGGCCCAAGCCAATCCATTTCCAGAATGATGTCAAAGTCCTTCATGTCGAGAACTATCACATCCAGACCGATCTTTTGACCGTCGATACAAATAATCCCGCCGGCATCAATAGGTAGAGGAACGACAGGCCCAGTTTGAAGCTCGCTTCGAAGCTCACTTTGAGGCACATGCCAAACTTCAACAAAAGCAGTTAGATACCCTGCAGCAGATCGTCCAGACAATGGCGGCCAACGGGAATTCTATGACTGCGTCTACTGTCACCGTGCCGGCGATCCAACCCAATGAAGCCGACACGGAGGATCTCGAGCGTCAACCAGCGGCACCAAGAAAGTACAACTTTGAAGTGTCTGAATTCAAGAAAGCGTGCCGCACTTCCTTCAGCGGTACCGAGGGTCCTTACATGGCAATCGACTGGTTGGAAGAGCTGGAAGATCATTTCGAGCTTCTCGGCATTGAAGAATCGAAGCAAGTCGCCTGCGCACAACTTCAACTATGGTTGAACACGCACGACTGGTGGGCCGTGCGTAAGCGAGCGATCCGACCGGACAACACCACGACGCCGATCTCTTGGGCCACGTTCCGGAAAGCTTTTGAAGTCCAGTACCTTCCATCAGTCGTTCGTCAAGCGAAGGAGAATGAATTCATGCAGTTGAAGCAAGGGAGCCGGACAGTGGAACAATATGCTGCATAATTCAACAAGTTGTCCAAGTTTGCTGGTCAGTTTCTGTCTACCGAAGAGTGCCGTGTGCGACGGTTCGAAGTGGGTCTGCGACACTCTATCGGTGTGCATGTCGGGGTCCCGGAGTACAAGACCGTGGGCGAGGCTCTGAATCACGCACTCCGCCTTGAGAAGCTGCATCCTTCCGGTGCTGACGACGTTGTGCGCCAGTCCAATCACAAATGTCCTGGCTATACGGGAGGCAACAATCACGCTTCAAAGCGTCCGAACCACGACGGTTACCAGGGGCGAACCCCACCATTTTCTTGTGCCAAATATCAACACTTCGGTCACCATGCCAACGAGTGTCATGTCCTCGAAGGAAGATGCTTCAACTGCGGAGCAAGGAACCACCAAGCACGAGAATGCCCCCGGAAATGGAATCGTAATGCCCCGCCATAACAACACCGTCAAGAGAATCGAGGACAGGCGCCTCGACCTCCTCTGCCCACTCAACCCGCACCGCAAGATGGCCGAGACCGTCGCCCCAACACTCAGGGCCGCGTCTACGCCATGACTCGAGACGAAGCGCTGGCATCAGATACAGTAGTGTCAGGTATATTAAAATTCAATAATGTGCCTGCTCGTGTGTTATTTGATTCAGGCGCTTCGCATAGTTTTATATCGGCAGACTTTGCCGCATTATGTCACGCTCCGATTCCGTAGAATCGATAGTCGTCCCCCGGGCGTGATGCCGTACGAACCTAAGTTGCGATCGCACAAGGCATAGTCATAAGGTTATCCGAAACACAACATCAAGTTAGAGTACGTAGAGAAATTGAATGACACATTTGAAATAGAAGTAGACTTTTTTATTGATAATAAAAGAACTTTACATTGACTTCATTACATTCATTACCGCGCGGGCTACAATATGACTCGACTTACAAAATGAACACCGATGAGATAGTCGTTCCATACATTACATCCCTTTTTACAAGCAAAAACTATTACACATTTTCACCTGCGATCGAGGAAAGCCGAGCCGCCATTGGTCTTCTTTTGTACTGAATGCGGAGTCTTCAAAAGGAATTCAGAAATAAGCCTTTACACGGACGAGGCTTCAAAAGTGTCCACGCCGCCTTGAGATTTTAGGTGGCACGCCCTTCGTGGTTCGGGGTACCTGCGTGGAGAGCGAGGATCAGTACATTACACTTTGTACTGGTGCGTGGCAAGTTAAGTTCCAAGCTCTCATTTGGTTGAATGAGTTTATATGACTTAGTTCATGAATGTTTCTAACCATCCTAATGAATTTCAAGCGAGAAATGACAAGCATAATGTAATTTACGTCGTAACTTACCCCCGGCGGACCGTGCCGTGCCTTTTTGAATCTTACCATGTTCTTCCCTGTCAATTGTTATCATTTACATTTCCAAGTACAATATTACGTGTGTTTGGTAACTGACACCACAAGCCATCCTGGACTATAGCTTTGTTAGCCGGGGCCCTTACAGCGCAAGTAGCGAGCCCCGCTGCAAGTCCTCGCTTAACCCGTGCTATCATCCAGCACAGCTATACCGTGTTTCCTCCTAGGCCGAGTCGGTCCCGTGGCCCCGGGTAGTCGCTCGAAGAAACTCTCTCCTTGTCGACAAGTTGTCCAATGACCGAATTAAGACAACATTTAGTTATTAAGGCCTAGCCTACTTTCTCTTTGAAACTTGATTATTTTACCGTGTTCGTGCCCTTGCATTCATTCTTTCTTCCGCAACAACACTATCGATTTACTTAAGAAGGGGGTCGAGAAGAGAAGGGTCAGCCACTCACCTTGAGTTTACTTCGGCAAGAGAACTTTGTTGGTCGCGCTAGACGTCGCCTACGCAATTACCTGAAATCGTACAAGCAACCGATTAGAATACTGTATTATTTAAGGAGTTCGATAGGAAATGCGAGTTCGAAATGCAAGCCATGAAAACCAACAAAAATATTCACGAAAGCGCATTCAGAAAACAAAGCCAAAACCAACGCAAGCGGCATGAAAAGCAGAGCAACGGAAGGTCTCTCCTGACTCAGCCGCAGAGTCAATCCTCGAGGTGCAACCCGCTGAATATGAGACTTGGTTCCGAAGAAGACATTCCATAACGAGGAATGGATCTTAATTCAACCATTCCCGTTCGATCGACTCGGTCGATCCTGACCTATCGGTCCCGACCGAATCGATAGCGACAGTGTTCCTTTCTCGCGCACCCCCGTAGACAAGTATGGGGCACGATGTAGGGACGGGGCACTACATACTGAAGGGATGCACATAACTGAGGATGTACATAACTGAGCTGCTGAAAGGATGCGCCTGTTTGAGAGTGCATGGTGGGATGCGCCTGACTGAGAGCGCATGGTGACTACTGCGCCTGTTCAAGAGCGCATGATGATCACTGCGCCTGGCTGTAGACTTAGGGTCTTTTCTTTTTGTAGAAGTTCTCCTTTGTATAGCCTTTTCTAGACATATAATAGACTTTTATATGAAAATAAAAAGTCCTCTTTCAATGTCGATATTTTTCTGTTTTGCTGTGTGAAGTACTTTGTCCGAGCTCTCTGGCGCATGTAGCGTTTGGCGCATAGGATTTCTGATCGTAAAATTTCATGCTTCTACAAGACCCCCTTCAAAGTTTTCAAAACTTTTTTGTCAAAGTTTTGGAATACTTTGAATAAGAAGCATGGTGGTTGGGACGCATGACTGTTCGGGCGCATAGATGCTCCGCGCATCAGTGATGGGGCGCATGCTCCTCTCAGTTAATGCAAATGATAACGCCTTGATAACCAAAAAGATTAATGATGATCTTTTTGGATTTATTTGCAGTTATTTCCTCCCAGAGCCCGAGGCGGCGGCTGAGGTCACACTTCATCGGTTCACGCGTGCGATCGAGCCTATAAATAGGCGTGAGATATATATATAGAGAGAGAGTTCTTTCTCTCTTTCCTTTTGCCTTTTAGAGTTCTTCTTCGAAAAAAAACCCTAACTTTCTTCTCTCAAAGAATGGCTCCCAAGACTCCTCGCGGCGGTGCTGGCAAGGGACGTGGCAAAGGGAAAGAGCCTGTAGAGGCTGCCGCGGCTGATGTTCCCCGTCCGCCTGTTGACGTTCGGTCGGCGGTGGTTGGTGAGTTTCATCATCCTTTACCATATCTTCACATACGCTAACGCGCATGGACCTTGAGTCCTGGTGATGTGCTGAGGTTTTTCCGCTGACACGTACGGGTTTAAACCCTGAAGATGCGCCGAGGCTCTACTGCTGACGCGCATGGGTTTAGACCCTGATGATGCGCCGAGGCTCTACTGCTGACGCGTATGGGTTTAGACCCTGTTGATGTGCTAAAGCTCCACTGCTGACGCACATGGGTTTAGACCCTGATGATGCGCTGAAGCTCCACTTATGACGCGCATGGGTTTAGACCCTGATGATGCGCCGAAGCTCCACTGCTGACGCGTATGGGTTTACACCCTGATGATGCGCTGAAGCTCCACTGCTGACGCGCATGGGTTTACACCCTGATGATGCGCCGAAGCTCTTTTTTCAGATGCGCTTTGAGCTTTATGCGCTTTTGATGAGAACGAGGCTCAGATTCTTTTGTTGTTTCTAACATCCTTGAATCTTTGCCAGTGTCAATGACTATCCCACTCTTGAATGAAGTGCTTCTGGATGCTGCCATCTGCCAGATGGGAGTAGATTACGATGAGGAGGTGATAAACCCTGCTCAAGTTGCTATTATGCTGGATCAGCATCCCAAAAGAATGACTCAAATCCGGGAACAACATCATGGGTTCCTCAAACGGATGATGGAACGTGGCGTCTTAAAATCTGTCACTTCTGATAAAGTGACCTTCTTGAAGCCTGAGTTCCTGTTTGGGGACCGCCTTACTTCTATTGAAGTAAAGGTGTTGAAGGTCAAGGAAGACTGGTTCTTTACAGCAAGGGGAGTGCATATGACTGTTAAGCAACTCGAACGTCAATGGCCTTTGACGGCTTTCTGTCGTCTTGCTTCCAAGAGGAGGATGTCTTGGGATCTAACCCCATCTCAGGGGAGAGCGGTGGCTGGCATCATCAAAATCGATTCTACCTCCGATCAAAAGGATACTTTGACCGCCGTGCAGACTGGGCCTTCTTTTACCTGGCGGACTCTACGTCCTGGGAACATTTACAGTGATATTCCCATCGACACATTTGCCTTTGGTGCCTCGACTTTTGCAAATCGCATGTGTTGATGGAGCGATCATACCCGAATAGAGAATTTCGGGTAGAGGGTTGGTGTCATTACGTTTCCAAATGGGACAAACTGACACTCTGGATCCTGTCACGGTTTCAGAATGAGCTCCGAGAGATTGGGCTGATTGCCGCAATCCGTGCTACTCAGGCAGGCGTTGACATTAACAGGCATATGTTTCTCACGCTCCTGGAGATGTTTGATACCCATACCGGGACCTTCTTCACTCCGGTGGGGGAGCTAGGACTTGTACTTCATGAAATGTGCGAGGTATCAAAGCTCCCTTGGGGATCAGAACCTTATGAGGAGTACTTCCCGACCAACGAGGAGTTCCAAGTCCTGGGGTACAAAGCTGAGGAGATGATGGCCGTCTTTAAGGAAGTGGCGAGTCATCATTACTATATGCAGAAGAGGGATAAGAGCGGGTCACAGCCTCATGTGACCGCTTGGAGAGATTACGTCTTTAAGCAAGACAAGGAGGATCCCTCGCAGTTTTCCACTCTGCTTGCGCTTTCCCGTAGCGAGGTGCTCTCCAAAATGAGCAGGTTAGGTGAGAAGAATCCCCGAGAAAACGAGGACCGACAGTCGGATGAACGCTCCTATAGCTGTTTCTGGCACCTCACTCATCGGATGTCGTCAAAAGTAGTATTAGTCGCGTATCTTATGGTTTGGCTTCGGGATTATGTCTTCTCGGGCGGGTCCGGCTCTGTAGAAAGGGTGATCCGGAACTTAATCCTGCCAGCTGTGAAGTTGGTCTTTGGCCGACGCCTGGCTCTACTCCCCGCAATGGTGTGTAACCTGCAGCGAGGTTTACAAGAATTTGCGGGAAATATGGTTCATGACCGAGGTAGGAATGACAACTTCCCGCGTGTCGAACTGCCGTTTCATTATTTGATGGGGTGGTTAATTTTACACCATCCCAATGTGATGAGTCCGAGTTCGGAAGAAGACCACATAGCCGGAGATGCGTTCCTCCGCCGTTTCCACCAGAGGAGCTGGTCGCATACTGGTGTTCCTGTTTGCAGGAAAGTTTTATCCCACCTTCAGGGGTGGGAGATCACCAAAGTTGGTCCTGTCTTTTTAGGTTTTGAGGCCAACGAAGACTTAATGGATTCGGGTGAAGATGCCACCACTCTGCCTTCATGGCGATTCCGCAGGTTGCAAAGTATCCGGCCGTCCCATCTGGTGTACCGGAACAGGAACCAGTGTTACCTGGAACCGTATTTGCCGAGCCGTTTTGTACGGCAATTTGGATATGCTCAGTTGATGTTGGATAATTCCAGTATCACCCTGGGGTATACTGGAAGTTTGCTGGATGGTGCATCAGCCGCCGGCCGAACTTCGACAGGCCGACGGGGAACATCAGCCGCAACAGCTTTCACAGGTTATTTTCCTTTGTCCTTGCCAGCACCGCCGCGAGGAGTCTTGGGAGCCATTCTTTGAGAGAAGACAAGTTAGGGTTTTTGAAGAAGAACTCTAAAAAAAGCAAAAGCAAGGAGAAGAAGAACTCTCTCTTTCCATCTCTCGCCTATTTATAGGGCTTGGTCGCACGCGTAAACCGATGATGTGTGATCTCAGCCGTCGCCTCGGGTTCTGTGAAAAGATAACCACAAATAAAACCAAAAAGGATCATCATTAATCTTTTTCGGTTATCGAGGCGTCATCATTTACATTAACTGAGCGGAGCATGCGCCCCATCACTGATGCGCGGAGTATCTATGCGCCCCGACAGTCATGCGCCTCCACTACCATGCTTCTTATTCAAAGTATTCCAAAACTTATCCAAAAGTTTTGAAAACTTTGAAGGGGGTCTTGTAGAAGCATAGAATTTCAGAACCAGAAACTCTATGCGCCAGACTACATGCGCCAGAGCTCGGACAAAGTACTTCACAGCAAAAAGCAACAAATATAGACATTGAAAGAGGACTTTTTATTTAACATATAAAAGTCTATTACATGTCTAAGAAAGACTGTACAAAGAAGAATTTCTACAAAGAAAAGATCCTAAGTCTACAGCCAGCAGCCAACATGCGCCCTCAAGTAGGCGCAGCAATCAACATGCGCCCTCAGCCAGGCGCATCCCACCATGCGCCCTCAGAAGGGCGCATCTCTTCAGCAGCTCAGTTATGTGCATCATCAGTTATGTGCATCCCTTTGGCAGCTCAGTTATGTGCATTCCTTCAGCAGCCCAGTTATGTGCCGCTCTTCCAGCCAGGCTCACCGCCGTCTAAATGCTTCGACTAATGAAGCATATATTGAGCAGAATGAGGGTGGCAATCAACCCTCTAGCTAAGGAAGGAAAAAGAACCACAAGCCAACCTGTGGCCAGGGGAGGCTTCGAAAGAGCCTCCAAAGGCTAAGGAAGACCGTGATCGAAACTGCGGCTAAATGAGCAGCTTTCAACACAACCAGAATGGGCTACACCCATTTTGAAGGAAGAAAGAGCCACCAAAGCCGCAGCACCGCAATTCCGATCTACGGCTCTTCCTGCACAACGAAGACGAGGCTCGAGCATCCCAATCTTTGGATGCAACAGGCACCTTCCGCCTGCCTCAGAAGCCCTCGACTCCGACTTTTGGATGTAACTGTAGGAGCATAAAAAGTGTTTCAATGAGGGAGTCATCTCAGTCATAAGTGGCCCGCTTTACGCCTAACAGATCAGGGAATTTCTTTACGCCCAAGACAAGGCTAATTGTATTACGCCTAAGCAGATTGATCTTTTTACGCTTGGGTCTACACCGGTGATTTTATGCCAAGGACTGAAGCAGCCTCTTTCACGCTGGACAAAAGCCATCAAACCTCGCATTTAAAGCTGACTTTGACATGAAGATATCAATGATGGCATTTACCACAGAATTTAATGGAATTTGTCTTATACAAAGACCATTATTGTCGTTTATAGAGATCGAGCTACTTTACGCTCACTGAATGGTTTCTTTTACGCACGGGATTTTACATGAGTCTTTACGCTCATAAAAAATAATGTGTGCGTGAAGTCTATTTGAGCCATTTTACGCTCAAGGTTATTCGATAACCGCTTTACGCTGGAAACCCATGACAGAGCTAGTTTACGCTCATCTCTTTACGCCCGATTCGTTCTGGCCAGTCTGGAACGTGGTGTGCCTACGTGGTCTTCATGCCACATATTTCGAAGAACGTGTGTACATGTATCCTATTCTTACTAAAATGATGGGACACGTGTCAGCACATACAGAGGATGATTCTGATCGTGGAGGGCAGTTGTTAGCGTAATGACAGATGTTGATACTCTTTTACGCACGAAAGCCCCAGTCTATAAATAGACTCATTTTTTTCTCATACAACAGACACACACAAAGGGAGAGACAGGAGAGAATACAGAGATCAGAGCTTCGAGATTTTGATTCTCTAGAGCATCCTTCTTCAACTTTTCTTCCAGAACAAAGTGAAGCAAAGCAGAAAAGAATTCGGCCTCGCCATCAGTGCCCAAGTGCGTCGATACCTTTCTGGTGTATTAGTTCTTCCAAATTGTTCTACTTCAAGCAGTGATCTTCATCATCATCATATGGTCCAAGGAACAAAGTGATCGTTTACGAATCAGACTTCCATAGCAATACTTTCCCAGAATCAAATTTGTACTTCTTGTACTTTTCTTCTTGTTTTTGTTTTCAAAAGCCAATTCCTCCAAGGCATTTTGTTAATCGAAAGAAAAATGGCGACTCTGCTGGGGACGACCTTCTCCTCTGACGAGGAGGCGATTGCTCAATATGATGATGTTTCGGTCGGTTCGACCAAGAAGACTCTGGTGGTACACTTCGACCAGACTGCCTATGAAGAGATGCTCCGAACTGGGGGTGGTTCTCGCCATTCCAATGTTCAAAAGTCTCGCAAAGCACGAAAAGTTTGGATTCCCAAATCCAAAGTGATTTCTGATCTCTCTGCTGCTTCTGTTAACAAGGGGGTTCTTCCCACTCCTGTCGTAGGGGCTCCCGTTCATAACGAGGCAGTCCCTACTTCAAAGTTGCACTCGAAGTGTGACGATTTGTCTTCCGTTTGTAACGGTAAAGATAACCAGGTTTCACACCCACCGCGTAAAAATCAAGTTTTACGCTCAGTGGGTAAGAACCAAATTTTACGCTCAGTTCATAAGAATGAGACTCCCGTTCGTAATGGGGCAGACTCTAAAGCTTGTGCTTCTGGGTGTAAGAATCAATCTCCCGTCGGTGACGTGGTAGGCCCAAATAAATTACGCTCCTCACGTAAAACAAAATCTCCCGTTGGAAACGTGGCAGATAACAAGATTTTACGTTCCATGCGTAAAGATAAATCTCCTGTCTATGACAGTATAGATGAAATTCACAAAGATGCTTACATGTCGAATGTGAATGTATCTAAACGTGTGCAGCATAAAAATATTGTTGGTAAAACTTTCGTTCTACACCAACGACCTTCTTATACTGCTTTACGCAAGGTACCAAATTTACAAATCACACGCCAGGAAAATGGAATCCTGCGTGCTAAATCTCAAGATTTACGCACACAATTCCAAGCGCGTAGAAATGTACAATTTGGTTCTGCGAATGCAGCCAGTAATCTTCTTTATACACAAGGGACTAAACGTTTTTCCACCCCCAATGTAATAAAGAAGAATACTTCATCCACTCCTTCTGACTTACGTGAATTGCTAATGCAAAAGCGTAAGAATAGACAATCTCCGGTGACATTCCCCCAAGAAAAACATCTTTGTGAATACCACCAGGTTGTGATCAACTGTTGTTGTTCGGCTTCAAGACGATCAGTTTTTGATCGATTGAGTTTCAATGTACCTCCACATCAAGCTGAAGACCAAGAACATGAACCGCCATATGTGTCAGTCAACATGGCATCTTATACTAACAGAGGACGACGTCCAAGACGAAACACGTCCCAAACTCCAAGTCAACAACAGTTCAACAGGCTTCTTGATTCCTTTGAAGGAGTATATCAGAATACTCGATCAAGAAGACGAAGACAATTGTAGACTTCTGATTCAGAGGCTAGGGGTACTCAATCTTTTGAGTCTGATATCGATAGAGTGGATTCGTACTTCTATACAAACCCTTCTGTATCTTCAAGAGAGGTTGAATCCTACGCTGTTGGAGATGAGCCAGAGACGTCATCTGCTAATACAGAACAACGTCTCACTGCTGTTGAACAATCACTGAAGGATATGCTTAACATGGTGCAAAACATGCATCAAATAATTTTGAATCAGCAAACTGCTCAACCGACAGCAGTGACACCGGCACCAGTAGCAGCACAAACTCAAGATAGTCAAGGGGCTGAAATACCTTTGAATATTCAAGAGCCCGCTGCTAATCAAAATTCTGCATCTTCGGATCCCATTCTTCCAGAAGATGTACCACCTCCAGTGGGGGTCATGGCGCATCCAACGACTACTCAGTCAAATGTGCTTCCTCAAACCAGCGAAGCCATTCAAGCAGTGCGTGAACTTAAAGCACAGTTTGAAGTTTTGAGGCACAAAGATCAACTCCAGAGGCTAGGAATTAAGCAACCTTATCCTCCTCATTGGAATGACGTACCCTTTCCACCGTAGTTCAAGCCACAATCCATGGTTTTGTTCGATGGAAAAGCATCTCCCAGTCAATATATCAATTACTTTGATATTATGACTGTACACTTGCAGAAAAATGATGCTCTTCTCACCCGAGTGTTCATCGGATGTCTGACGGGTTCAGCTTACGACTGGTATCGCAGCTTACCTGATAACTCTATTTCGTCTTTTGACGAATTCAAAGCAATGTTCCTCTCCCGCTTCTATGAAGGAGGTATGGACATGAACATGTCCTCCTTGATAGAAATCAAACAAAAGGAGAAAGAAGATACTCGGACATTCATTGAACGCTTCCGACAGGCTACTCTAAAGATGCCTCCTGGTATGCCAGATTCAGCGTTGATTGACACATGCAAGATAAATCTGCGACCATCCATCGCTGTCTTCACGGGTTCCCAATTCACAGATTGGGCTTCGTTCATTATAGCAGCGGTTTCTGTCGAGACCAATGGTAGGTTGGCTCGCGAACATGGGATGATTTTTGCGTCAGAAGATAAAGGGAAGAAAAATAATCCTGGCAATAATCCCGACAATCGTAATGTGAAAGAAAAAGATACTCTTATGGTCAATCTTTCCAAGAGCAAGACGACATCAAGCAATCAAGAATCTTCCAAGCCAAAGGAAGAATACTCCTTTGACGAAAGCGATATCCCAGGGATATTCCAATGTCTGGTCAAAAGTGGTAAACTTCAGATTCCAAAGCTAAAAAGGCCTAATGAGGTGAATTTGACTGACAATCCCAAGTATTGTATCTATCATAGATACATTAATCATCCTACCAGTGCTTGCTATGTCTTGAAAAAGAAGATCCAAGAGCTGATAAATGGTGACGCCATCGCTTTAACCAATGATGACCATACGGTGACAACCAATATGGTTTCTCTTCAATTTGGAGATTTTCCTCCATAGCAAGTCCCAGATGGAATTATACCGATTCCGAAGACGACGATGAAGATTGTGAATATCCCGTCTGCCAGAGAAGAAAATACAGGATTGCTGCCTCTCACATTGAAGAATGGTGAAATCATGTGGGTACATCCTGACTTAGTGCCTGAACTGGAAAATGAAGGTAAAACTTCAGAATCCAAAAAAGGCAAGAAAGTTAAAACTTGCAACATGATTTCTCATATTATTCCAGATCCTGATGATCTGGATCATCTATGGAACGGCCTTCCTCTGGAAGATAGACTGAAAGGACTAAACATCTGTCCTCCAAGTCTAGCTCCTCCTACCAAGCTCAAGCTTACTCATCAGCAGTGGCTAGCCATGAATAGTGTTCCTTTATACCGGGCACAACGAGTCTTTGCTGCTTATGAAAAGGCTCCAACAGGGATTTTTTCTCGTTTTCCGAATCCTTCTTCTCCCTTAACTACAGAGACATCTGTACTTCATTCTCCGGTAGTTGCAGAGATTCATTCCTCGTCCTGTGCTGAAACGCCTGTTCAAAGTCCACTGCCTATCCATTTGTATAGTCAGCAATCTGTCATTCTCATGAAGAAGATGGGTTACAACTTTCAAAAGGCCGAGGGTTTGAACCATGATAAAGGAATCCGTCTTCCTTTACAAATTCAAAATCAGAATTCTACCGCTGGATTGGGTTCTGAAATTTCTCATAACCATCCTCGCAAGAAGAAGGCTAAAGGAAGAAAGACTAAATCCTGTAATATGGTACTTTCTTCTCCTGAGCCTGAAGAAGAAACTTTTGCTGGTACAAGATCTGGAAAGGAGTACCATAAAGACTATGAGGGATCCTCCAAAGAAGCAGAAGATGTAGTGGAAACACTACCGGCTCAATCTTCTCCTGTTCCTGCTAAACCGTCTGTGGTTGAAAAAGGGAAACAGAAAGCAGTGCGCTTTGATATCCCATTGAAGTCTGCTTCCAATCAGGGGGTGACAATGAAGCCTTACAAATTCGATATTCTAGCTCAGTTAGCCAATACTCCGGCTAGATTGTCTATATTTGAACTACTTCGCCTCTCCAGAGAAAGCAGAGAGACCTTGAGTAAAGCTTTACTTCAAGCAGACTCATGCTTAGCTCAACTCTAGACTTCCGATAATATGCCAGTGTCATGTCCACAATGTCATAGCATGATGGAAGCAATTCCCAACATCATCTTCACACAAGAGGATATGCTATTGAAACACAACAAGCATGATAGACCTCTGTGCTACACTGGATATATCGGATCCACTGAAATTGACAGGATTTACATTGATCCCGGGTCTTCAATTAGCATAATTCTCCAGAGTATGCTAAGACCCTTGAGGATTCCTACTAGTGAACTGACTTACACTAGTACTACTATTGTTGGTTTTAACTCTGGCAAGAGTAAGCCACTGGGGAAGATTCGGTTACAGATGCAGATTGGTGATCTTCGATCCATGGTAACTTTCTATGTTATCAACTCGGATGTATCCTACAATATTCTTCTTAGAAGACCGTGGATTCATGAGCACAATATTGTGCCTTCAACTCTCCACCAATGCTTCAAGTATGTGGATTCCCAAGGAGTTGTGAAAACTGAATTTGCTGATATTAATCCTTTCAAGGGTGTCGAAGCCTACTTCTCTGATTCAAGGCTTTATAAACAAGAGCATATGAAAGAGATATCAGACATAGCTGAAGAATTATCACCTGAGGATCAGTCTATTAATGAAGATCCACCAGAGAAACAACCCTTGAAGATCATAGTCAAGGGACGAATCCAATCTCAACTTGTCAATGATCAACCTTTGATAATCAAGGTTAAAGAAAGAACTCAAACTTTACCGGAGGAATCAATAAGAATTCCCGCTAAGAGTCAAGTTCAACCTTTTATGATCAAAGTCAAAGGGCGTACTTCTGGTACGAATGATCTAGAATCACCATTGATCGTCAATATTGGCAATTCTAAGCAGAAGACGGATGATGGTCCATCGTTGACTAATCCGAAGTATAGTAATCAGACTACAAATGATGTAAATATTGCTCATCTCTTTGATATCAATGAAGATTTCCTTTTCGAGTATATGGCTGTCAAGTTTATTGAGAAATTGACTTTATCTTCTGATAATCAAAGTCATCAATATAAAGACAACATAGATTCCTCATATGATGAATCCAGACAGATATTCTCAGTCAATATGGTTCAAACCGATGATGAATCAGAGCCATTTGAGAATGATCCTTGGGCTCAACAGATGGATACTCAATGGGAACTTCGTTTTGAACAACGACAGCCACCAACAGAGGATGAGGTTATCCAGATCGATGTTGGAAATGGAATTACGCCCAAACCAATATTCATCAGTAAGAATCTTTCTGAAAATGAAAAGAAAGAATTGACAAAACTTATCAAAGATTATATTGACATCTTTGCATGGAGTTATGAGGATATGCCAGGACTAGATCCTAAAGTTTCTACTCATAAACTTAACATTTTGTCTAAACCTGTAAAACAACAGCAACGGCACTTTAGACCAGATATGATGGATGCAATTGAAGCAGAAGTCAAAAAGCTGATCACTTGTGGTTTCGTTCGTGAAGAACAACACCCTGATTGGGTGGCCAATATCGTTCCTGTTATGAAGAAGAACGGAAAAGTCCGAGTTTGTATAGATTACCGAGATCTTAATACAGCTTGTCCAAAGGACGAATTTCCACTTCTCATTACTGATGTCATGATAGACAATACATGCGGTTTTGAACGTATGTCTTTCATGGACGGATTCTCAGGACACAATCAGATCAAGATGCATCCAGAAGATGAGAAGCATACATCTTTTCGAACACCCCTTGGGGTTTTCTGCTATACGGTTATGCCGTTTGGTCTTAAAAACGCCGGTGCCACATATCAACGGGCTATGAGCAATATCTTTCAAGAACATCTACGGAAAACAGTTGAATGCTACGTTGATGACATTGCTGTTAAAAGTCGGTCAAAGAATGATCACATTCAAGACTTGAAGACAGTTTTTGAATTGATGCGCCAACATCAATTGAAAATGAACCATACTAAATCTTTCTTAGGGGTTTCCAGTGGCAAGTTTTTAGGATTTGTCATTACCTCTCAGGATATCCATGTTGATCCTGATAAGGTTAAAGCAATTCTTGAAATGCGTCCTCCTCGTAATCTGAAAGAGCTCCGTGGCTTCCAGGGCCGTATTGCTTATATCAGAAGATTTGTATCTAATCTTTTCGGGAGATGTCAACCTTTCTCCCGTCTATTAAAGAAAGGAGTATCTTTTGTCTGGGACGAAGCATGTCAAAATGCCTTCAATGACATTAAACAATATCTTACAAACCCACCTGTTCTGGTACCTCCGGTGATAGGAAGACCATTTTTGCTGTACGTTCGAGCCTTGGATCATTTACTTGGCGCTCTTCTGGCACAAAAAAGCGATATGGGTCATGAACAAGCGATATATTATTTGAGCAGAACGATGGTAGGAGCTGAACACAGATATACTCCTGTAGAAAAGGAATGTCTAGCTTTGGTTTTTGCCGTCCAAAAGACAAGGCACTATGTCACTGGACAGACTATTCATGTCATCTCCAGAATAAATCCCATTCGGGTATTGATGAGGAAACCGAGCATTCTTAATTCCAGGTTAGCTACCTGGGCAATGTTGCTCACTCCTTATGACATGATCTATGTGCCTCAAAAATCAGTAAAGGGCCAAGCATTAGCTGATTTCTTAGCTGCTCATCCTGTACTCGAAACTTCGAAGTTATATGAAGACATTCCAGACGAAGTAGTGGATTGCAACATGGCTTTGAAAAATGACATATGGCAATTATATTTTGATGGAGCATCACGAGTGGGACCTAAAGGCAATATTGTCTCTGGGGTAGGAATTGTCCTGGTTTCTCCTGACAAAATAGTTATATACCGTGCCTATTCTCTTAATGAGCCGTGCTCTAACAACGTAGCAGAATATAATGCTCTATTGATTGGTCTCCAAGTAGCAAAACAATTGGATATCGGATTCCTAGAAGCTTATGGAGATTCATAATTGATTGTCAATCAAGTTAGAGGGACGTATGAAGTCAGAAATCCTGATCTCATCCCTTATCATCAAGTGGTAGTCGAGTTGGTCCTTTCATTCAAAGGATTCTTCATTAAATTTGTACCACGTTCTCAGAATGTAGAAGCTGATACTCTTGCCAGCTTAGCTGCAGATTTGGCTGTCCCGATCCGAAGGCAAAATACAATTACTTTGTTAGATCGAGATTTATTCTGTGTGAAGAATAATCTGCATATCGAACAAAGTTATGTTACAGAGGCAAGTTCCCAGCAGAAAGATTGGAGAACACCATTCATTGATTATGCAGTTCATAGAATTTTGCCTGAAGATCCTAAAGAAGCTGCATCAATTAAAAGACGATCATTTCGATTTTATTACGATCCGTCTTTACATATGCTATATCGGCGTTCATATGACGGACTCTTGCTGCGTTGTCTTTCAGAAAGCGAAGCCAAACAAACACTGCGTGAGGCTCATGATGGTGTCTGTGGTGCCCATCAACCGGATCCAAAGTTGCAAGATCGTATTCGAAGAATGGGGTATTATTGGCCCTCTATGATAGCAGATGCTGTAGACTATGCCAGAAGATGTAAAGCATGCCAGATTCATGCAGACTTTATTTATCAACCTTCTGAATTTCTACATCCTACAGCAGCCTCTTGGCCTTTCGAAGCTTGGGGTATGGACATTATTGGTCCTATTAACCCCCCTTCTGTCAAAGGACATCGGTTTATACTAGCTATAACCGATTACTTTTCAAAATGGGCAGAAGCAGTTCCACTTGTTGAAGTAAAGACATCTAATGTAGTCAGCTTCATTAAACATCATGTCATTTATCGTTTCGGGATTCCTCGACGAATAATTCATGACAATGGACCACAGTTTGCCAGTCAGGCATTTTATCGGTTCTGTGACAAGAACCGAATTCAAAATCTGGCTTCTACGGCTTATAATCCGGCTGCTAATGGTTTAGCTGAAGCCTTCAACAAAACGATCATCAAACTTCTCAAAAAGTTTGTCTCTTCTAATAAAAGAGATTGGAATGAGAAGCTTGGAGAATGTTTATGGGCATACCGAACAACAGTCCGGACTCCTACTGGTTTTACACCATTTTTACTGGTTTATGGTTGCGAAGCTGTCCTCCCATTGGAAATCCAGATCCCTTCTCTCCGAATCGCTATTGCTAATGAGCTAACTACAGAGAATAATGATCGCTTACGCCTCCAAGAACTTGAAGGATTGGACGAGAAGCGTCTTCAAGCACAACATCATATTGAGCTATATCAAGCCCGTATATCTCGAACTTTCAATCGTAAAGTCAAAGAGAGGGTATTCAAAATTGGCGAACTTGTGTTGGCTGTCCGAAGGCCAATGGTGATGACTCACAAGTGCAAAGGGAAGTTCCAAGCAAAATAGGAAGGCCCGTATGTGATTGAGTCCGTGTTCTCTAATGGTGCTTACCGGTTATCAAAACCCAATGGAGATCTACTCATGCTGCCGATCAATGGCAAATTTCTCAAGAAATACTATATATAAAAGAAAAAAAAGGGAGACAGGACAAAAATAAAACTTCTTGTATTATTTTTGTTCAAAATAAAAGATTAAGGACGAGGGCCACTCCCTTCCTTATTGAATACATAGTCAGCCAATGCAGAGAAGGCATCGTTTCCTGAACCCATGAAAAATTGGCAGACAGCCATCCTCAATGCTTCTTCTTCAGGAGTTTTCCCGGGCTCTACTAGGAAAGCAAGAATGTCCTGGGGCGACTTGGGCGTAGAAGAACTGTTGCTTACTTCAGTCGGGCTCGTCACTATTGGCTCAGCGGGGCAGGTCTCAGTGATGTCCTCAATGTCCCTAGAGACTTCATTCTTTTGCTGTGCATCCTCAGAAGACATTCTTAATTGAGGAGCAGAAATGGGAATGGAAAGGTTACAGAGAGTTCTCGTCTATTTATAGATGAGGATTATTAATAAACCGGTCTCTGAAATTGAAAACAACTTCTCATTTCCGAAAAGACCCACTCGTTCATATTACTAGGTTCATCCATTTAATTATGGAATTGAATCGTTCTTTCTGTCCCCAAAAAACACGCTGATTCATCCTCTGTTTCCAAGAAACACGCTGAAACCTCCACCACCTTGACATTTACGCTCACAACATCTGTCTCCTTAGCCCCCAGCCACCAAGATTTGGTTAAGCTAATTTCTTGTCTCTGGGAAAGAGATTTTATATATCTTCTATTTTATCGATTGATTAGAAGGTGGGATTTGCTATTTATCATGTTTCCATGACCTCTGAATAAATAACCTACTTCCTTTTTTCTATCTATCACTTCTACTTTCGACCTCTGCATAGATATTAATCGAATTTTCTTTTGAGTTCATATATGCTATTATGTCCATATTACCTCTGATAGCATCATATACTCTAAAACAGAAAATAAGATTTTATTTATCTATCATGTCCATATTACATCCAGATAGATACAAATCATTGATCATAGAAGAATCATCATTTCATTCCCATACTATCATAAAAGTCTATTACATTTCTTAGACTTTTCTTTATAATGGAAATCTATTACAAATTTTGGATTTTCATTCTATACCACAACAATAACCTAATAGAGATCTATCTTCTTCTTTGGATCTTCTCCGTCGGGTTCGTTGTTGGTGGCAGTTCCTGACTGTCTGGGTCTCAGTCACGACCAGATCAGCAGGAATCAAACTTTGGTCTCCTCTCTCAGACGAGAGGAGAACCACAGAGTATGGCAGCCCGAAGGCGTGGCGCTGCCAATACAACTGGTGGATTAGGGGCAGCACCTCAATGGAGATAGGAACGTATCCAGCATTGGGATACGATTCCTCGTTCTGCCGTGAAAGGAACTCTACTACCCGATCCCTCGGGGTAGAGTTGACTCCACCGTCCAACTCTCCGTGTATAAAGGCTCTTCCTACCAACGGAGGAAGACCCTTCTATCTCACGAAGAGTTCTGAGTTGTTTGATTTGCGCGTCAAAAGCGCATGAGCTCCCTGATGTTGATGTCAGAAGAACGCTCTCCACAGCGTCGAAGTCACCAATGCCAGTTCTGAAAAAGCTCTTCAGCCAGGCTTCTGCAGAAAACAAAGAAGAAGAAGTGTCGTCAAATGCGTATCGAACGCTAACTAAAGACAGATGGCAAGGCTTTTACGCCAGTGTTTCAACAAGGCTTTTTATGCCAGTGCTTCATAAAGGCTTTCACGCCATTTGCTTCAGCAAGGCTTTTACGCTGGTGCTTCACAAAGGCTTTTACGCCAGTGATATAACAAGGCTTTTACGCCGGCACTTCACGAAGGCTTTTACGCCAGTGATATGACGAGGCTTTTTACGCCAGTGCTTCAGCACGACTTTTTACGCCAGTGCTTCAAACAAGGCTTTTACGCCAGTACTTCAGTAAGGCCTTACGCTCGTAAAATAGCCGTTTTCAAAAACAAGAAATTCGAAGACAGATATTTACTTACGGTCGAACTTGCCATTTGAGTCGAAAGGTTTAGCTCTAATGATGGTTGAATCTACGCCAAATGATCGGCCATACAAAGGAACAACGTTGAAAAGCTCCGCCATCTCTTATTTGAAGAACAACATCGCAGAAAGCTATCTTCAGGAGGATGAGTACGAGAATACATGAAACATTCTCGGCTATTTATAAAGACTGAAGAAGTTATTAAGATGAGTCTATTTCGGGAGAAGATCTTATTTAAAGGATCTTGTAACCATAAGATAGACACCACGTGTTGGTTTGTTTCTTGGGAATCAACAACCACGGAAGCAGTCAACAGAAGTGCATAAACAAATGCACGTTCATAGATGGGGTTAAAACATCAAATATTTTATTTATAAAGGATGGAAGCGGATCCCTACATATAAAAGTCGTAGTACACAGAATATTATTATTCTTTGGGTTGACAAAGGGATGCACCCAACTCACGCATACTGCGAATCCCAGAGCGACGCATCAGACAAAAGAATGCTTCTGCGTCACCCGGTCCCTCGTATGCAGTTGAAGGACCACCATCAATACGACTGAAGACTGCTGGGGTCAGCCCAAAGCACTTTAGAAGATTTTGCGCTCGCTCGTTCTCTATCTCGAGGTTAAGCCTGGCGACCGAGGCATCCTCCACAATTTGCTCTTTCTTTGGCGCCATATCAACTATGAGGATGAATATTAAGAGTAAAGAGTTTGTCCTTATTTATGCAAATTAAAATGACTCTTCACATTCCTCATTGGAAACCGCTCACTCGGGAAGATGAAGATACATTTGAAAGTTACGAAGAAGAAAATTTATTGTGACGGTCAAAGTGTTGACCAACATTATTTTTCTCTCTTGAACATTACGCTGACTGTTGGATATCCCCGCCCTTACGCGGATGACTGTTGCGTATCCCGAATTTTGCGCTCAGCAAATCTCAACTTTTACGCTTCTGTTCAAAGTGTTTCAAATTTTGGAGACATTTGAAAACTTTGAAGGGGGTCTTGTAGGAGCATAAAAAGTGTTTCAATGAGGGAGTCATCTCAGTCATAAGTGGCCCGCTTTACGCCTAACAGAGCAGGGAATTTCTTTACGCCCAAGACAAGGCTAATTGTATTACGCCTAAGCAGATTGATCTTTTTACGCTTGGGTCTACACCGGTGATTTTACGCCAAGGACTGAAGCAGCCTCTTTCACGCTGGACAAAAGCCATCAAATCTCGCATTTAAAGCTGACTTTGACATGAAGATATCAATGATGGCATTTACCACAGAATTCAATGGAATTTGTCTCATACAAAGACCATTGTTGTCGTTTATAGAGATCGAGCTACTTTACGCTCACTGAATGGTTTCTTTTACGCACGGGGTTTTACATGAGTCTTTACGCTCATAAAAAACAATGTGTGCGTGAAGTCTATTTGAGCCATTTTACGCTCAAGGTTATTCGATAACCGCTTTACGCTGGAAACCCATGACAGAGCTAGTTTACGCTCATCTCTTTACGCCCGATTCGTTCTGGCCAGTCTGGAACGTGGTGTGCCTACGTGGTCTTCATGCCACCTATTTCGAAGAACGTGTGTACATGTATCCTATTCTTACTGAAATGATGGGACACATGTCAGCACATATAGAGGATGATTCTGATCGTGGAGGGCAGTTGTTAGCGTAAAGACAGATGTTGATACTCTTTCACGCACGAAAGCCCCAGTCTATAAATAGACTCATTTTTTTCTCATACAACAGACACACACAGAGGGAGAGACATGAGAGAATACAGAGATCAGAGCTTCGAGATTTTGATTCTCTAGAGCATCCTTCTTCAACTTTTCTTCCAGAACAAAGTGAAGCAAAGCAGGAAAGCATTCGGCCTCGCCATCAGTGCCCAAGTGCGTCGATACCTTTCTGGTGCATTAGTTCTTCCAAATTGTTCTACTTCAAGCAGTGATCTTCATCATCATCATATGGTCCAAGGAACAAAGTGATCGTTTACGAATCAGACTTCCATAGCAATACTTTCCCAGAATCAAATTTGTACTTCTCGTACTTTTCTTCTTGTTTTTGTTTTCAAAAGCTAATTCCTCCAAGGCATTTTGTTAATCGAAATAGTAACAGTCACCTTCAAGTGCATCAATAAAGATATTGCCTCGCATCTTCACCCTCGAGAGCATCTCATCAATAGAATGCATCCGAGTAAACGAATTCATGTCGGAAAGACGTGAAAGAACGAGAAGCAAATCCTCTCTCCATGCCACTATTTATAGGCCGGGCAAATCAAACCCATACGCCAAATGGATGGCTCTCCGAATTCCGTGCAATGAATTGGCATTAAATGGATGAACCGGACGATTCGAATTCAGCTAAGTCAAAACAGCTATTTAAAGCACTCGAAGAACGTAACAGTCGCACCATTAAAGACGTGTCACGAAGTGGATGCGCCGGCCAGACCGTGCATCACACAGACGCGCCCTTCAGCATCAAGCGCATCACATAGACGCGCCTTTCAGCACCAAGAGCATCACAGGGGTGCACCTCCATGCTTCCCCATACGCCTAGTGGAACGCCAACCGACGCGTCCACTCAGCTGTCCATCGAATGTCACAAACATTAAATCCAGAACTGACAGAGTTGGCAGCACGACTCCCGAAGTCTGAACAGTTGACAGCTTTTTTAGAAGACGAAGCGTCGCCAACGTCAGCATCATTATTACTTTCCTTCGACGGCTACTGCCACGTAGCCACCCAACCACTCGCATGCGCCTCTGCAGCCATGCGCTCAAATCTGCGTGCGCCTCAAAAGCTATGCGCCTCAGACTTTTCACTGATGCCTAAAGACAGAAGGAAAGTCACTACTAAAGCTCTGCATGCACCTCAAAAGCCATGCACCCCAGACTTCTCTCTGATCCTAAAAGACAGGAGTAAAGTCATTACTGAAGCTCTGCATGCGCTTCAAAAGCCATGCGCCCAGAATGGTTCGTGAATCCTAAAGGTTACGAGCCAAAGTCTTCTCATGCACCCAATCTCAGGCGCATCCTACCAGATCATTCCCCACCAAATCCGAGATCTCCGAGCCATGGGTCGAGGACACGTGTCCTTTGACTCAACTCATCCAAGATCTCAGCAACAGAAAGATCTTCTTCTCTGCTACGTGCCGGCTCACAACAGCAACATGAAGAAGTTAACCCCTCGATCAGGACGCATCGTCCATGCGCCTCCATCAGCAATCAACACGTGGCGTTCCCACGTACAGGCGCATCCTACATACGCGCATGAGCAGCCAGCCTGCAGACTATATAAAGAGAGGGACCATTTCCTTCTTCTAGACCTAGGTACATATATACCAACCTCCACAACGAACACACAGAGACTTCGCACCACCAGAGAGGCAGATACAGATACTCAACGTCTTCCTCCTCTCAGCAAGCTCCAGCACCCAGAGCAATCCAGACCTTCAGAGAACCGATAACCGTCGTCAGATCATCAACGGAGTCAACGCATTACCACTCACTCCATCGACACAAGGAACCCAGATAAATAAAAGTGTACTCCTAGGACTACATCTAAGACCTATATTATAACACTGTTCTGTTTGTATTGAAATTTACAATCAAAGAATTTTAATGGCAAACAAGCTGGCGACTCTGCTGGGGACCTCTTTTTCCTCCACCGAAAAAGCTGTGTCACAATCCGACGACGTAAAGGTGGGCTCCTCCCACAAGACGCTGGTCGTACGCCTCAATCAACAGGCGTATGAGGAGTTCATCTCTGAAGGAAGTGCGAGTCCTTCGAAGTGGCTCTCGAAGCCGAAGTAGACCCGCCGAGTCTGGGTGCGCAAGGTCGACGCCTCGGGCACCACCACCGAAGGGGATGCGCCAATCCAGCCTTCCCTTCCTGCTGACGTCCTCAGCAACCAAGATGCGCCCGCTGGTGCAGCGCATCTCTCGGGCAAACGTGCGGCTAACCACGTTCTCCAGCCATCTCCCTCTCAGGCGAGGAAGATGCGTCGACGGAGCAAGGGCGCAGCCAATGCCCCGCGCATCACCTCTGATGCGTCACAGAAGGTCTCTGTCTTTGACAGACTCACTCGCTGTAATAGCGAGGAAAATTTGGATTCTGTGTACTATGCACCCCAGCGGACTGGTACGAAGAAATCCAAGGCAGCACGGGCCATGTGCCCCAAACGTGCTATGCCAGCAGCAAGCCAGAAGCATGCGCTCACAATCATGCGTAGTGCTGATGGTAAGCTATACAAGGTCGACTCTAGTGCTGCGGTGCCAGAAACGAGCCGACCTTCAAAGTCCTTGTCTCACTTGGGCGCGTCTGTTGCGTGCACAACCAAGTCGAGTAAAGCAAATCCAGTGGTCTTGAACTCCCGCGCCTCCTCTGGTTGTTCGTTTGAGGTCCGTTCAAGTCACTTCAAATGATGTGGTTCCCCCACTAGTGATCGAGATGCCTGTTTGGTATTAGATCACGGGGCGCAGTACTCACTTGACCACCCCGGCGCTTGGCCTTGCCATGCGCCTAAAGGGGGTACGAAGGTGGCACTCTCCTCCAACGATCTGCGTAACATGATCACTCACAAGCGCCGATCAGGAGAGTCGACTGACAAGCACGATACGCCCCTTACGGGACACACTTGTGCTGTAGTCACCATCAACTGCTGTTGCAAAGCGGCAGTCCCACCAAGGCAGTTGGTGTTCCAGCGGCTGCAATCATCGACACCCCTCCGACGTCGCCTCGGAAAGAAGGTGTCAACAGAAGAAGAACCAATGGTTGCTCATGCAACGTGATCTCCAACTCCTCGTCAGTCCGAAAGGCGACTGGCAGTTCCTCTTCCTTGTCTAAAAGCCAGCCAAGGAAAACCAAGACAGCTGTCTCGTCCTCCGGAGTGTTCGAAGGCACTCGAGGGAGGAAGAAGATCTTGGAGGAAGCTGGGGATAGTCAGACCCTTGTCAAGCCTCCTTTCGAAGACGAGTGTGTCCAAAGCACACCTGGCACAGATCCTCGAGGCGAAGTCAGCCTCCCAGAAGCCCCTGAAGACGAAGATATCCCCCATAACATAGCTGGGGGTAGTCAAGCATCTGCGGACCCGAGTTTCGGAGACGAAGAGGCCCTTCAAGACGGAGCTGAGGGTAATCAGGCCCTTACAGATGCGCCCGTGGTGAATGTTCTCCCGAACATAGCCGGGGGTAGCCAAGACGAAGCTCCAGGAGAGTCAACTCCCCTACAAGAGAGTGAGGCCGAGAGTGAAGCCTCGACCCATCCATCCACTCTCGGCCGCGTCATGACAGTAAATATGACAGGGGCTGATGTCTAGTCTGATGCGCCGCCAACTGACCTCGTCCAGCGCATAGATACCCTGGAGGGAGGACTCAAAACCCTCTCTGCCTCCATGCAAACACTGACTCAAGCAGTGTTTGAGATACGGTCAGCTTTGACCAGGACACCTTCTACCGGTCCCGATCCAGGGGCCAATGGAGAGTCGAGTGTACCCCTTCAACGGGTATCCTCGGACGCAGATCGCCGAGAAGTACTTCGAACATCGGAGCCCTCAAATGCTCAACTCCAGGCGGTACCACCTTCTCTGACTCCCAGCTCCACGGAAGACGTGGTCGAGATGATCAGGGACCTTCGCAAGCGCTTTGAGTCCAAGACGAGACAAGAGGAGCGCCAGAAAATAAGCATCCCCCAGCCTTATCCCCTCGAGTGGAACAAGGTGGTTTATCCTCCAAAGTATAAACCCCAAACACTGACGCCGTACGACGGGAAGGACTCTCCGCGTCGCTATCTGACGTACTTTTAGTCTCAGACGGGACATCTTCCGAAGGAGGACGTGCTACTCACCAGCATATTTGTTGGGGCACTGAAAGGAGTGGCGTACGACTGGTACTGCAGCCTCCCCGATAATTCAATATCTTCCTTCGACGACCTGACGCGCCTCTTTCTCGACCGTTTCTACGACGGCGGGAAGGACATGACAATGGCGTCCCTTATAGAGATACGCCAGAAGGAGAAGGAAACAGTTCAAGTATTCATCAATTGCTTCCGACAGGCCTGCTTCAGACTGCCCCCGGGCATGCCAGAACATGCACTCCTCTCCTTCTGCAGCATGAACATGCTGCCTGCAGTCAAGCTCTGGCTCAACTCTACTCCTCCTCCCGACTGGAGCTCCTTGATCATTGAAGCAGAAGTCGCAGAGAAGAAGGCAGCCAATGCTCGTCTTTTGGGAGTTAGTTTCCCTGCCTTCGAGGATAAGGGGAAAAGGCCTACGGCAAACAACCCCGGACAAGAAACAAAGGGGAAACAGGCATTGACTGTCAATGCCTCAAAAGGTGCATCAGCACCTACTCAGAAGCCTCCACTTGCACCAAGGCTAAAGGAGGTTTATTCGTTCAACGACGAAGACACCCTGCAACTCTTTGAGATACTAAAGCAGGGTGACAAGATCAAGCTTCCGGACGCGAAACGTCCCGACGAGGTTGGGAAAGTGGACAACCCGAGGTACTATCACTACCATCGGTTTGTCGAACACCCAACCAAGGACTGCTACGTCCTGAAGAATTACATCCAGCACATGATCAACGCGGATGTAATCTCCGTCGACTATGAAGAGAAGACGGTGTCAGCCAACATGGTGTCACTCCAGTTTGGCACCTTGCCGCCAACTACAACACAAGATGGCGTCGTCCCCATCCCCATGGCGACAATAGAGGTGGTTAACTTACCACCCACCCATGACAACGTGAGTGGACTCATCCCACTCACCACATCTCGGGGAGAGATCCTATGGGTTCACCCCGATCTCGTCTCCGAGGTGACTCAACCGGAGGTATGCCCTACCTCCAAATCCAAAGGCAGGAAGATCAAGTCTTGTCGCACGGTCTCTTCTTCAGCAGAAGAGACACTTCCTGTGCAGACGCGTTCACAACAGAACGTCCAACCCGATGAAGCTGTCGTCGAGGTAGTGCCTCCTGGCACCGTCCCTGCTGTCCAGGACGAGGGCCCATCTAAGCCCTCAGCAACCAATAAGCAGAAGCAGATAGAGGCCCGCTTCGATAGGCCTCTACGAAAAGAAAATACTTCGAGGCTAGCCAAATTCCACAACTTTGACATACTGGCACAACTGGCCAGTACTCCTGCCCGCCTATCTCTGTTCGAGCTCCTTCGTCTTTCCAAAGACTCCCGAGAAGCTCTCTGCGAAGCTCTGAAGGATGCTGAATCCTTTCTCAGTCAGGTCAAGCAACCTGAAGATCTCCCGACTGTGTGCAAGCACTGTCACTGTGCGGAGGAGGTTATCCCCAATATAACCTTCATCCAACAGGACATGCTGCTCAAGCACAATCGACACAATAGACCGCTGTATTACACAGGGTACATCGGTTCAGTCAAGGTGAAGAGTATTCAGATCGATCCGGGGTCTTCCCTCAGCATCATCCCGAAGACGCTGCTCTCAATACTGGGGATCCCAATGTACCGACTGGCGCCCTCCAACACAACAATCAGTGGTTTCAACGCCAGCAAAAGCGAACCACTGGGCAAAATACGACTAAAGTGCCACATCGGTAACCTCAGAACCGAGGTCACTTGTTATGTCGTGGATGCCGAAGTCAACTACAACATTCTGTTGGGTCGCCCATGGCTGCACGAGTACATGGTGGTGCCATCCACGCTCCACCAATGTATGAAGTACGTGTCCACCAACAACGTTATCCGTATGGAGTTTGCGAACATCGACCCTTTCAAAGGGATTGAAGCCTACTTCACCGATGCCGACTTATACAAGTCACCTGACGAGAAGGAGGCCAATGATGCTGACGACAAAGCAAAAACGGCAGCAGAGCCGGACATGGAGCCTGAGGTCACCCCCGACGCTCCTTTGAAGATCCGACTCAACGGCAAACCGTCTCAGAAGTTGCCTCCCATGAGCATTAAGCTACCCGGGAAAGCACCAGCTGCTCCTGAAGCTCTCCTGAAGATACGGCTCAAGGGAAAGCCGCCTCAAACATCGGCCCCCCTCGTGGCGAAACTACAGGGGAAGGCGTCAATCACCGGAGGTACGGCAGAGGCACCTCTGATGGTGCGTCTTAAGGGCAAGCCGCCGCCATCCCAGCTGCTAGAGAAGGCCCATGTAGTCCTCTCGGACTCCCAGATCAGCGCTGTGGTGGACCCTCCTGATCCTACTCCAGTGCTTACAGATGAAGAGCTAGGGGAATATATCTCGGCCGATGTAGATGCCCCATCTCTGGACAATGTAATTCTACGGAATAAAATCTCATATTTCATCAATAACAGAGTATCTTTTAATTATTCTAGTCTTCCACATTGGAATGCCATGTATACATTAGATAACGCTCTACGGTCGTTGCAAACACAAATAACGACCGTCCATCATGTAAATCGAGTAGTCCCGTCCCAAGGGGTCTGTTACATAGTCCTACCGCGGAGTCGAGACGAAGAATCCATCATCTTCGGCAAGGTCGAGCGTCATCAAGACCTCCCGCCACTCGAGCCAGAACCAGATGCCGGCAGAATGCAACTCTATTGGTACACGGACAAGGCAAAGTACCTCATCCAAAAGATGGGTTACGACCTAAAAAGCGACAAAGTCCTGAACTACGGCAAAGGTCGACGTCTCCCTCTCCGGCTTCCAACACCTAAAGAAAAGCCGCAGGACTACTACAATCGAACTCGACGCGGGGTAGGCTATGTCACGCCACCGTCAACTCCAGAGAGTTCAGACGCGGAAGGAGTAGAACATTCTCACTCGTCTGAAGCATCAACGTGGAATTCCGATACCAGTATCGGATCTGTCTTCAAGAGAGTGCTGTCAGCCAACATGACATCTGCACAATCTCAAGAAGAAGAAGACGAAGACCAAGTACCGGAATACTTCGAAAAAAAAACCCTGGGCTCAATGCCTGGGACAACAATGAGAGTCTCGTTTCGAACTACGCGAACCCCCCACCGAAGACGAAGTCGAGCAGATCGACCTTGGGGATGGATCTTCTTCCAAACCCATCTTCGTCAGCAAAAGCCTAAAAGGAGAAGATCGAGAACCTTTAATCCAGCTGGCTAAAGAGTATATCGACGTCTTCGTCTGAAGCTACGAAGATATGCCGGGACTTGATCCCCATATCGCGATACATAGGCTAAACATCTTACCTGATGCCAAGCCTATCAAACAACAACAGCGGCGCTTTCGTCCGGACATCATGAACGCCATTGATCAGGAGGTGGACAAACTCTTGACCAGCGGCTTCATCCGTGAAGAGCAACACCCAGATTGGGTATCCAACGTCGTCCCCGTCACCAAGAAGAATGGAAAGATACGAGTTTGTATCGACTTCAGAGACCTCAACTCTGCTTGCCCAAAAGACGAATTCCCGCTTCCAATCACCGACGTGATGATCGACAACACATGTGGCTTTGAGCGCATGTCTTTCATGGACGGGTATTCGGGTTACAATCAGATCAAGATGTTCCCGATGACGCAAAACATACGTTATTCAGGACTCCAAAGGGCATTTTCGGCTACACAGTGATGCCCTTCGACTTGAAGAACGCTGGTGCGACATACCAACGAGCTATGAGCACCATTTTCCGTCAACACCTCCGCAAGACAGTCGAATGCTATGTCGACGACATCGCAGTCAAGAGCCGCCTCAAAGGAGATCACCTGCAAGACCTCAAGACAGTCTTCGATCTCATACGGGCGCATCAACTCAAGATGAACCCTGCTAAATCCTTCCTTGGGTTTCTAGCGAAAAGTTCTTGGGCTTCATCATCACGGCGAAAGGCATTCATGTCGATCCCGAGAACACCAAAGCTATCCTTGATATGGACCCTCCAAAGAACCTTCGAGAACTTCGAGGCCTACAGGGACGTCTGGCATACATTTGGAGGTTCATAGCAAACCTTTCCGGCAAATATCAACCCTTCACCCAGCTCATGAAGAAGGGAGTCTCTTACGTCTGGACAGAGGAATGCCAAAAGGCCTTCGACGACATCAAAGCCTACCTGACGAGCCCTCCAGTCCTGGTGGCACCCGTCGCCGGCAAACCGTTTCTCCTCTACGTCCGTGCCATGGATCACTCCCTCGGCGCTCTGCTGGCTCAGAACAGCGATACAGGTTATGAGCTGTCACGCCCCGATTCGGGAATCGTTCGTCTCCGCTTAGATTCACGCCGAATCGTTTGTCCTCGCTAAGGCGTGATACCGTACAAGTCTGGAATTGCACTTGTACAAGGCGTGCTCGTGTTCCTTTTTATAAAAGAGACATTTTGAATAGAGATTCGCAGCGGATGATAAAGAAGTTTTGGCCACACAGATATGATCTGAAATAAGTTCTTTATTGATATCTTTGAAATTATATTGCATAAACATAAGGCTCTCAAACAGCCGAGATGAAAGGCCAAACTTGGCTACAACTTGCAGAAATATTGAAATGAGATACAACTTGTTCCATACATCATATCCCTTTATTAATAATGCGGCAATAACCACCTTCAGCAAAATGCCTTCTTCTTCAAGTAGAAACTTCAAGATGTACGAAGCTTCTAAAGAGTCGGACAGCAAGCCTTCAGCGTCTATGATTATCCACTAGGTTCCCGGCACCTGTGGAGACGAGGGTCAGTACATTGCCACATATGTACTGGTGAGCGGCCGTAACCAATCTCACCATAAATCAACAGTAGTAAAATTACATGAATGTTCACAATTGATTTGTGTTCTTTCTATCTTGCCTTAGGGTCCATTAACAATTCATATATTCGATGAGAAATATAAGGAGCATACAGTGATGTTAAAAACATAAGCAATTCATGTTGATCTAACATAAGCAGTTCATATTGATCACCAATTTGGTGAATCTTACCCACGGTCGATAGCCATCCCTGTACATATTTATGAATACCACTTACTCTGCCTGCATAAGACAATATTAGCTATGCCACCTGTCTATATGAAGGTCACTGACTACACGCCATCTGGGACATCTTGGTCGGACGGCTCCCCTTCATCGGTGGATAGCTAGCCCATCCGGAAGGTTTTCGAAAGACCGTGCTACTGCTTCAGCACTGTGCTACTACTTCAGCACTGCGTTCCTCCTAGGCCGAATCGGTTCCGTGGCCTCGGAGTACCGTTCGAGGAACTACCTTGTATACAAGTTGTCCATGACCATGCATGCAATGCAACTTAACTAATAAGGGACATGACATGCATGATAATAGCATCTTCCACACATAGTCGTAGTTCTCATTTTATCTTGCCATTTTACCATCTTTCCAACTTGCCATCTTACCATCTTACTTTGAGCCATAGGCTCGCATATTCGTTCATCTAACAAAGGGACTATTCATGTTTAACTCATTCTTTCGAACCGAAGTCCGATATACTTACCGCCCAATACTTGGGTCTTTGCATCACCTGTTAAACAATTCATATAACATACAAGCATCATTCGATTTACAACATAAGCCTAGCCATGTGATAATTTATCTTTCATTATCTTTCCTATATTATTACTAGGCATCTTTTATTAAGCACCGAACGCAATAACAAGTCTACCATTGTTATGCGCGAAGATCAAGGATCGTCGAAGGATCAAAGCCACTCACTTGTTGGTGAATTGCCGAGAGAAAGAGGTCTTCCACGCAACGTCACCCTAGGTTCACCGCGTTAGCACCTGCATTGGCACCAACATCTGGTCAGCATACTTCTTCTCTTTCTCTCAGTTATTCGATATGAAATGCGTAGACGGTGAAAGTAAATCCATGAAAACATTCATCGAAAACAATCACGAAAACGCACACAAAAGCCAACAGCAAAAGCGACATCGAAAACCAGCAGGGCAACGGTCTCGGGGCAAGCGACTCTTATATAGAACTCTTCCCCCAAGACGCGCGCCACTGCATCTTGGGCATCATTTCAAAAGAGTCCAATCCATAACGAGGAAATGATCTAAATTTATTATCCCGCGATCCTGGTAAAGTTTCTCCAATTCTCATCCGACTCGGCCATTCGGCCGCTAGCCCGCACCGTGCTCCGCAACGGATTCAGGGCATTACATATTAATACACTAACAAAAAGTTTCGTCCTCGAAACTTAAACATAAACCCACCTAGGTCAAACAACGAAGGAAACTTTTCCTTCACCTCTGCCTCAAGTTCCCATGTCGACTCTTCGATAGAATGATTTTGCCAAAGCACTCGAACCAAAGAAATAACTCGGTTCCGCAAGATTTTATCTTTCCTATCCAAGATCTGCACGGGTTCCTCCACATAAGACAAGTCAGCTCTTAGCCCTAGCGGACCGAAGTCTACTACATGGCTTGGATCGTGTACATACTTCCGTAGTTGGGAAACATGGAAGATATCGTGCACTCCATCCAATGCCGGTGGCAACGTGATCAGATAGGCGACAGGGCCGACTCGCTGAAGAATTTCAAACGGGCCAACAAATCTCGGACTTAACTTCCCCTTCGCACCGAATCGCATAACTCCGCGCATCGGTGACACCTTCAGAAATATGTGATCGCCCACCATAAATTCCAATGGTCGTCGATGAGTATCCGCATAACTCTTCTGCCGACTTTGTGCCACACGTAACTTCTCCCGAATCATGCGGACCTTCTCGACGGCCTGTTCCACCATCTCCGGACCAAGTACCTGTCGTTCAACGACTTCATTCCAACAAATCGGAGACCGACACCTTCGCCCGTACAATGCTTCATACGGAGCCATTTGTATACTTGACTGGTAACTGTTGTTGTAGGCAAATTCTGCTAGCGGCAAGTGAGTATCCCAACTAGTTTTCAGATCAATAGCACAAAGCCGTAGCATGTCTTCAAGTATCTGATTCATCCTCTCGGTCTGGCCATCGGTTTGAGGATGGTATGCAGAACTAAATTTCAATTGTGTTCCCATGGCAGCTTATAAACTGACCCAAAAATGCGATACAAATCGCCCATCCCGATCTGACACTATTGATGCCGGCACTCCACGCAGTCGGACAATTTCATCCAAGTATAGTTGAGCCAATCGGTCGACGCTCCATGTGGTTTTCATTGCGAGAAAATGTGCAGATTTGGTTAATCGATCAACGATGACCCAAATTGCATCATTCCCCCGCTGCGTCTTCGGCAAGCCAACTATAAAATCCATGGTTATATGATCCCATTTCCATTCTGGGATCGCGAGGTTCTGTATCTCCCCGCCGGGCCTCTGGTGTTCCACCTTGACTCGTTGACACGCTAAGCATCGTGAGACAAAGAGGGCTAAATCTCGTTTCATGCCGTGCCACCAGAAGGTCGTGCGCAAATCTTTATACATTTTTGTACTTCCCGGATGTAAGGAATACTTGGCATAGTGGGCCTCTGTCAAGATTTCTTTTCGGAGTTCTTCATCCTTCGGGACACATAGCCTCCCCTTGAGTCGCAATGATCCGTCCTCGTGCCTGGTGAAGTCGCTGGCTTCACCCTTTTCCACTATTCTGCCAATCTTAATCAAGAACTCATCTGTCCTCTGTGCCGTCTTTATCTTTTCTAACAAACTCGGCTCAAGTTGAAGTTGAGCCAATTGTGCATTTCGGCCACGAATCTGGAGCTCAATTCCCATACTTTCTAATTCCTCCAGTATTCGTTTGTCAACACTGAGTGATCCCACAAAGTTTCGACTCAACGCGTCCGCCACCACATTGCCTTTTCCTGGGGTGTACGCGATCGTCAAGTCGTAATCTTTTATAAGCTCCAACCAACGTCTTTGCCGCAAATTTAAATCTTTTTGAGTAAAGATATACTTCAGGCTTTTATGATCGGTGAAGATCTCGCAAGCCACTCCATACAAGTAGTGCCTCCACAATTTCAGTGCAAACACTATCGCTGCCAATTCCAAATCATGCGTTGGATAATTTTTCTCGTGCGGCTTAAGCTGTCTCGAGGCATAAGATATCACTTTCCCTCTCTGAGTCAACATACATCCCAAACCCAGTCCGGACGCATCGCTGTATATCTGGAATCCTTCGACGCCGTCTGGAAGTGTAAGGATTGGAGCTGATACGAGATGTTGCTTCAGATTTTGAAAGCAAGACTCGCACTCATCAGTCCAATCGAATGCCACTCCCTTCTGGGTTAGCCGAGTTAAAGGCGCTGCCACTTTTGAAAAATCTTTGACAAACTTCCTGTAGTAGCCTGCCAAGCCGAGAAAACTTCGGATCTCGCTCGCCGACGTGGGTTGCTTCCAATCCACTATGGCTTCAATTTTCTTTGGGTCAACGGACACACCTTCCGCCAAGATAACGTGCCCTAGGAACGATACGCTACTCATCCAAAACTCACATTTGCTCAGCTTGGCATAGAGCTGATTGTCCCGTAGAGTCTGTAACACTGTCCTCAAATATTCTGCATGGTCTTCTCTGTTCTTCGAGTAGATTAGGATGTCGTCGATGAACACGACCGCAAATTTATCTAAAAAGGGCCGGAAGAATCTGTTCATCATATCCATAAAAGCGGCAGGGGCGTTGGTCAGTCCGAAGGGTATGACCAAGAATTCATAGTGTCCGTATCTGGTTTGGAATGCGGACTTAGAAATGTCATCTGGTTTGATCTTTAACTGATGGTAGCCTGAGCGAAGATCAATCTTTGAAAATACAGACGCCCCTTGCAACTGATCGAAGAGGTCGTCTATTCGAGGCAACGGGTACTGGTTCCGAATTGTAACTTTATTTAGCTCGCGGTAGTCGATGCACAGCCGCATCGATCCATCTTTCTTCCTCACAAATAGCACCGGAGCACCCCATGGTGAGACACTGGGTCTGATGTATCCCCTGTCTAACAATTCTTGTAGTTGCACTTTGAGTTCCTTCAATTCAGCAGGCGCCATCCTGTATGGTGCCCTTGAGACCGGACGAGCGTCTGGAAATGTATCGATAGTGAATTCAATCTCTCGGTCCGGAGGCATTCCGGGTATCTCGTCAGGAAACACATCAGAAAATTCTGCCACGACTTCAGTGTTAGCTGAGTCTGCACCATTCTTGCGTGTGTCTCGAACAGAAGCAAGGTACCCTTCGCAGCCAGAATGAAGCAGTCGTCGGGTCGTAGTAGCTAAAATCACCATCGAAGCCTTCGCTGACGAACTGGGCGAGTAAGAGAATTCTGCTCCCCCAGGTAGGCGAAACATAACTCGCTTCTTCGCACAGTCAATCGTCGCACAACATGCACTTAACCAGTCCATTTCCAGAATGATATCAAAATCTTTCATATCAAGCTCGACTACATCTAATGGTAGCTTTCTCTCTCCGATACATATGTAACCATCCCTACATATCATGTTAGTAGGCATTTCCACTCCTGATGGAGTACTAACACTAAGATATACATCCAACATTGTCATTTTTATTTCATGTTCCTTAACATAGTCTTTAGATATAAAACTATGTGAAGCACCAGAATCAAATAAAGTACGTGTAGGAATGCCATTAAATAACAATATACCTATCACTACAGTATCTGATGCAAATGCTTCATCCTGAGTCAATGCAAAGACTCGGCCCTGGGCACCGGGCCTCTGATTCTGTTGTGGCTGAGGAGGTCGTGGTGCCTGTCCACGATTCTGTTGGTACTGTTGGTGATGCTGCTGCCTTGGAGGGTTCTGGTAGCCCCTCCCTGGACAGTCTCTGAATCCGTGGCCCATGCGACCACATTTGAAGCATCCACCCTCTAGCACCTGACATTCGTTAGCGAAGTGCCCTTTGTTGCGGCACTTGTTACAGAATGGTCCACCCTGGTTGGGTCGTTGAAAGCCACCGTGGTTCTGACGCTTAGGCGCCTCATATCTGCCCCCGTTGTTCGGTCTCTTGTTATGCAGATTCTGCACCGATGCTTGCACTGGCGCCGTCGCAGGATAGTGTGGGTCCAATTCCTTCGCGTGCTCATAAGACTCCTGAAAAGTCTTATATTTCTGAACCACAACTTGAGCCTTCAGAGCAGGCCTCAAGCCCTGCTCAAACCGACGAGCCTTAGATGCTTCGTCAGTAAACTTCGTGATCGCATACTGAGACAGTCTAGAAAACTCTGCCTCATACTCCTTCACCGTCATGTTCCCCTGTTCGAGCTTCTGGAACTCTAATTCCTTAGCTCGCTGCTCAGTCGAAGAGAAGTACTGAGCCAGAAATGCCTCGCAGAACATCAGCCAAGTGATTTTTGTTGTTCCATTCACTCCCGCTAGAATTCTTTTCTGACTTTGCCACCAGTAGTGTGCGTTGGAAACCAGTAGTAGTTTCACACACGAGACCCTCTTGGATCCAACAATACCCAAAGCTTCCAGGTGATCTTCCACTTCAACTAGCCAATCCATAGCAATGGTGGCTTCTTTTGTCCCTTTGAATTCTTTGTTACAGATCTTCTTAAACTTTGTAATGTCGGCCGCAGCAGTGGTTTTCTTAGCTGCCGGGGGTTCCTCTGCCTCCACCAGTTCGCTCTCTCGTGAGACTGGAGTGCCTTGAGCCCCATTGTTCACCACTGATCGGACCAACTGTTGCAGGGTATCTAGCTGCTTTTGTTGGGCCTCGAATTGCTTCGCGTTCTGCCTCTGCTGGCTCTCCATCATAGCCAGCATCCTCTTCATAGGGTCGGTTGAGGCTACCACCCTTGAGCTACTCGCGTTGTTTGTCGCACCCGCCTTTGTCATCTCTGCAAAACAGAGGAGCTTATTCGTCTCATAATATATTTATGGACTTATTGTATGGAACATCTCATTTCGGGACATTTAAAACCAAAGTTGTTCGAGAAGCAATAAAGCATGTGTCATTTTCGAAATCTTTAAAACCAAGAAATTCCCAAGGATGTAAAGCCGTGCTTTGATACCAAACTGTCACGCCCCGATTCAGGAATCGTTCGCCTCCGCTTAGATTCACGCCGAATCGTTCGTCCTCGCTAAGGCGTGATGCCGTACAAGTCTGGAATTGCACTTGTACAAGGCGTGCTCGTGTTCCTTTTTATAAAAGAGACATTTTGAATATAGATTCGCAGTGGATGATAAAAAAGTTTTGGCCACACAGATATGATCTGAAATAAGTTCTTTATTGATATCTTTGAAATTACATTGCATAAACATAAGGCTCTCAAACAGCCGATATGAAAGGCCAAACTTGGCTACAACTTGCAGAAATATTGAAATGAGATACAACTTGTTCCATACATCATATCCCTTTATTAATAATGCGGCAATAACCACCTTCAGCAAAATGCCTTCTTCTTCAAGTGGAAACTTCAAGATGTACGAAGCTTCTAAAGAGTTGGACAGCAAGCCTTCAGCGTCTATGATTATCCACTAGGTTCTCGGCACCTGTGGAGACGAGGGTCAGTACATTGCCACATATGTACTGGTGAGCGGCCGTAACCAATCTCACCATAAATCAACAGTAGTAAAATTATATGAATGTTCACTATTGATTTGTGTTCTTTCTATCTTGCCTTAGGGTCCATTAACAATTCATATATTCGATGAGAAATATAAGGAGCATACAGTGATGTTAGAAACATAAGCAATTCATGTTGATCTAACATAAGCAGTTCATATTGATCACCAATTTGGTGAATCTTACCCACGGTCGATAGCCATCTCTGTACATATTTATGAATACCACTTACTCTGTCTGCATAAGACATTGTTAGCTATGCCACCTGTCTATATGAAGGTCACTGACTACACGCCATCTGGGACATCTTGGTCGGACGGCTCCCCTTCATCGGTGGGTAGCTAGCCCATCCGGAAGGTTCCCGAAAGACCGTGCTACTACTTCAGCACTGTGCTACTACTTCAGCACTGCGTTCCTCCTAGGCCGAATCGGTTCCGTGGCCTCGGAGTACCGTTCGAGGAACTACCTTGTATACAAGTTGTCCATGACCATGCATGCAATACAACTTAACTAATAAGGGACATGACATGCATGATAATAGCATCTTCCACACATAGTCGTAGTTCTCATTTTATCTTGCCATTTTTCCATCTTTCCAACTTGCCATCTTACCATCTTACTTTGAGCCATAGGCTCGCATATTCGTTCATCCAACCAAGGGACTATTCATGTTTAACTCATTCTTTTGAACCGAAGTTCGATATACTTACCGCCCAATACTTGGGTCTTTGCATCACCTGTTAAAAAATTCATATAGCATACGAGCATCATTCGATTTACAACATAAGCCTAGCCATGTGATAATTTATCTTTCATTATCTTTCCCATATTATTACTAGGCATCTTTTATTAAGCACCGAACGCAATAACAAGTCTACCATTGTTATGCGCGAAGATCAAGGATCGTCGAAGGATCAAAGCCACTCACTTGTTGGTGAATTGCTGAGAGAAAGAGGTCTTCTCTTTCTCTCGGTTATTCGATATGAAATGCGTAGACGGTGAAAGTAAATCCATGAAAACATTCATCGAAAACAATCACGAAAACGCACACAAAAGCCAACAGCAAAAGCGACATCGAAAACCAGCAGGGCAACGGTCTCGGGGCAAGCGACTCTTATATAGAACTCTTCCCCCAAGACGCGCGCCACTGCATCTTGGGCATCATTTCAAAAGAGTCCAATCCATAACGAGGAAAGGATCTCAATTTATTATCCCGCGATCCTGGTAAAGTTTTCCCAATTCTCATCCGACTCGGCCATTCGGCCGCTAGCTCGCACCGTGCTCCGCAACGGATTCAGGGCATTACATGAGCAAGCAATCTACTACCTCAGTCAAACTCTGATCGGGGCCGAACATCGGTACAACCCCGTTGAGAAAGAGTGCTTGGCTTTGTATTTTCCATCCAAAAGACTCGACATTATGTCTCGGGGCAGACAATTCATGTTATTTCCCGAGTCAATCTACTCAGAGTCCTCATGACGAAGCCAGGATCATTGAACTCCCGGCCAGCCATATGGGCGATCTTGCTAACGCCATACAATATGGTGTTCGTTCCACAAAAAGCTGTTAAGGGTCAAGCTCTGGCCGACTTTTTATCTGCACACCCCATCCCAGAGTCCTCAAGACTCTATGAAGACATCCCGGATGAGGTCCAAGAATCAAACGTCACCGAAGAAGGCTCCGTCTATCGGATGTTTTTCGATGGCGCTTCAAGAACAGGCCCCAAAGGCTAAATCGTCGCAGAAGTGGGGGTGGTATTAGTCTCCCCTGATCAGCTGGTCATCCAATGTGCTTACTCCCTTTCGAAGCCGTGCTCCAACAACGTTGCCGAGTACAACGCGCTCATTATGGGACTCCAGCTAGCGCAACAGCTGGGGGTGAATCATCTGGAAGCCTACGACGACTCAAAACTCGTCGTAAACCAGATCAGAGGGCAATACGAGGTTCGTCATGAAGACCTGATCCCTTACCATGAAGTTGTATTGAACATCGTTTCAACCTTCACCGGGTTCTTCATCGAACACGTACCTCGCCTACAAAATCTGGAGGCTGATGCTCTGGCTGGCCTCGCAGCCTCCTTGGCGGCACCCCTCGGGACTCAACACTACGTCACGGTAGTAGGTCGAGACTTGGTCTGCCCTAAAAATAATCTACGCTCACAAGTGGCCCATGCCATGTCAACGGGTGCCGGTATTAACGTTTGAGATTGGAGATTCTCGTTCATCGACTTTGCTGTCTACGGAATTCTTCCAGAGGACCCGAAAGAAGCCGCCTCAGTCAGGAGGCGCTCTTTTCGATTCTACTACGATACGGCTACTAAAATGCTGTACCGACGCTCCTACGATGGAACTCCTTCGATGTTTGTCTGACGAAGAAGCAGCCGAAGCCCTTCGAGAAGCTCATGATGGAACCTGCGAGGCCCACCAACCTGGCCCTAAGTTGTCGGACCGACTGCGACGTATGGGCTACTACTGGCCAACCATGGCCGCTGACGCTGTCGAATATGCTAAGAAGTGCCATGCGTGCCAGCTTCACGCAGACTTCATCCATACACCGTCAGAACCACTACATCCTACAGTCGCCTCCTGGCCCTTCGAAGCTTGGGGTATGGACATTGTGGGACCGATCATCCCTCCTTCATCGAGAGGACATCCCTTCATCATAGCAATCACCGACTACTTCTCCAAATGGGCAGAAGTAGTTCCACTGGCAGAAGTGAAAAGCTCCAGGGTGATTAGCTTCATCAAGCACCACGTCATCTACCATTTCGGAGTACCCCGGAGGATCATCCACGATAATGGTCCTCAGTTTATCAGCCATATTTTCAGCAGATTCTGTGACAAGAATCGCATTCAAAACGTGGCATCAACCGCCTACAATCCGGCAGTAAACGGATTGGCCGAGGTATTCAACAAAACTATCGTCAGGCTACTCAAAAAGTTCGTGTCATCTAACAAACGCGACTGGGACGAAAAGCTCGACGAATGCCTTTGGGCCTACCGCACAACGGTACAGATCCCGACAGGCAACACACCATTCTCCTTGGTCTACGGGAGCGAAGCGGTACTACCTCTTGAGATCCAGATACCCTCACTCCGCGTAGCAATCACAAACCAACTCACAGAAGAAGACAATCAACGTCGTCGTCTGCGGGAACTGAAGGCACTTGACGAAAAGCGTCTCCTAGCTCAACAGCGCATCGAACTCTACCAAGCCCGTATATCGCAGGCTTTCAACAAGACGGTCAAGCAGAGGACTTTCCAAGTTGGCGACCTGGTTCTGGCAGTCAGGAGACCGATGGTGTTGACTCACAAGACACCAGGAAAGTTCGAGCCCAAGTGGGAAGGACCTTTTATCATAGAGACGGTATACTCAAACGGTGCTTACCGCCTCGCCAAACCCAATGGGGACTTGTTCATGATGCCCATCAACGGCAAGTTCCTAAAGAAGTACTACTCTTGACATCTTTTCAGACATGTACTTCCACTCCATAAAATCATACGCTTCCAGAACCCAGCTGTTCTGTGGCATCCTCCAGTAGAAGAGCAACCACGTCTACATCACCTCTGAGTTGTTCCCCTACGCCCTACAAGGCTGAATCTTACACCCCGTAAGACTACGCTATCCATCATGTTTACCACGTCCATATTACCTCTGAGTAAACATCCCGTACAGACAACCCCCGCATTGCTGTACATTGATCGCAGAACTTCCACGTCCACATTACCTCTGAGTAGTTCCGTGTATCCCCCAGAGTCATTCCTACCACGTCCATAACACCTCTGAGTAGGAGGATTCTATCATTTGAACCCCATATTTGCCACGTCCACATCACCTCTGAGCAAACATGAAGGTTCTCTCAAACTTATTATCTATACTTAAAACCAAGGTACGCAAAAGATAATAGGTCCACACAAATCATCAAAGTTCATGACAAGCAAAAATGAACACATCACAGAAAAGGGTATACTTCTTTATTTCTAGAAAAGGAGAGTAAAGGATTACACTATCCCCAGCAAGAGTTGCAAATACACAAAAAAGCAGAGACTACAAGCCCTAAATATCCCCAGAGTTGGCGGAAAGCTCTGCAATTCGGCATTTCAAGTCTGCCGCCCGAGTCTCCACAGTCGCCAAGACTCGACGTTCAGCTTCTTGACGCATCGCTTCAACAACCTCAGCAGAAGTTTCATTCTCGTGCTTCTCATCAAGCTGCTGTCTCTGCTGAGCTAGGGTAAGAGCCCGGTGGATGAAAGCCGCTTCCTCCTTCTTGAAGGCTACGTGTTCAGCCTGGACACGTTCGGCGTCCAATAGGAGTCGGGCCCGCTGGTCCTCAAGGCGGCGGATCTGGGCGTCAATCTCTGTGATATTGGCATCTAACGCAGCTCGCGTTTCCACTGTCTCCCACGTAGACTGAGATAACCGCTCCACTGCAGCTTCAGTCTCAGCCACTTCGCGTTCCCAGACACTCATAGTGGCCTGGTATGAAGACACAGTCTCGGCGAGCAGCTTCTCCTTCTCCGCATCTATCAGGACGGAGAGGTCATTTCGCTGGATGTGCCCTAATTCAGAAAGTCGCTGGTCCAACTCAGCCACCGTGCTTCCAGAATGACGGTCAGGTGATCGTGGCCCTGGTGAACACGGATCAGGTTGATATGAGGCAGTGCCAGAGTTCTTGCCGTCGCAAAGCTCCCATTGGCATCCATCACTGCCGATACCCCCCTCTGCAGCATTTTATACACTGCCTTAATGATGAATTTCACATATTCATTTGCGTCCGCCAGCACCTGTGGCGTCATAGCAGGGGTTGGAGGAGCTACTCCAGTTGGCGGACCGGAAGAAGACCCGCCGACCTTAACCTGCGAGGCTGGAACCTCGGTATCAATAGGCTCTTGATCAACAGGGGCTGGGCTACTCATCCGAGGACCCAAGAGAGCAGAAGAAGCCGGCACAGGTGTCGAGATAGTACCCCAAGTGGAAGGAGCAACAGAGGGTTCCATCATACCCTTACCCTTCCCGAACTTGGAAGTACCACCGACGTCAGTGGCCACCTCTTCAGTCCCCAACGTGCTATTGGCAGCCAATACCTCCCCTGGCAGAATGGAGAGATCAACAATTGTCTCCTGACCCGCCCCAAGAGTCGGGATCGTCAGACGAGTCTCTTCAGCAAATCCCTCTACAGGGACAGGATCTGTCGCTACCTTCTGATTGGTAGCCACCTCAGCTTCTGCCGCTGGGTCTGGGGTAGGGCTCGGCAATGCTGCAGCCGACCCTCCATCATCATGACAAGGAGGGGAATCAACCCTCTCCTCTTTTCCAACCATCTCTGTTGCCCCCGCAACAGGCTCTTGCAACTCTGGAGCAGCGTCATCCGAAGACGACGAACTCCACTCCACTTCATCACCAGGAAGCCGCGTGCCTGTTGGACCCTCGGCATCTGAGGCCCCCGCGGCGGCTTTCATCATCTCGGAAGCTGCTACATCCTCAGCCTCCCTTCTGACATAATCTGGAGATGCTGGAATCTCCACGACAACAACATCCTCCGGATTCTCCTTCATGGGAGACATCATAGTCGGTGGGATGCACACTTCAGACGAGCCCGCCAACCCAAACCAGACTATGCGGGACATCCTTACCTCTGCAGATGCTGAATCCGATGACACCGTCGGTGACGATGCCTTCTTCGGCTTCTTCGACGCAGGAGATCCAGCCCCTGCATCTGCACGTCGTTTCGGTTGATCAATCGAAGGTTCGGCCTGACCCCCTGGGGATGCGGCAGGGGCACCTTGATGACCCACCTCTGGTGGACGGTGCGATCGAACCCTAGCCGATACATGTCCGGTCACCGCTAACGGGGTGCCTGCAACAAGACTTGTCTCCCTATCATATCCGAGAGACGCGACAGCCATAACACAGTAAAACTTGGCGGCCGAGTAAAGAATAGGCGGCCGCGGATTCTGGACGGGCAGCGTAAAGCGAGCTCCGGTACATCCAGCATTGCATAATGCCAAGCTCGTGCACCATCCAACAAACTTCCATCATACCCCAAGGTGATACTGGGATTGTCCAACATCAGCTGCGCATAACCGAATTATCGTGCAAAGCGGCTCGATAAATACGGTTCCAGGAAGCACTGATTTCTGTTCCGATACACCAGATGGAAAGGCCGAATGCTTTGCAACCAGCGGAATCCCTATGGAGGCAGAGCAGTGGCGTCTTCACCTGAATCCCTTAAGTCTTCGTTGGCCTCAAAACCTAAGAAGATTGGACCAACTTTGGTGATCTTCCATCCCTGAAGATGGGATAAAACCCTTCTGCAAACAGGGACGCCAGTGTGCGACCAACTCCTCTGGTGGAAACGGCAGAGGAATGCATCTCCGGCCCTGTAGTCTTCTTCTGAACCCGAACTCATTATATTGGGATGGTGTAAAATTAACCACCCCATCAAATAGTGAAACGACAGTTCAGCGCGCGGAAAGTTATTTTTTCGACCTCGATCATGAATCACATTTCCCGCGAACTCGCGTAAACCTCGCAGCAGGTTACATACCATTGCGGGGAGTAGAGCCAAGCGCCGGCCAAAGACCAACTTCACAGCGGGCAGGATTAAGTTCCGGGTCACCCTCTCTACAGAGCCGGCTCCGCCCGGAAAGACGTAATCCCGAAGCCAAACCATAAGATACGCGACCAATACTTCTTTCGACGACATCCGGTGAGCAAGATGCCAGAAACTGCTGTAGGAGCGTTCATCCGATTGCTGGTCCTCGTTCTTCCGGGGATTCTTCTCACCTAACCTACTCATCTCAGAGAGCACTTCGCTACGAGAGAGCGCTGGCGGAGTGGAGAACTGCGAGGGATCCCCCTTATCTTGTCTAAAGATGTAATCTCTCCAAACGGTCACATGAGGCTGTGACCCGCTCTTATCCCTTCTCTGCATATGGTAATGATGACACGCCACTTCCTTAAAGACGACCGTCATCTCTTCAGCCTTGTCCCCCAGGACTTGAAACTCTTCGTTGGTCGGAAAGTACTCTTCATAGGGTTCCGATCCCCAAGGGAGCTTTGATACCTCATACATCTCATGAAGTGCGAGCCCTAACTCCTCCATCGGAGTAAAAAAGGTTCCGGTATGGATATCAAACATCTCCAAGAGTACGAGGAACATATGCCTGTTAATGTCAACACCTGCCTGGGTAGCACGAATCGCGGCAGTCAGCCCAATCTCTCGGAGCTCAGTCCGAAACCGCGACAAAACCCAGAGTGTCAGTTTATCCTATTTGGAAACGTAATAACACCAACCCTCTACCCGAAACTCTCCTTTCGGGTATGAGCGTTCCATCAACAGCATGCGATGTGCAAAAGTCGAGGCACTATAAGCAAATGTATCGAGGGAAACATCACTGTAAATGCTCCCAAGACGTAGAGTCCGCCAGGTGAAAGAAGGTCCAGACCGCACTGCGGTCAAAGTATCTCTCTGATCGGAGGAAGAATCAATTTTGATGATGCCAGTCACCGCTCTCCCCTGAGAGGGAGTAAGGTCCCAAGACATCCTCCTCTTGGAAGCAATACGACGAAGGCCGTCAGAGGCCATTGACGTTCAAGCTGCTTAACAGTCATATGTATTCCCTTTGCTGTAAAAAACCAGTCTTCCTTGACCTTCAACACCGTTGCTTCAGTAGAAGTAAGGCGGTCCCCAAACAGGAACTCAGGCTTCAAGAATGTCACTTTATCAGATGTGGCAGATTTCAAAACACCATGCTCCATCATCCGTTTGAGGAACCCATACTGCTGTTCCCGGATTTGAGTCATTCTCTCGAGATGCTGATCCAGCATAATAGCGGCTTGAGCAGGGTTTATCACTTCCTCGTTATAGTCTACTCCCGTCTGGCAGAGGGTAGCATCCAGAAGCACTTCATTCAAGAGTGGGATAGGCATCGACACTAGCAAAGATTCGAAAAATGTTAGAAATAACAAAAGAATCTGAGTCTCATCAAAAGCGCATAGCACGTCTGAAAAAGAAGCTTCGACGCATCATCAGGGTGTAAACCCATGCGCATCAACAGCGGAGCTTCGGCGCATCATCAGGGTGTGAACCCATGCGCGTCAGCAGTGCTTCGGCGCATCATCAGGGTCTAAACCCATGCGCGTCAGCAGTAGAGCCTCGGCGCATCTTCAGGGCTTAAACCCATGCGTGTCGGCGGCAAAAACCTCGGCACATCATCAAAGACTCAAGGTCTATGTGCGTTGGTGTACGTAAAATAAAACTTACCAACCACCTCCGGCCGAACTTCGACAGGCCGACGGGGAACATCTGCCGCCGCAGCTTTCACAGGTTCTTTTCCTTTGTCCTTGCCAGCACCGCCGCGAGGAGTCTTGGGAGCCATTCTTTGAGAGAAGACAAGTTAGGGTTTTTGAAGAACTCTAAAGAAAGCAAAAGCAAGGAAAAGAAGAACTCTCTCTTTCCATCTCTCGCCTATTTATAGGGCTTGGTCGCACGCGTAAACCGATGATATGTGATCTCAGCCGTCGCCTCGGGTTCTGTGAAAAGATAACCACAAATAAAACCAAAAAGGATCATCATTAATCTTTTTCGGTTATCGAGGCATCATCATTTGTATTAACTGAGCGGAGCATGCGCCCCATCACTGATGCGCGGAGTATTTATGTGCCCCGACAGTCATGCGCCTCCACTACCATGCTTCTTATTCAAAGTATTCTAAAACTTATCCAAAAGTTTTAAAAACTTTGAAGGGGGTCTTGTAGAAGCATAGAATTTCAGAACCAGAAACTCTATGCGCCAGACTACATGCGTCAGAGCTCGGACAAAGTACTTCACAGCAAAAAACAACAAATATAGACATTGAAAGAGAACTTTTTTTTTAACATATAAAAGTCTATTACATATCTAAGAAAGACTGTACAAAGGAGAATTTCTACAAAGAAAAGATCCTAAGTCTACAGCCAGCAGCCAACATGCGCCCTCAAGTAGGCGCAGCAATCAACATGCGCCCTCAGCCAGGCGCATCCCACCATGCGCCCTCAGCAGACCGCATCCCTTCAGCAGCTCAGTTATGTGCATCCTCAGTTATGTGCATCCCTTTGGCAGCTCAGTTATGTGCATCCCTTCAGCAGCCCAGTTATGTGCCGCTCTTCCAGCCAGGCTCACCGCCGTCTAAATGCTTCGACTAATGAAGCATTTATTAAGCAGAACGAGGGTGGCAATCAACCCTCTAGCCAAGGAAGGGAAAAGAACCACAAGCCAACATGTGGCCAGGGGAGGCTTCGAAAGAGCCTCCAAAGGCCAAGGAAGATCGTGATCGAAACTACGGCTAAAGGAGCAGCTTTCAACACAACCAGAATGGGCTACACCCATTTTGAAGGAAGAAAGAGCCACCAAAGCCGCAGCACCGCAATTCTGATCTACGGCTCTTCCTGCACAACGAAGACGAGGCTCGAGCATCCCTATCTTTGGATGCAACATGCACCTTCCGCCTGCCTCAGAAGCCCTCGACTCCGACTTTTGGATGTAACAGTCACCTTCAAGTGCATCAATAAACACATTGCGTCGCATCTTTACCCTCGGGAGCATCTCATCAACAGAATGCATCCGAGTAAACAAATTCATGTCGGAAAGACGTGAGAGAACGAGAAGCAAACCCTCTCTCCATGCCACTATTTATTGGCCGAGCAAATCAAACCCATGCGCCAAGTGGATGGCTCTCCGAATTCCGTGCAATAAATTGGCATTAAATGGATGAACCGGACGCTTCGAATTCAGCTAAGTCAAAACGGCTATTTAAAGCACTCGAAGAACGTAACAGTCGTACCATTAAAGATGTGTCACGAAGCGGATGCGCCGGCCAGACCACGCATCACACAGACGCGTCCTTCAGCATCAAGCGCATCACACAGACGCTCCTTTCAGCACCAAGAGCATCACAGGGGTGCGCCCCCATGCTTTCCCATACGCCTAGTGGAACGCCAACTGACGTGCCTACTCAGCTGTCCATTGAATGTCACAAACATTAAATCCAGAACTGATAGAGTTGGCAGCATGACTCCCGAAGTCTGAACAGTTGACAGTTTTTTCAGAAGACGAAGCGTCGCCAACGTCAGCATCATCATTACTTCCCTCCGACGGCTACTGCCACGTGGCCACCCAACCACTCGCATGCGCCTCTGCAGCCATGCGCTCAAATCTGCATGCACCTCAAAAGCCATGCGCCTCAGACTTTTCACTGATTACTAAAGACAGAAGAAAAGTCACCATTAAAGCTCTGCATGTGCCTCAAAAGCCATGCGCTCCAGACTTCTCTCTGATCCCAAAAGACAGGAGTAAAGTCATTACTGAAGCTCTGCATGCGCTTCAAAAGCCATGCGCCCAGAATGGTTCGTGACTCCTAAAGGTTACGAGCCAAAGTCTCCTCATGCGCCCAATCTCAGGCGCATCCTACCAGATCATTCCCCACCAAATCCGAGATCTCCGAGCCATAGGTCGAGGACACGTATCCTTTGACTCAACTCATCCAAGATCTCAGCAACAGAAAGATCTTCTTCTCTGCTACGTACCGGCTCACAACAGCAACATGAAGAAGTCAACCCCTCGATCAGGGCGCATCATCCATGCGCCTCCATCAGCAATCAACACGTAGCGTCCCCGCGGACAGGCGTATCCTACATGCACGCATGAGCAGCCAGCCTACAGACTATATAAAGAGAGGGACCATTTCCTTCTTCTAGACCTAGGTACACACATACCAACCTCCACAACGAACATACAGAGACTTCGTACCACCAGAGAGACAGATACAGACACTCAACGTCTTCCTTCTCTCAGCAAGCTCCAGCACCCAGAGCAATCCAGACCTTCAGAGAACCGATAACCGTCGTCAGATCGTCAACGGAGTCAACGTATTACCACTCACTACAACGGTACAAGGAACCCAGATAAACAAAAGTTTACTCTTAGGACTACATCTAAGTCCTATATTGTAATACTGTTCTGTTTGTATTGAAATTTACAATCAAAGAATTTTAATAGCAAACACCGCGCCTCTCGGATATGATAGGGAGACCAGTCTTATTGCAGGCACCCAATTAACGGTGGTCGAGAACATATTGGCGAAGGCTCGATCGTACCGTCCGCCAGAGGCGGGTTATCGAGGTGCCCCTGCCGTATCCACAGGGGGCTAGGCAGAACCCTCGGTCGATCAACCGAAAAGACGTGCGTATACAGAGGCTGGCTCTTCTGCGTCAAAGAGGCAGAAGAAGGCATCGTCACCGATTGTGTCGTCGGACTCGACTCCTACGGAGGTAAAGGTGTCCCATATAGTCCGATTCAGGTTCAACATTTCGTGTGACTTATGCTTTCTTTTTGTAGGAGCCGCTCAAAAGGAGACCCCGTACTCCAAAATCTGGTGGCAGCAGGCCAAAGGATGTGGTGGGCTCATCTGAAGAGCGCGTTTCGCTGATTATGATGTCTCCCATGGAGGAGAATCCAGATGATGTCGTTATTGTGGATACTCTGGCATCCCCAGATTATATTAGAAGGGAAGCTGATAATGCAGCAGCTTCCGAGATGATGAAGGCCACCGTGGGGACCTTGGACATCGATGGTCCAGCAGATACAGGGCTTCGCGATGATGAAGTAGAGTGGAGTTCGTCGTCTTCAGATGACGTTACTCCAGAGTTGCATGAGTCTGTTGCGGAGGAGAACAGATGTGATTGGAACAGAGGAGAGGGTTGATTCTCCTCCTTATCCTGATGAGGGGAGGTCGGCAGTAGCGTTGCCGAGCCCTACCCCAGTCTTAGCAGCGGAAGCTGAGGTGGCTGCCGACCGGGAGGTAGCGAAAGATCCTGTCCCTGTAGAGGGATTTGATGAGGAAAATAAGACTCGTCGGGCGGTCCTGACTCCAGGGGCGGGTCAGGAGACAAGTGTTGATCTTTCCGTTCTGCCAGAGACGGAATGTCCCGTACTGGCTACTGATAGCACGTTGGGGACTGGTGAGATAGCCGCTGACGTCGGTGGTTCCTCCGAGCTTGAGAAGGGTAAGGGTTTATCGGAACCCTCTGTTGCTCCTTCTACTTGGGGTACTATCTCGACGCCTGTGTCAGCTTCTTCTATTTTTTTGGCTCCTCGTGCTAGTAGTCAAGCCCCTATTGATGAAGAGCCTGTTGATGCCGAGGATCCAGCCTCGCAGGTTGAGGCAGACGGGCCTTCTTCCGGTCCGCTATCCAGAGCAGCTCCTCCTACTCCTACTATGATGCCGCAGGTGCTGGAGGATGCAGATGAATATATGAAATTCATCATCGAGGTGAATGCTGCAGAGGGGCGTATCGGCAGTGGTGGACGCCAGTGGGAGCTTTGCGACGACAAAAACTCTGGCACTGTCTCATATCAACCTGATCCGTCTTCACCAGGGCCATGATCATATGGCCGACATTCTAGATGCCTCGGTGGTTGAGTTGGACCAGCAGCTTTCTGAATTTCAGTGTATCCAGCAAAATGACCTCTCCGTCCTGATAGACGTAGAACAGGAGAAGCTGATCGCTGAGACTGAGTCCTCTTACCAGGCCACCATGAGTGTCTGGGAACGCGAAGTGGCTGAGACTGAAGCTGTAGTGGAGTGGTTGTCTCAGTCTACGCAGGAGAAGGTGGAGTCGCGAGCTGCGTTGGACGCTTGTATCGCGGAGATTGATGCCCAGATCCGCCGCCTTGAGGACCAGCGGGCCCGACTCCTATTAGATGCCGAGTGTGTCCAGACTGAACATGTAGCATTCAAGAAGGAGGAAGCAGCTTTCACCCACTGGGCTCTTACTCTGGCTCAGCAGCGGCAGCAGTTGGATGAGAAGCATGAGGATGACACTTCTCCTGAGGCCATAGAAGCGATGCGTCAAGAAGCTGAACGTCGAGTCTTGGCGACTGTGGAGACTCGGGCGGCAGATCTGAGGCGTCGGATTGAAGAGCTTTCAGCCGACCCTGGGGATGTTTAGGGATTGTAGTCATTTTTTTTGGTATTTGCAACTCTTGCTGGGGAGGGTGTAATCCTTTATTCTCTTTTTTTAGAATAAAAAATACCCAATTTTCTGTGATGTGTTCATTTTGTTGTCATGAACTTGATGATTTATGTAGACCTATTATCTTTTGCGTACCTTAGTTTTTAGGTACAGATAATAAGTTTGAGAGAACCAACATGTTTGTTCAGAGGTGATGTGGACATGGCAAATATGGGATTCAAATGATAGAATTATCCTACTCAGAGGTGTTATGGACATGGTAGGAATGAATCTGGGGGATACACGGAACTACTCAGAGGTAATGTGGACGTGAAAGTTCTGCGATTAATGTACGGCAACGTAGGGGTTGTCTGTACGGGATGTTTACTCAGAGGTAATATGGACGTGGTAAACATGATGGGTAGCATAGTCTTATGGAATGTAAGATTCCGCTTTGTAGGGTGTAGGGGAACAACTCAGAGGTGATGTGGACGTGGTTGTCCTTCTACTGGAGGATGCCTACGGGACAGCTGGGTTCCGAAAGCGTATGATTTTGTGGAAGGGAATTATATGCGAGCCCTGATGATTGGGTCCACAGATCCCCTTGTGGAAGTACATGTCTGAAAGATGTCAAGAGTAGTACTTCTTTAGGAACTTACCATTGATGGGCATCATGAACAAGTTCCCATTGGGTTTGGCGAGGCGGTAAGCACCGTTTGAGTATACCGTCTCTATGATGAAAGGTCCTTCCCACTTGGGCTCGAACTTTTCTGGTGTTTTGTGAGTCAACACCATCAGCCTCCTGACTGCCAGAACCAGGTCGCCTACTTGGAAAGTCCTCTGCTTGACCTTCTTGTTGAAAGCCTGTGATATACGGGCTTGGTAGAGTTCGATGTGTTGTTGAGCTAGGAGACGCTTTTCGTTAAGTACCTCCAGTTCTTGCAGACGACGACATTGATTGTCTTCCTCTGTTAGTTGGTTTGTGATTGCTACGCGGAGTGAGGGTATCTGATCTCGAGAGGTAGTACCGTTTCGCTCCCGTAGACCAGGGAGAATGGTGTGTTGCCTGTCGGGGTCCGTACCATTGTGCGGTAGGCCCAAAGGCATTCGTCGAGCTTTTCGTCCTAGTCGCGTTTGTTGGATGACACGACCTTTTTAAGTAGCCTGACGATAGTCTTGTTGAAGGCCTCGGCCAATCCGTTTGCTGCTGGATTGTAGGCGGTTGAGGCCACGTTTTGAATGCGATTCTTGTCACAAAATCTGCTGAAAACATGACTGATGAACTGAGGACCGTTGTCGTGGATGATCCTCCAGGGTACCCCGAAACGGTAGATGACATGGTGCTTGATGAAGCTGATCACCCTGGAGCTCTTCACTTCCGCCAGTGGAACTGCCTCTGCCCATTTGGAGAAGTAGTCGGTGATGGTCAGGATGAAGCGGTGTCCTCTAGATGAAGAAGGGGTGATCGGTTCCACAATGTCCATGCCCCTAGCTTCGAAGGGCCATGAGGCGACTGTAGGATGTAGTGATTCTGACGGTGTATGAATGAAGTCTGCGTGAAGTTGGCACGTACGGCACTTCTTAGCATAGTCGACAGCGTCCGCGGCCATGGTTGGCCAGTAGTAGCCCATGCGTCGCAGTCGGTCCTGCAACTTAGGGCCAGGTTGATGGGCCCTGCCGGTTCTATCGTGAGATTCTCGAAGGGCTTCGGCTGCTTCTTCGTTGGACAAACATCGAAGGAGAAGTCCATCGTAGGAGCGTCGGTACAGCATTTTAGTAGCTGTATCGTAGTAGAATCGAAGAGAGCGCCTCCTGACTGAGACGGCTTCTTTCGGGTCCTCTGGGAGAATTCCGTAGATAGCAAAGTCGATGAACGGGAATCTCCAATCTCGGACGTTAACACCAGTACTCGTTGACATGGCATGGGCTATTTATGAGCACAGGTTGTTTTTAGGACAGACCAAGTCTCGACCAACTACCGTGACGTAGTGTTGAGTCCCGAGAGGTGCTGCCAATGAGGCTGCGAGGCCAGCCAGAGCATCAGCCTCCAGATTTTGTAAACGAAGTACATGTTCGATGAAGAACTTGGTGAAGGTTGAAATGATGTTCAACGCAACTTCATGGTAAGGGATCAGATCTTCATGGCGAACTTCCTATTGCCCTCTGATCTGGTTTACGACGAGTTTTGAGTCGCCGTAGGCTTCCAGATGATTCACCCCAGCTGTTGCGCTAGCTGGAGTCCCATAATGAGCGCGTTGTACTCGACAATATTGTTGGAGCACGGCTTTGAAAGGGAGTAAGCACGCTGGATGACCAGCTGATCGGGGAAGACTAATACCACCCCTACTCCTGCGATGATTTGGCCTTTGGGGCCTGTTCTTGAAGCACCATCGAAAAACATCACCAGACGGATCCTTTTTCGGTGACGTTTGATTCTTGGACCTCATCCGGGATGTCTTCATAAAGTCTTGAGGACTCTGGGATGGGGTGTGCAGCTAAAAAGTCGGCCAGAGCTTGATCCTTAACAGCTTTTTGTGGAACGAACACCATGTTGTATGGCGTTAGCAAGATCGCCTATGTGGCAAGCCGGGAGTTTAATGATCCTGGCTTCGTCATGAGGACTCTGAGCGGATTGACTCGGGAAATGACATGAATTGTCTGGTCCGAGACATAATGGCGAGTCTTTTGGATGGCAAATACCAAAGCCAAGCACTCATTTTCAACAGGGTTGTACCGGTGTTCGGCCCCGATCAGTGTTCTACTGAGGTAGTAGATAGCTTGCTCATAGCCTGTATCGCTGTTCTGAGCCAGCAGAGCGCCGAGGAAATGATCCATGGCACGGACGTAGAGGAGAAATGGTTTGCCGATGACGGGTGCCACCAGGACTGGCGGGCTTGTCAGATAAGCCTTGATGTCATCGAAAGCCTTTTGGCACTCCTCTGTCCAGACGTAAGAGAATCCCTTCTTCATGAGCTGAGTGAAGGATCGACATTTGTCGGAAAGATTTTCTATGAACCTCCGGATGTATGCCAGACGCCCCCGTAGGCCTCGAAGTTCTCGAAGGTTCTTCGGAGGGTCCATGTCGAGGATGGCTTTGGTCTTCTCGGGATCGACATGAATGCCTTTCGCCGTGATGATGAAGCCCAAGAACTTTTTGCTAGAAACCCCTAGAAAAGATTTAGCGGGGTTCATCTTGAGTTGATTCGCTCGCATGAGATCGAAGACTGTCTTGAGGTCTTGCAGGTGGTCACCTTTGAAACGACTCTTGACTGCGATGTCGTCAACATAGCATTCGACTGTCTTGCGAAGATGCTGACGAAAAATGGTGCTCATAGCTCGTTGGTATGTTGCACCAGCGTTCTTCAAGCCGAAGGGCATCACTGTATAGCAGAAAATGCCCTTTGGAGTCCTGAATGACGTGTGTTTTGCGTCATCGGGAAACATCTTGATCTGGTTGTAGCCCGAATACCCGTCCATGAAAGACATGCGTTCGAAGCCACATGTGTTGTCGATCATCACGTCGATGATTGGAAGCGGGAATTCGTCCTTCGGACAAGCAGAGTTGAGATCCCTGAAGTCGATACAAACTCGTATCTTTCCATTCTTCTTGGTGACAGGGACGACGTTGGCTACCCAATCTGGGTGTTGTTCTTCACGGATGAAGTCGCTGGTCAAGAGTTTGTCCACCTCCTGATCGATGGCGTTCATGATGTCCGGACGAAAGCGTCGCTGTTGTTGTTTGATAGGCTTGGCATCAGGTAAGGTGTTAAGCCTATGCATCGCGATCTGGGGATCAAGTCCTCGTATATCTTCGTAGCTCCAGGCGAAGACGTCGATATACTCTTTAGCCAGCTGGATTAAAGATTCTCGATCTTTTCCTTTTAGGCTTTTGCTGACGAAGATGGGTTTGGAAGAAGATCCGTCCCCAAAGTCGATCTGCTCGACTTCGTCTTCAGTGGGAGGTTCGCGTAATTCAAAACGAGACTCCCACTGTTCTCCTAGGCGTTGAGCCCAGGGTTCTTCTTCGAAGAATTCTGGCGTTTGGTCTTCGCCTTCATCTTCTTGAGATTATGCAGATGTCATGTTGGCTGATAGCACTTTTTTGAAGACTGATCCGATACTGGTATCGAAATCCCAAGTTGATGCTTCGGACGAGTGAGAATGTTCTACTTCTTCTGCGTCCGAACTCTCTGGAGTTGACGGAGGCGTAACATAGCCCACCCTCCGTCGAGATCGATGATAATAGTCCAACGGCTTTCCTTTAGGTGTTGGAAGCCGGAAAGGGAGACGTCGACCCTTGCCATAATTCAGGCCTTTGTTGCTTTTTAGGTCGTAACCCATCTTCTGGATAAGGTACTTTGCGATGTCTGTGTACCGATAGACTTGTATTCTGCCGGTATCTGGTTCTTGCTCGAGTGGCAGAAGGTCTTAATGACGCTCAACTTTGCCGAAGATGATGGATTCTTCGTCTCGACTCCGTAGCGGGACTATGAAACAGACCCCTTGGGACGGGACTACTCGATTTACATGATGGACGGTCGTTATTTGTGTTTGCAACGACCGTAGAGCGTTATCTAATGTATACATGGCATTCCAATGTGGAAGACTAGAATAATTAAAAGACACTCTATTATTGATAAAATATGAGATTTTATCCTGCGGGATTACATTGTCCAGAGAGGGTGCATCTACATCAGCAGAGATATATTCCCCTAGCTCTTCATCTATGAGTACTGGGGTAGGATCGGGAGAGTCCACCACAGCGTTGGTCTTGGGGTCCGAGAGGACTATGTGGGCTTTCTCCGGCAACTTGAGTTGTGACGGTTTGCCTTTGAGACGCACCTTCAGAGGTGCCTCCACTGTGCCTCCGGTGATTGGTGCCTTCCCCTGTAGTTTTTCCACAAGGGGAGCCGATATTTGAGGCGGCTTTCCCTTGAGCTGTATCTTCAAGGGGGCTTCGGGAGCCGTTGGTGCTTTCTCGGGTAGCTTGATGTTCATGGGAGGCAACTTCTGAGACGGTTTGCCTTTGAGTCGGATCTTCAAATGAGCGTCGGAAGTCATCTCAGGCTCCATGTCCGGCTCTTCTGCCGTTTCTGCGTCGTCGTCAGCATCATTGGCTTCCTCCTCGTCAGGTGACTTGTACAAGGAGGAATCGGTGAAGTAGGCTTCAACCCCTTTAAAAGGGTCTATGTCTGCAAACTCCGTTCGGATGACGTCGTTGGCGGACACGTACTTCATATATTGGTGGAGCGTGGATGGCACAATCATGTACTCATACAGCCATGGACGACCCAACAGGAGGTTGTAGTTGACGTCGGCGTCCACGACATAACAAGTCACCTCAGTTCTGAGGTTACCGATATGGCACTTTAGTCGTATCTTGCCCAGTGGCTCACTTTTGCTAGCATTGAAGCCACTGATTGTTGTGTTGGAAGGCGCCAGTCGGTACATTAGGATCCCCAGTGTTGAGAGCAGTGTCTTCGGGATGATGCTGAGGGAAGATCCCGGATCGATCTGAATCCGCTTCACCTTGACTGAACCGATATACCCTGTATAATACAGCGGCCTGTTGTGTCGGTTGTGCTTGAGCAGCATATCTTATTGGGTGAAGGTTATGTTAGGGATAACCTTATCCGCACAATGACAGTGGGCACATGCAGTCGGGAGATCTTCAGGCTGCTTGACCTGACTAATGAAGGATTCGGCATCTTTCAGAGCTTCACATAGAGCATCTCGAGTGTCTTTGGAAAGACGAAGGAGCTCAAACAGAGATAGGCGGGCAGGAGTACTGGCCAGTTGTGCCAGTATGTCGAAGTTGTGGGGCTTGGCTATCCCTGAAGCATTCTCCTTTCGCAGAGGCCTATCGAAGTGGGCCTCTACATGCTTCTGCTTATTGGCGGCTGGGGGCTTAGACGGGCCCTCCTCCTGGACAGTAGGGACGGTACAAGGAGGCACCACCTCGACGGCAGATTCGTCGGGTTGGGCGTTCTGTTGTGAACGCGTCTGTACATGAAGTGCCTCTTCCGCTGAGGAAGAGACCATGCGGCAAGACTTGATCTTCCTGCCTTTGGATTTGGAGGTACGACGTACCTCCGGTTGAGTAACCTCGAAGACAAGATCAGGGTGAACACATAAGATCTCTCCCCGAGATGTGGTGAGTAGGATGAGTCCACTCACGTTGTCACGAGTAGGTGGTAAATTAACTACCGCCATTGTCGCCTTAGGGATGGGGACGACGCCATCTTGTGTTGTAGTAGGCGGCAAGGTGCCGAACTGGAGTGATACCACGTTGGCCGATACCGTCTTCTCTTCGTAGTCGACGGAGATAACATCCGTATTGATCATGCGCTGGATGTAGTTTTTGAGGACGTAGCAGTCCTTGGTTGGGTGTCCGACAAACCGATGGTAGTGACAGTACCTCAGATTGTCCACTTTCCCAACCTCGTCGGGACGCTTCGGGTCCGGCAGCTTGATCTTGTCACCCTGCTTCAGTATCTCAAAGAGTTGCAGGGTGTCTTCATCGTTGAACGAATAAACCTCATTTGGCCTTGATGCAAGTGGAGGCTTCTGAGTAGGCGCTGATGCACTTTTTGAGGCATTGACAGTCAACGCCTATTTTTCTTTCGTCTCTCGTCCGGGGTTGTTGGCTGCAGGCCATTTTCCCTTGTCCTCAAAGGCAGGGAAACTAACTCCCAGAAGGCGAGCATTGGACGCCTTCTTTTCTGCTGCTTCTGCTTCGATGATCAAGGAACTCCAGTCGGGAGGAGGAGTAGAGTTGAGCCAGAGTTTGACTGCAGGCAGCATGTTCATGCTGCAGGAGGAGAGGAGTGCATGTTCTAGCATGCCCGGGGGCAGTCTGAAGCAGGCCTGTCGGAAGCGTTCGATGAACACTCGAACCATTTTCTTCTCCTTCTGGCGTATCTTTATGAGGGATGCCATTGTCATGTCCTTCCCGTCGTCGTAGAAACGGTCAAGGAAAAGGCACGTCAAGTCGTCGAAGGAAGATATGGAATTATCGGGGAGGCTGCAGTACCAGTCGTACGCCACTCCCTTCAGTGCCCCGACAAATATGCTGGTGAGTAGCGCGTCCTCCTTCGAAAGATGTCCCGTCTGAGACTGGAAGTACATCAGATAGCAACACGGAGAGTCTTTTCCTTCGTAGGGCGTCAGTGTCTGTGGTTTATACTTAGGAGGATAAACCACTTTGTTCCACTCGAGGGGATAAGGTTGGGGAATCCCCATCTTTTGGCGCTCCTCTTGTCTCATCTTGGACTCAAAGCGCTCGCGCAAGTCCCTGATCATCTCGACCACGTCTTCCTTGGAGCTGGAAGTCGGGGAAGGTGGTACCACCTGGAGTTGAGCATTTGAGGGCTCCGATGTCCGAGGTGCTTCGCGGTGATCCGTATCCAAGGATACCCGTTGAAGGGGTACACTCGATTCTCCATTGGCCTCCGGGTCGGGACCGATAGAAGGTGTCCTGGCCAAAGCTGACCGTATCTCAAACACTGCTTGAGTCAGTGTTTGCATGGAGACAGAGAGGGTTTTGATCCCTCCTTCCAGGGTATCCATGCGCTGGACGAGGTCTGGTGGCGGCACATCAGACTCGGTATCACTCCCAGCCATGTATACTATCATGACATGGCTAGAAGTAGATGGACCGGTTGAGGCTTCACTCATGGCTTCACTCTCTTGTAGGAGAGTTGCCTCTCATGGAGCTTCGTCTTGGCCACCCCCAGCTATGTTCTGGAGAACATTCTCAACGGAAGCATCTGCAAGGGCCTGATTACCCCCAGTTCTGTCTTGAAGGATTTTTTCGTCTTCGAGACTCAGATCCGTAGGGGCTGGACTACCCCAGCTATGTTTTGGGGGACACCCTCGTCTTGAAGGACTTCTTCGTCTTCGAGATGTAGATCTACAGGGCTAGACTACCCCCAGTCACGTCCGGGAGGCTGACTTCATCTCGAGGATGAAGATCCGCCCCAGCTGTGCTCTGGAAGACACCTTCATCTTCGGAAGGAGGCTCGACAAGGGTCTGACTACCCCCAGCTTCCTCCAAGATCTTCTTCCTCCCTCGAGTGCCTTCGAACACTCCGTAGGACGAGACAGTTGTCTTGGTTTTCCTCGACTGGCTCTTGGACGAGGACGAGGAATTGCCCGTCGTCTTTCGGACTGACGAGGAGTTAGAGATCACGTTGCATGAAGCAACCCTTGTCTCTTCTTTTGTTCACACCTTCTTCCCGAGACAACGTCGGAGGGGTGTCGATGATTGCAGCCGCTGGAACACCGACTGTCTTGGTGGGACTGCTGCCTTGTAACAGCAGTTGATGGTGACCACAGCACAAGTGTGTCCTGTGAGGGGCGTATCGTGCTTGTCAGTCGACTCTCCTGATCGGCGTTTTGTGAGTGATCACGTTACGCAGATCGTTGGAGGAGAGTGCCACCTTCGTACCCCCTTCAGGCGCATGGCAAGGCCAAGCGCCGGGGTGGTCAAGTAAATGCTGCGCCCCCTGATCCAATACCAAATAGGCGCTCAGATCAGTTATGGGGGAACAACATTTAAAGTGACTTGAACGGACCTCAGACGCACAACCAGAGGAGGCGCGGGAGTTCAAGACCACTGGGTTTGCCTTGCTTGACTTGGTTGCGAACGCAACAGATGCGCCCAAGTGAGACAATGACTTTAAAGGTTAGCTCGTTTCTGGCACAAAAGTACCTAAGTCGACCTTATACAGCTTACCATCAGCAGCGCGCATGATTGTGAGCGCATGCTTCTGGTTTGCTGCTGGCATAGCACGTTTGGGGCGCATGGCCCGTGCTGCCTTGGACTTCTTCGTACTAGTCCGCTGGGGCGCATAGTACTCAGAATCCAAATTCTCCTCGCCACTGCAGCGAGTGACTCTGTCAAAGACAGAGACCTTCTGTGGCGCATCAGAGGTGATGCGCGGGACATTAGCTGAGCCCCTGCTCCGTCGACGCATCTTCCTCGTCTGAGAGAGAGATGGCTGGGGAATGTGGTCAGCTGCACGTTTCCCCGAGAGATGCGCTGCACCGGTGGGCGCATCTTGGTTGCTAAGGACGTCAGCAAGAAGGGAAGACTGGATCGGCGTATCCCCTTCAGTAGTGGTGCCAAAGGCGTCGACCTTGCGCACCCAGACTCGGCGGGTCTTCTTCGGCTTCGACAGCCACTTCGAAGGACTCGTACTACCTTCAGAGATGAACACCTCATACGTCTGTTGTTTGAGGCGTACGACCAGTGTCTTATGGGAGGAGCCCACTTTCACGTCGTATGATTGCGACACAGCTTTCTCGATGGAGGAGAAAGAAGTCCCCAGCAGAGTCGCCAGCTTGTTTGCCATTAAAATCTTTTGATTGCAAATTTCAATACAAACAGAACAGTGTTACAATGTAGGACTTAGATGTAGTCCTAGGAGTACACTTTTGTTTATTTGGGTCACTTGTGCCGATGGAGCGAGTGGTAATGCGTTGACTCTGTTGACGATCTGACGACGGTTATCGGTTCTCTGAAGGTCTGGGTTGCTCTGGGTGCTGGAGCTTGCGAAGAGGAGAAAGACGTTGAGTGTCTGTATCTGCCTCTTTTGTTGTGCGACGTCTCTGTCTGTATATGTATGTTCATCTCTGTGTGTGTGGAAGAAGGAAATAATCCGTCTATTTATAGCTTTACAGGCTGGCTGCTCATGTACGCATATGTAGGATGCGCCTGGATGCGGGGACGCCATGTGGTGATTGCTGATAGAGGCGTATGGACGATGCACCATAATTGAGGGGTTAAATTCTTCATGCTGCTGTTGTGGGCCGGCACGTAGCAGAGAAGAGGATCTTTCTGTTGCTGAGATCTTGGATGAATCGAGTCAAAGGACATGTGTCATCGACCCATGGCTCGGAGATCTCAGATTTGGTGGGGAATGATCTGGTAGAATGCGCCTGGGATTGGGCGCATGAGGAGACTTTGGCTCGTAACCTTTAGGAGTCACGAACCATTCGGGGCACATGGCTTTTGAGGCGCATGCGAGGCTTCAGTAGTGACTTTACTCCTGTCTTTTGGGATCAGAGAGAAGTCTGGGGCGCATGGCTTTTGAGGCGCATGCAGAGCTTCAATGGTGACTTTACTTCTGTCTTTAGGGATCAGAGAGAAAGTCTGATGCGTATGGCTCGAGGCGCATGCAATGCTTTGGGCGCATGGCTGCGGAAGCGCATACGAGTGGTTGGGCGGCCACGTGGCTGTAACTGTCGGAGGAAAGTAATGATGATGTTGACGTTGGCGGCGCTTCATTTTCTGAAAAAGCTGTCAACTGTTCAGTCTTCGGGAGGTGTGCTGCCAACTCTGTCAGACTTCAGCATTTAATGTTTTTGACATTTGATGGACAGTTGAGTGGGCGCATCGATCGGCGTTCCACTAGGCGTATGGGGACGTATGGGGGCGCATCCCCTGTGAGGCGCTTAGTGTTGAAGGGCGCATCCTTGGGAGGCATTTGGTGTTGAGGGGAGAGTCTGTGTGATGTGCAGTCTGGCCGGCGCATCCGCTCCTCGTGACACGTCTTTAATGGTGCCACTGTTACGTTCTTCGAGTGCTTTAAATAGCCGTTTTTGACTTGGCTGAATTCGAAGCGTCCGGTTCATCCATTTAATGCAAATTTATTGTACGGAATTCGGAGAGCCATCCACTTGGCGCATGGATTTGATTTGCCCGGCCTATAAATAGTGGCATGGAGAGAGTTTGCTTCTCGTTCTCTCACGTCTTCCCGAAGTGAATTTGTTTGCTCGAGCATATTCTGTTGATGAGATGCTCCCGAGGGTGAAGATGCGACGCAATGTCTTTATTGATGCACTTGAAGGTGACTGTTACATCCAAAAGTCGGAGTCGAGGGCTTCTGAAGCAGGCAAAAGGTGCCTGTTGCATCCAAAGATCAGGATGCTCGAGCCTCGTCTCCGTTATGCTGGAAGAGCCACAGATCGGAATTGCGATGCCGCGGCTTTGGAGGCTCTTTCTTCTGTCAGAGTGGGTGTTGCCCATTCTGGTTGTGTTGAAAGTTGCTCCTTTAGTCGCGGTTTCGATTGCGGTCTTCCTTGGTCTTTGGAGGCTCTTTCGAAGCCTCCCCTGGTTACAAGTCGATTTGCGGTGCTCCTCTCTTCCTCGGTTTGGGGAGCTCTTCCTCCAGCTAGAGGGTTGATTGCCACCCTCGTTCTGTTCAATAAATGCTTCATTAGTCGAAGCATTAGATGGCTGAGCCTGGCTGGAAGGGTGGCACATAACTGAGCTGCTGAAGGGATGCACATAACTGAGGATGCACATAACTGAGCTGCTGAAAGGATGCTCCCGTTTGAGAGTGCATGGTGGGATGCGCCTGACTGAGAGCGCATGGTGACTACTGCGCCTATTCAAGAGCGCATGATGATCGCTGCGCCTGGCTGTAGGCTTAGGGTCTTTTCTTTTTGTAGAAGTTTTCCTTTGTACAGCCTTTTCTAGACATGTAATAGACTTTTATATGGAAAAAAAAAAGTCCTCTTTCAATGTCTATATTTTTCTGTTTTGCTGTGTGAAGTACTTTGTCCGAGCTCTCTAGCGCATGTAGCGTTTAGCGTATAGGATTTCTGATCGTGAAATTCTATGCTTCTACACTTATACCATAAGTCTTCATAGATATTATATTATATATCTTAGAGACATCATGTTTTATCCCGCCGATCGTGTTCTGCGACAATTTGGGATGAAACAGATTATTCCAGATGATCCACCATGTTTGAATCGTGGTAGAGCCAGTGCAGCTGTAAGAGCTAAAAAAATGATTCCCGGATGGAATTCTATATTTGAGACACATGGTGTGGCAGAACTATCTGAGCCGATGTTAGATTTAGAAGATGGTTAGTTTTCATCTCCTATTTGATTAAAATCATTATTGAATTATATGCTCATATTTGTTGAATTGGTGCAGCACTTGGGAGTAATGCATATAGAACTTGGTGGGGAGCCCCTCGTATAAGTAACAAATTATACTATCATGAGGAGCCTCGATTCCAACCACGAGCTCTAGACGATTCTAGTCTGCGTGAATTTTATCTCCATATGATTCGGATGGTATGTATTGCTTATAGACTATTAAATATTATATTTTAAGTTTTTTTAGTCTGTACGTTTATAGTACTTACTTATGGACTATCGAATATTATATTTCAGGCTCCAAGTATTAAGCAAGCAATCGATAATCCAAATCCTGAAACATGGAGAACAAAACTCATTGAAATTTGGAATTATATGCAAGTAGATCCGACTCCCTCGAACCCTTCCATACTTATCTCTGACGACTATCCTGTAGGAGAGGTTGGCATTGTTAGACAGCGACATGCACGTCCCCGACGGGATAGACACAATATCACGCAACCTGAAGACCTCCCTGATAGTCCACCTCGACATGCTTACGATGTAATGCATGTGGTTCGTATTACGTATCTTGGTATACGTGTACGTATTTTGTTTTATATTTGCATGTTTTTTTGCATGATATATTTGGATATTTTCATTTGCTTGGTCCATCTTGGTTCGGTTCGGCTTGATTTGGTTAGGCTTGGTTCGGTTTTGGTTGAGAACCAACCCACCTACCTACCACCATCCCTATTTACTAGCTACTCCTCTCTCTCTCCTCATTAATTTCTTTTCCATTACTTTCTTCTTCCCTTCCATTGCTCTCTTCACCAACCTGAGAGAGAGAGGGAAGGCTTAGGCAAGTGCAACTTGCTTCATGGAGGAACCCAAATTTTATTGTTCCATTCTCTTCTTCACAGCATTCTAAAGCACTTTAGTACTTGGCATTTTCAATTTCCATGGCTCAATTCATGTAGATCTAAGTTTATTTTATTTTTGGATTTCTTGGGTTTTGATCTAATTAACCTTGTTATTTTCAAGTTTTGATGGTTCTATGTTGTAGAGAATTTTGTTCTATCCCATTTTGACCTATGGAAGTCCAAATTTGGACTTATAATGAAGGTTTTATGGAGCTTGGAAGCTATGGGTTCCATGGTCATCCTTCTCTGATTTTCGGAGAAGATGGGCACCCATTAACCCAGCCGCATAGATGAGTACCCATCTACTCAGCCGCATGGGATTATGTTTACCCAGCCGTATAGATGAGTACCCATCTACTCAGCCGCATGGGATTATGTTTACCCAGCCGCATAGATGAGTACCAATCTACTCAGCCGCATGGGATTATGTTTACCCAGCCGCATGTGACTCATTCACCCAGCCGTATAGATGGGTATCCATCTACCTAGTCGCATAAGATGGGTACCCATCTACTGTCGCATGAGCCCCCATCCACCCTTGGTCGCATAGTGCATGATTTGGTTATTTTTCTTGTCCTATTTGACTGATTTATGGCCAGAATTTCTTCCAACTCCTAATATGAAAGTTGTAGATCTTTTCCTTGGCTTCAAGTATATGTTACTAACTATTTGTGCAAGTTTTCTCATTTATGATGATGTAAGGATAGAACACGACAGTGGCCCATTGTGGCGCACTCACGACAAGAATGATTGACAAGTAACATGACATGATAGTGATCCGTCGTGGTGCACTTACACGAACACGACATGACAATATAACTTTACATGATAACTCTTGATAGTGATCCGTTGTGGTGCACTCTTGACCAGTAACTTGACATGATAATTCTTGATAGTGGCCCGTCGTGGCGCACTCTTGATAAGTAAACTTGACATGATAACTTGACATGATAAACCTCACATGATATTTCTCAAAATATTGTTGCGACGGCTAACCTGGCATGACTTGATAAAATAAATGACCTGGACACCGTGGACAATTATGCTTGTACCAATAAACCCGTCTTGTCTTGCATCATGTCTAGGACAGGAACCCCTGAGTACCACGGTCATCACTCAAATAATCCAGTAGTCATGAAAAGATTTCTCAGCTACAGGCAATCCCGTTATCTGGGCGTCCCACTTGGGATCTGTAGCCTGCCGTCGAGTAGGGCACATTTCCAGTACACTATCATGTGTTGCACCCTCTAAGTCACCTAAGGGTACGTACGTTTCCTGGATGATGTACCCACTTGAATTCAACCCCTAATTGTGTCCGGATAGCCTGGATGGTCTGCAGGGCTTGTGGCTGTAGAATAATCTCACTGTATCTTGTTAGTAACTAGGCTTGTGATAATCCTAGTTAGTTAAAGTATCAAGCCATACTTATTGCTTGGCCGTGATTGTTGGATGAGGCATAACCAGTCTAGTCTTGTCTTGATCATGTACAAGATTGTTACATGTCCTGATTTCTTATATTTATCTTGCCGATAAATGGTGGGAGAAACCAAGTTCTGTTCAGACGAAAGGTTACAACCCCGATCCTTGTTTGGTTTACGGGTTGTAACCTGGTTATCTGAATAGTCCCATGGTTATCTCATCGTATATCACCTGTCATGCTTTTCCTTAATTACTGTCTTTTATTATATATTATTATTCTTGTGCTAATTGCTGGTTTTAGTTCCTAAGTGAAGCCTCCTTTGTGGCACTTGCTCTTTCTGGGGTCTGACCCAGCTGGTTTTGTATGGCCAGATTTCGGAGCAGTTCCAGAGGATCTACCGACTTTCCAGCCAGATGGTGACCACTAGACGGAATCTGGCAACGAGTGGGTTTATTTTGGCTCTCCCACTCTATTGTAAAAATATTCTTTTGAGGCATTTAGCCGGCAAGCACGTGTTAGCTCGTATTGCACCTTTATTTACTGTCTGCCTATGGGCTGTAACATGATTGACAGATCCTAGGGTTGATCATGTATGACTAAAACTCTTGCTAGTCCTCATATTTTATAATGACTAGCTTCATGATCAGCTGAATATGTAATATTTGGGACACCTTACTATTGTATATTTTGTGATCTTACATCTTGTAATATTTACTTACTTACTTGTGATTGAGACACTAGGCTTGTTATTGACCATAAGAGACTGATGACTTGTAGATAAATCCTCATATATCTGGACAGCCGTGACCGTATAGTGAGGTGGATTCCATTTCATTATACGTAGCTGGCTATGTGCGCCCCCGCTCTCCAGTATTCTGGTTCTGGGGCGTTACATACGAGGTCCCGCATCAACAGGCCGAGGAGAGCTCGGCTCAATGGGGTGGCCAAGGGACATCTCAATGGGCCGACGTAGGGTCTTCTCAATGGGGTGGTCAAGGGACTTCTCAATGGGGTGGACAAGGGACTTCTCAATGGGATGGTCAAGGGACTTCTCAATGGGGTGGCGTGGAAACTTCTCAGTTATTTGCTCAAAGGACTTCTCAATGGGGACCAGAACCTACCTCTCAATGGGGATGCAGAACCGACTTCTCAATAGGATAACATATTTGCCCCCGGAGTTCTTAATTACACACAGATCATGACCACTCCATCAGCACCAATGCCTTCTCAACCTGATGATACACAGGAAGAAGGACGTGATGTACCTCCGGAGAATACGGCTGATAGGAGAGGTCGCCTCAATCTTAGAGAAGTTGAGCGTAGAAATTATCGACGGGATGCCATGGGAGGTAGATAAAATTGTAACAAAATGAAATTATAATAAATTGTAACAAGATGATTAGTACATTTTCTTCTATTACGTCGTAACAAGATAAAATTATTCTCTTAGTTGATTAGTACATTTTCTTCTATTATGTCCTAATCCATTACAATTGCTACATCGAAGATTTCTTGTATCTGAATCGTTGGCAATGATGCGGTTCTTCTTGGGTCTTCCAGCTTTGCGCCGTAATTCTGGTACTCCAATTTCTCCTCTAACCAGGACACTTTGAAGATTGTAGGGAACTGGAATTGGCTCCAAGTGCGACTCGTATACGCTTTTCAATGCTTCTTTAGAAAAAATAGCAGGATAATAATTTTTAATATTAATTTTTAAAAAATTACACACAAAACATGCATGTACACATGGAATGCAAGTATGATACCCCCTTAAACATGAACAATATTTTTTCTTCTAAACGAACAACATATGTTCTATGTGTTTCATGATCTGCTATTTCAAATATATAACTATCAATACTCAGGACTTGCAAGTAGTGATGTTCTCTGTTGATACAATCCATTGTTTTTAACATCTTCGGACAATAATCTGTTTCAAGCGATTCAGCATGTTTTCGATTTTTGTCCTAAAGTGTTATAATCTTGGCACGGATACCATCAAGTAATATTGTTATTGGTTTATCACGCAAATTTTTTATCCAGTTATTGAAGCATTCAGCAAGGTTAGATGTGTTAATATCTAATCTAGGACAAGGTGCATAAGCCGTTATCCAGTGTGCTAGAACAAGTGTTTCATCACCTTCTACTCCAATGATCCATTTATACACATCGAAATTTTTATCTATAATTCTTTCAAAACAATAATTTGCATCAACTTCATTATAACATCTTGCAAGAGAATCTAATCTACATCGAAAATGTTTTAATCTATCTACTGATTTCAAGTTTTGTTTAAAATGTTGAATACAGAAAAAATGAGGCGATTCTGGAAAAGTGGCATGCATAGCATTTATCAACCCTTTCTGCTTATCAGAAATAAAAGAAATTCTATTCCATGCATCAAAATACTGATCAAAAGATGTTCTAAAATAGCCTAAAAACCAGCTCCAAGAATCAGTGCTTTCATTTTCAGCCACGGCATAAGCAATTGGATATAATTGATAGTTAGGATCATGAGCACAAGCAATAAATAAGATGCCCTGATATCTAGATGAGAGAAAAATAGCATCGGTACTAATCACAGGTAAACATCCCTTTAAAAATCCATCAATGCATGCCTTAAAACATATAAAAATTCTTTCAAAACTATTGCGTTCATTAGTCTTTATAAAACATCTGCTACCTGAATTTGTCTCGATAATTGTGGAAGCATATCGTTCAAGACCACCGTAAGCATCAATATAACTACTATTTATTTCAGATAAAGCAATTTCTCTAGCTTTCCAAGCTTTCGAATATTTGATACGTATTCGATGTTCTCTGTATATATCCTTCACAACATGCGATGGACTATACGACTGATCATCTCTAATTTTATTAAATATCTTATTCTTAATCCATACAGTAGTAGCTAATGGATGACTACCTGTTGTAAGTCCACATAAGCAAGTATGTCGATTTTCTAACGTAGTAATAACAAATGTCTCGCTATTACCAATAGATTTAGCGTATACCCTCCAATTACAACTTGATTCATTACATTTATATATAATCTTGTGAGCATTATTCAAAGTAGTCGAACAAACAAAATTATGCTTAATTGCTATGTCACTAATTAAACTTCTAAATTGAATACGATTTTCAAATTGTCTCCCAACAAATAATTCTGTAGTATCAACATTATCATCAATATTATCAAATACATCATCTACATTTTCAACTAAATCATCACTACTGGAATCATTGTGATCATTACCTTCATCTACTGTATTTTCTTCTTCAGTGGACTAGGACACGGACCCAAATTAGTAGTTTCATTATTAGGAGCACGTCTACTACTTATATGAGGGGTGCTGGAGTAACAAAAATACTAATATACAGTGATGATACATTAATTTGAAGAATAAATGCCCATGCATGATCACTATTTAAATTTATATAATTAGAACCAAAAATATGCACTAATATAAATTCATCAAAATTAATAGAAAATTGTTCAGTCAATAAATTAAGTAAACTACTAAACGTAATATTTCTATCCACTATAACAACTTCAGTTAAACCCCCTTCATAAGCTAACACATTTAGGACGCCTCCAAGCGAGCATAGAAGAGTTATACTTTGACTCATGTTGGTAGGAAAAGAGCCTTCTACTTCTTCCGAAAGAAATGGAAAATAGAAGAGGAAGATAGCAGCCTTCTACTTCTGAAAGAAATGGGAGATGAAGAGGAAGGTGAAAGAATTGATAGGGAGACGATCAATTTATAAGAGTAAGAGCTATTGTAAAAGATATGACCGTTGGAGAACATTTTATAGCCGTTAAAGTAAAATTTGTAGCCGTTCGTATAGCCGTTGGGTGAAAAAAAATCAAAAAAAACTAAACACGAAACCGAACCGACCCTGCGCTGCTTGCCACGCGTCTAGGCGCTGGATTTCCGCCAGACGCTATGTCGGAATGTTTTCAAATTTGCAAATATCCCAAACATGTTATCCTGCCCACAATTTCGTCAAAATCTGTTACTCTACAGGAAATTTTTGTAATTTTTTTTTACTATAATCATACAAATGTAAGTCATTCTATATTAATTTTTTTATTACCAACTTGGACACGATATTACTTTTTTTTACTATTGTCATACAAATACAACACTACACTTTAATATATATATATATATATATATATATATATATATATAGCTTCAAGAAGTGGTGCGGCAACTTCGATTCCTTGATGAGGTTCATTTACAACAAAGGGCCAAGTGCAGCTGGATTAAAGATGGAGATCGAGGGTCCAAATTCTTCCATGCCATGGTTCGGTCTCATAGCCACCGTAACAATTTTGGGCCGCTCATGGACGGAACTGGAAGGGTCATGGCAGCGGATAGTGAGATTCAGGAGGAAGCTATACAATTCTTTTCTTCTCTTTACAACCAAAATGGGTACATGTCTGATTTCCCGATTATTATCTGCAAGAGAATTGTTACTGAGGAAGGTAATAACTTACTTAAGAAAGCTGTCTCCATGGAGGAGGTTGAACAAATAGTGAAGGAGGCGGATCCAAATAAGGCTCCTGGGCCAGATGGGTTTAATTCGACATTCTACAAAACTCATTGGGATCAGCTGAAAGATCTTGTGCTGCTAGTAGTACAGGATTTCTTCAGTTCATGCAGACTGCTGAAAGAAATTAATCACACGTTTCTTACTCTCATACCAAAAAAGAAGGGAGCCACTTCTTTGAGCGATTTCAGACCCATAGCATGTTGTAATTTTATTTATAAAATTATTTCTCACCTTATGTATAGCAGGATGCAGGATATTATGAAGGGGCTGATATCTGCTAATCAGTCGGCATTCATTAAAGGCAGATCTATCGCAGAGAATTGTCTGCTGGCTCATGAACTGGTTCGGGACTTCAATAAAGCTGGAGGTCGAAAAGGGTGCATTAAGTTGGACCTCCGGAAAGCTTACGACATGGTCAACCGGGACTTTATTTGTGCAATCCTACGCAGTATGGGATTCGAGGAGTGGTGGGTGGAACGGATACGCGAGTGTATTTCCATGCCAACATTCTCTATACTTATACAGGGTCAGCCATATGGGTATTTTGGGAGTAATAGGGGACTGAGGCAGGGGGATCCGCTCTCTCCTTATTTATTCACCTTGGTGATGGAGTACTACACGTGTTTGATGGATATTGCTATCTACAGGAAGCAGCTTGTCCCTTTGTTTCGGCAAATAGAGCCCACTGTCTCCCATCTCATATACGCCGACGACTTATTAGTATTGTGAGACCCGTCTCACTGTATCGGTATTTTATACGGATACGTATTTATTTGAGCCGTATTTCGTATTTATCGATTTGCGTGATATTTTAAAAATTTTCTAAGTGTAGGATTTTTATGACTTGGTTTAACTTGGATTTGGTTTTATTTGGTTTGGTTTAACTTTGACTTGGACTTGGTTTGGTTTAGTTTGGTTTAGTTTGGTTTCTCATGAGATGAGGTGTATGTTTTAGATTGAGTGGAGAGGAATGAATGGTGGAGATCACTTGAGCTTGTTATATAAGCCATTTTTTCTCTCTCCCTCTTCATTCACCCTCATTCATTTCTTTTCCACCAAACCCTAGCCATTAGAGAGAGGCAAGTACACCTTGCCGAATATTGGACGATCTTAATTTCGTTTGTTCCATTCTCTTCCTTGTTATATTCTAAACATGTTTAGAACTTGAAGTTTTCTATTTTGATGGCTAGATTGTTGTAGATATAACTTAAAGTAATTCTAGTTTTCATGGGTTTTGATCTATTTAATCTTGTTATTCCCGAGTTTTGATGGTTCTATGTTGTAGAGCATTTTATTCTGCCCCGTTTTGACCCAAGGAAGTTCGGATTTGGACTCTGGATGAAAGATTCATGGAGCTTGGGAGCCATGGCTTGAGTGGTTCTTCTTCTCGGAAGAATGGAGAAGAAGAACAGTTCACAGCCGTAAGAACTGAGCCGCATAGCTCTTATGCGGCCAGTTATCCTTCCTAGCCGCATAAGCTTACTGCATGACTTGGCCGCATGGCCTATGCTGCAGGAACTTACTCCCAGCCGCATGAAGATTTGATCCATCCAGCCGTATGGACTTTTGATTCCCGGGCCGCATGACCCTGATTATTTGAGCCGCATGACCTACCCTGGCGGAGCCGCATGAGACTCCCGAGCCACATATACCTGTGCTTCCTGAGCCACATGAACATTTATATCCTGGCCGCATGACCGGCATTGGTCCAGCCGCCTGAACCCCCTTCATCCCCTGGCCGCATAGGCTCATGACCAGTCTGACCGCATAAGGCTTGCATCCCCAGCCGCATATGCTCATCTTTCCTGGCCGCATGGCCTAGCTCCTATTTGAGCCGTATGAAACCCCAACTTCTTTGAGCCGCATGCGCCCCATTATTCCTGAGCCGCATGCGCCCTCTTTGCCCTGGCCGCATGGGACCCAGTGATCCTGGCCGCATGAGCCCCTAATTGGGCCGTATGACTTTTCTATAACCCTGTGTACTATTATTTTATTACTATTTACCCATATCTTGTAACCCCCTTTATTACTATTTCCCGAACTTGAAAATCACGATTTGATTGGCATGACTGAAATGACAATTGTACCTGGCATGGTGTGACCAAGAACTGACATGCATGATAACTTGACCTGATAACTTGATCTGCTACACATGACTTGATAGTGACCCTGAGCCGCAGGTCTCCTTCCAGTGCCTTGTCCAGCTATTTAATTATTGTTATTATTATTTCTCTATTGTTATTTGATCTTTAATGATGACTTGTGTCTTGTAACCTCAGCATAACTTGAGTCTCCTGATTGAATGCTTGCACTATACTGTCCGGCACATGTACCCTAAATACGACAGTGACCCGTAGTGGTGCACTCCTGATTAATGACCTGACATGACCTGATAGTGGCCCGTCGTGGCGCACTCTTGACCAGTAAACTTGACATGATAATGACATGATAGTGGCCCGCCGTGGCACACTCTTGACATGATAAACCTGACATGATACTCCTTGAATGCTGTTGCGACGGCTAACCTGACATGACCAGTATGAATGGCTTGGACACCGTGGGTGATTGTGCTTGTACAAATGAACCCGTCTTGTCTTGCATCATGTCTAGGATGGGGACCCCTGAGTACCACGGTCAGGGGTACCTACTGTAAATGGCTAAGGCTAATAACTAGAATAATATAATAGTTCATGGAGAATTTCCCAGTTACCTATTGCCCCTTTGGTCCCGGCCTTATATATATATATACATGGGATTTGTTGCTATCCGTCGAGATGAGCGCACTTCCAGCCCGCCGTCGAGTGTGGTACCTTAGGACACATGTATCTTACTACAGTGTGTCTGCTATATCCTGCTATCTTTTTCTTTTCTTGCTGGGATCACTGAGGTAGTAACAAACGGGTAACCGGACTTGGAATTCTCATTGCATCTTGCTAGTAACTAGGATTGTGATAACCCTAGTTAGTTAATGTAGAAAGCCGTAGGCAGTGATTGGCCGTGATTGATTGGATGGAGTCTAGTCCCGTATAGTATTGTCTAGAAGTGATTGATTGGAAGATTGTACCAGAATGATTGAATGATTGTCACTCTAATGTATTGTACTCTGTATTGTCACTCTCTCACTGTTACTTAATGATTGTCACCTTTAGCAATAAATGATCAGAGACTAAGTTCTGTTCAGGCGAAGGGTTACAACCCCGGTCCTTGTTTGGTTTAAGGGTTGTAACCTGGCTTTCGGAATAGTGCCTTCGTCCTCTCATCGTATATCACCTTCCCAGTTCTATTTATTTAACATGTTCTCCAGTTTACTTTATGTCAAATGATGATTTACTTACTGTCTCTCTATGTTCGGGATGAGTGCATTGGTACTGCACGAATCTCGATCCTCCTTTACTTATCTGCTTGTTGATTGCTAATGATTGCTGGTTTTAAGTTCATAGTTTGGCCTCCTTTGTGGTACTTGCTATTTGGGGTCTGACCCCACTGGTTTTGCATGGCCAGGTTCTAATAGAAGAGCCCGAAGGATCTACCGCACCATCTACTCGACGGTGACCAGCCGGAGCACCAGAGTGCCTCAGTGGGTTCTTCTTCATTCTCCCATATGTAAATTCTCCTCTTGTAACGTTTAGCCCCGAGCACGTGTTTAGCTCGTGTTTTGGTATTTTCCTTGATATTGTAGCCTACGGGCGTAAACATGATATGTGTATTCTAGACTATAGCTAGTCCTTATCATGTACGACTAATACTCTAGCTAATCCTCAGTTCTGTGGTACTGGCTTCATGATCAGTCATGTATATATGGTTCGGGACGTCCTACTATTGTATGTATGATGATCGTACTCTTTGCTCTTGTATAATTGCCTGTGATTGAGATACCTAGGATTGTTAAACCATAGGATTGACTGATGGCTTGTAGAGTAACCCCCATGTCTTGACAGCTTATACGTGATTTCAGAGTATTAACGTACTTTGGGATTGCGTAGCTGGCTATGTCTGCCCCCGCTCTCCGGTATTCTGGTTCTGGGGCGTGACAAGTATTTATTGAGCCGTCCAGGAGGAGTATCAGCACACTCAACAAGATTTTAGAGGAGTTTGCCCGGCTGGCAGGGTTACAACTGAATAAGGACAAGAGTCAGGTTTACTTCAACAAAGATTGTCCGGAGAAAGAAGTGTGGTCTAATCTACTTGGTATAGAACAAGGGCAGCTTCCAGTCAGGTATCTCGGCCTCCCTTTATCGACCAAGTATGCTAGAGACGCTGATTGTGCAGGATTGATTCAGTATGTGCAAGGCAGACTGGAGTGTTGGCAAGCCCAATTACTATCCTTCGGGGGACGTATTGAGCTTGTGCGTGCTGTTATATTTGCTATTGTTGCTTATTGGCTGCAGGCCATCCATATCCCCGATAAAACCGTTCAGAAAATTGAGCGACTTTGTGCTAATTTTGTATGGAAGGGAGGGTATCATGCCATTGCATGGGATGAGTTATGTCGGCCGAAGAAGGAGGGTGGAATAGGACTACGGTCCCTGAGAGTTCTCCGGGAAGTAGCCTTGCAGAAACAGGCCTGGATATTACTGGAAGGCAAATCCTTATGGGCGAGATGGACGTACAACAGATACGTGCGCTCTGGCAACTTCTGGATTATGAATATAGATAACAATTTTTCGGTGACTTTTAAAAATATACTACGTATTCGGCATGCACTAAAAGCTAATATTAACAGGGTCATACACGACGGGAGATCGACCAATTTATGGTTCGATCCGTGGCTGAAGCACCGGAGTCTAGTGGATAGATTCGGGTGGTCCATGTTCGAATTGTTTGGGAAATCAGAAGAAGTGGAGGTTCTGATTCAGGACGGGAGCTGGGTGCTCTCAGCTAGGCCGTTCGGCCATTGGTTGGCAGAAGAAATTAGTAGCGTGCAGCTTGCTCAAGAGGGCGGTGCTGATCATTGGGAGTGGGAGGGTGCGGTTGAGGGGAAGTTCTCTAGCAAGGCGGGATACGAGTCCGTACGTCAGCATGAGGAGGAGATAGAGTGGACGGACGTCATCTGGACTAAGGGAGTGGCCGTTAAATGGCAACTATGTGCATATAAGGCGGTCCGTGATCGGCTATTGACCAAGGACAGACTTCACAAGTTCGGCGTCACTATTCCTGATCTTGACTGTGTGCTATGCGGAAGTGGTCGAGAGACCAGGGAGCATATCTTCTTCCGGTGTACTTGGTCAGGGGCCATTTGGCAGAAATGTAGAGATATTATCGGCTTGCCTCTCTCGCAGGCTATTGGGTTTCATGACATTATTCAGGAGATGGTCGATCTGAAGACTCGAGGGGACAGCATCTATAATAAGGCTCGTATTAGGCTGCTCTCGGCTGTCTGGCACGTTTGGAGGGAGCGGAACAGGAGAATTTTTGAGGACGTGCAATCTTCTATCCAATCAGTTCTTCATAGTATAGATAGTGACATTAGCTGTTTGTAAATGGGATGAGTAGTTGACATTTGGGAGCTGGAGATGTAGCATGTAATCTTTTTTCTTATCTTCTAATATAGTACCATTTCTTCAAAATATATATATATATATATATATATATATATATATATATTTTATTACAAACTATGTGTTTAGGTTTGTGAGCTCAATTACTTAATGCTGGTGAGGCACAGAGGAGAGTAGCAACTAAATTTGGGTGATAAATTAGTAACAAATTGTGTCCAGGTATCTGAATGTAACTACTGATAAATAATTGGGTAACTTAATTAAACCGTAATTAAGCCGTCTTAGCTCAGCTGGTAGAGCGCATGGCTTTTAACCATGTGGTCGTGGGTTCGATTCCCACAGACGGCGTTTTAAAAATTTTATGATACATTTTATTAAAATTTTAAAATACTATTAATATTTTAGTTTCATACAAACCTTCTATTTCTGTCACATTTGCTATAGTGTCATTAAAGTGCAACTAAATGGCCATGATACTATCAATATATTGGCAATTTTTTTTTTGGCGTGAGCATTCGGTTCTAACATAACGAAAAACAGAATTGGATCGAAACCGAATAAGCAAAATTGAGACCGAACCTAAATGAAACCGAAAAATTGAATAAAACGAACCAACTTAATTCTATTCGGTTTAATTCAGTATATATATATATATATATATATATATATATATATATATATATATATATATATATATATATATATATATATATATATATATATATATATAGTAATTGTGGAAAACTCGTCTCCACTGAGGCTCAAACTCCAACCACTTGGGCCGCATGTATCTCTCTTAACCACTAGGCTAGAGGTCATTTGCATATATATATATATATATATATATATATATATATATATATATATATATATATATATAGAGAGAGAGAGAGAGAGGATGTGAGGTGCTACCCTATGGGTGGTGACTATATGTCACCGCTCATGCTATCATCATGCACCGAAAAGTGTGCAAGTGCATGATGATATCATGGGGGTGACACATAGTCACCTCACCGTGAGGTGCAGGGGCGAAGCCAGGATTAAATTTATGGAGGGATCGTACTACTACATATAGAAATCCTTAAAGTTGTCATGTTAATTGGAGTTTAATATACTAAAACTCAAACAAGAATGAGCAAAAATAAATAAAGACAATATTTTCAAATTGTTACAAAAAAGGAAGCAAACGTTATAAATAAAAGATTTTTAAAATATGTAAAATATTAATGTGTGAGAGGTGAGGATTGAACTTATAACCTTTAAATTGAAAGCCCAAAGCATTACCATTTGACCTAACTTATTCTTTGTATAATAGTGTCAAACTAATATATATTGTAAACTTGTAAAAAAAATTTATATAATAATTAATATTTTTTTAAAAAAATTGGGGGTGCCGTGCAGAGCCGACCTTGGCCCAGGACGACCGTCCAGGGCCCTCGGATCATGAGGGGCCCCAAAAAAATAGTTTAAAGGTAAATATGTTAATAATTTTATATCTCCCAATAGAACTAGTATAAACTATGCGCACAAATTATTGTGGTGTAGTGGTTAGTACTTTAGACTCCTTACTAAAGGTCCTAAGTTCAATCATTGGTTTAGCTATTTTTAGTAAAGTTTTTATTAATATTTTTTACATTATGTATTGGGGCCTTATTTTGAAAGTTCGTCCTAAACCTCCATGAGCTCAGGACCGACCATGGTACCGTGGCCCTCCGAGGTGATAAGAGGGTGTCTACTTGTCACCCCCCACATGCTATCATCATGCACCCATGTGCTTGATGATAGCATGGGGGGGTGACAAGTAGACACCCTCCCGTGAGGTGGCACCCTAAGGTGAGGTGCCACCCTATGGAGGGTGTCTACTTGTCACCCCCCACATGCTATCATCATGCACCCATGTGCTTGATGATAGCATGGGGGGTGACAAGTAGACACCCTCCCGTGAGGTGGCACCCTACCTCCCTTATTCTCTATATATATATATATCACCCTCCCGTGAGGTGGCACCCTACCTCCCTTATTCTCTCTCTCTCTCTCTCTCTCTCTCTCTCTCTCTCTATATATATATATATATATATATATATATATATGGGAGCGGATCGGGAGCCCCGCCCGTGGAGCCCCGCCGAAGCCCCCGCGATCCTTAGCCATTGGATCGCGCAGGCTCGCGCGGGCCCCACGCGGGCCCCGCGCGATCCGATGGTGCAGGGGGGGGGGCGGGGCTTCGACGGGGCTCCGCGGGCGGGGCCATTGATCCGCTTCCTATATATATATATATATATATATATATATATATATATATATATATATATACACACTGTTGCTGGACCCATATTGGTCGGAGTTCTAGCCGACCAAAGCGCAACTGCCAGCTTGGTCGCAGTGGCAGAAATTGAGACTTTTGATTTTTTTTGTACGAGTGTGATCCTTTAGCATTTGAGGGCGATGAAGTTGAGTGTACATTTACTGTTCCGCGTACTGCTTTGCGTCGGCCAAAAATTGTGTCGCAATTGTGATTGTGTGTTCGTGGTTATATGAATGTATATTTGTAGGCTCATTCGTTTTCTCGTTCCTCACGAAGTAGTCTTGTTTGGTTTGCGAAATCATCGAATTGAAGAAAAAAAAGTAATTACTTTTTTATGTTTAGAGTCAGAGGAATTGAAAAGAAAAAAAAAAAAAATTGACTCCCAATGGAAGAAAAATTAGCAAAAAAAGTGATTCTATCCATCCATGCAAGGATTTACTTTTCCACATTAAAATATTTACTTTTCTTTCCAAAATTTTTAGTATTTTCAAACATCGTAAAAGAAAAATCAATAAGAATTATAATTTTTCAAAGAAAAAAAAAGCCAAGAAATTGATTTTCTTTCTCTTCCACTCCGTGAACCAAACGAGGCCATATGTTGGCAATAATTTTATTCCCCTTTGTTTCCTATGGCAATGGATTTGGGATTCCTCGAGTGCTCGATGCAGGTAAAGAATCATTTCGGACTCTTCCTATAAGTATCAAATTTGACAATTTTCGGGATTCATATGATATGGAAACAACCATCTGCACATTTTTTCACTATTCATAATTTGTGGATTCTCTTCAAAATTAATTATATGCCAATTCCAGTTTTAAGGGAAAAAAATGATAGTAAGTGCTTACGACTTTCAATTATGAGAAGTTGTTTTGATACGTGTAACTCTCAGAAAATAAAAAAGTGACTTATTGTTTGCTGAAAGTAAAATTTATATATCTTTTAGTTTCATGATAGTTGTTATCTATTGAAATAGACTTTTAATGTTTGGGTACATGACAATTTGCCCGTAGAATATGGCAAATTCACATTTCCGAGTCTGGATATTAAATATGAAAGAGGTGGAAAAGTGCATCACAATAACAAAAGCTATTAATTATATAACTAAATTGGTAATAATTTATTTATGGTAATTATTTAACTTTTTAGATAAGTACTAACAATTAATATTGTCCATTTTTTATTAAATTATTATAATGTATTAAATAATACTATTGTGCATTACTATTACTTCTTTTAATTATTTAATATTAGCTAAAGATTAATACTAATTATTTTATAATACTTAGTAGAATATAATAAAATAATTAAAACATATTATTTTATTATTTTATTTAATATCAATATATTTTTATTAATACTAAATAAAAAAAGTTAATTTTTAAAATAATTATATTAATAGTAATTTGTAATATTTAGCTAAATAATTATCATTAATTATTGGCTTAATTGCACTTTGATACCCTCAACTATTTCGGTTTTTCAACTTCATACACTAAACTTTTTTACTCAACAATTTAATACCTCAATTATTATTTTTTTTCAACTTCATACCTAAAATTTTAAAATTTTCGAAAATGCCATTATCCCTTCCCTCTCCCTTTCTCCTCTCCCCCCTCCCTCCCCCACTCCGGCCACCCCCTCCTCCCGCACAGCCCCAGCCCCCCTCCCTCCCGTCCCTCCCCCCTCCGGCCACCCCCCTCCTTCCCGCTTCCGGCCGCCTCCCCCCCCCCCCCCTTCCCGCCTATACGTTGCCGTGCTCTAGGAGGAGAGGCGGGGGCGGGTGGCGGGAGCGGGGCGAGGGGGGGTGGAAGGTGGACGGAAGCGGAAGGGAGGGGGGGGAGGCGGCCGGAAGCGCGGGGGGGGGGGGGGGGGGGAGGGGGTGGCCTGAAGCGAGAAGTGGGGGAGGGGGTGGCCGGAAGCGAGAAGTGGGGGTGGGGGGGATAATTTTCAAGTTTGACCATGGGTATTTTTGTCCAAATTTTTTTTCGGATATTAACTTGTTACAAAAAAAAAGTTCTAGGTATCAAGTTGAAAAACAAGAATAGTTGAGGGTATCAAAGTGCAATTAAGCTTTAATTATTTGATAATTATATCTAATATTAGTATCATTTTCTATTAATACTAAATAAAAATCAAGTAATTAACTAAATAATAATTATTAATTATTTAAAAATAATTAGTATTAATAAATTAACAATTAGTATTAATTACTCAATAGTACTACTAGTTTTTTTAATACTAAACAAAATCAATTAGTATAAGTATTAAGTATAACTATTTTATTTTATTTTATATGAGTTAATTTTGAATAGTTAAATAATTAATACTAATTTGTTAAATAATATTAAATTAATTATTTAGTTATAAATAATATAAATTATTTTATTTTGGAAAATTAGTATAAGTACTAATTTGTTTTTTGTGTAAGTAATTTTCATCAAAAATCTATTCTTTTTTAGGCAGAATAAGTGGTACTAATTTTTTTAGAGTTATTTATATTTACCCCCCCCCCCCCCCCCCCCCAATTGTTAATCATATCTCTATTTCCCCCCCCCCCCCCCCCCCCCCCAAATTTATTTTAATTAGTGTTACCCCCCCCCCCCCCCCCCCCCCCCCCCCCCAAATATTGGGATAAAGTGCAAAGAAACCCTCCTTAGATTTGCGTTTTTGCATTTGAAGACCCCTTGTTTAAAAAAAAATTCACATTTTTATTTTTTTTCAGTTTGTACCCATGTCGTTAACAGCAGTTAAAATACGTCTAAAAATACGATTTTATCCCCCCCCCCTCCCACGCTCTCCCCCTCTCTCTCCGGTGACGGGAGCTTGTCAAGCAGGGCCGACCAGAGGAGAGGGGAGGGTAGCCGGCCAGCGGAGGGAGGAGGGGGCGGGTCGAGCTAGGGGTGAGCATTCGGTTAATTCGGTTCAAATCGAACCGAAAATCGAATAAGCAAAACCGAAACCGAACTGGATTGGCCCATAACTGAATCAAACTGAACCGAATTAAATCGGTTCGATTTTCGGTTTATTCAATTTTTTGGTTTATTTGCACTTTTTTGTTAATATATATAGTACTTAAATATACCTAAATTTATTTAGTATATATCTGTAGTGTGTGTGTGTGTGTTTATATATATATATATATATATATATATATATATATATATATATATATATATATATATATATATATAAACTACATCGAACCGAATCTTTTTAAAACCGAATCGAATCTCGGTTCGGTTCGATTTTTCTTATTCGGTCCCCCTCGACCTCCCCCCCCCTCCTCCCTCCGCTGGCCGGCCCCCTCGACCCGCCCCCTCCTCCCTTCGCTGGCTAGCCCCCCCCCCCCCCCCCCCCCCCCCCCCCCCCCCAATCCCCCTCCTCCCTCCGCGAGCCGGCCATGCTCGACCTAGGGGTGAGCATTATTCGGTTTTGGACCGAAAATCTAACCGAATCGAATAAGAGATTCGGTTCGATTTAAAAAAAAAATCGGTTCGTTTTGGTTTTGAAAATACTAAATTTTTTTATTCGATTTCGGTCAAAAACCGAAAACCGAATATATATATATATATATATATATATATACTACAAATATATACTAAATAAATTTAGTATTTTTAAGTACTATATATATTAACAAAAATGTGCAAATAAACCAAAAAATGAATAAACCGAATAAACCGAAAATCGAACCCATTTAATTCGGTTCAGTTTGATTCGGTTATGGGCCAATTCTGTTCGGTTTCAGTTTTGCTTATTCGATTTTCGGTTCAATTCAGTTTTCGGTTCTGTTTGAACCGAATTAACCGAATGCTCACCCTTAGCTCGACCCGCCCCCTCCTCCCTCCGCTGGCCGGCCACCCTTCCCTCTCCTCTGGTCGGCCCCGCTTGACAAGCCCCTTCCACCGGAGAGAGGGGAGGAGGGGTAAACTTATTTTTAGACGTATTTTAACGGCTTTTAACAACGGGGGTGCAAACTGAACAAAAATTAAAATGTGGGATTTTTTTTATAAACAAAAGGTCTTCAAATGCAAAAACAAAATTCTAAAGAGGGTTTGTTTGCACTTTACCATAGGATTGGGGGGGGGGGGGGAGGGTTACACTAATTAAAATAAAATTGAGGGAGAATTAGAAATATGATTAGCAATTGGGGGGTAAATACAAATAACTCAATTTTTTATTGAAAAGTTTCTTAGAAAATTATATTACATTAAAATAATTGAAATATGATTTAAATATATTCTAATAATTAATATTCGTTATATATATGTTTTTAAGATTTTGGATATATGTGTAGTTAGATAATGTTAAAAATAATTAAATATGATTTGAATATATTTTATTTAGAATTTTTTTATAGATGTGTTCCTAGGACTTTGGATATATATTTAATTGGATAATAATATGTATATAGAATTTTGTACACGTTTGTTAAAGTCAAGTTATTAATTATAATTTATTCAGTTTTAATTCTAGATTATATACATACCACTCGTATTGAGCATTTTTTTAATCCTAGATCTTTATAATAGTAGAGATTACATAAATTTTACACTGATTATTTAACTAATATTAATTTAGTATAAAGGCCTCACTTTTGCAAACATTTACTCAAAAAATGGATGAAAGTGAAGATATCACTTTTTTTTCCCTTCATATAAAGACAATATAGGGGACAAGAACTAAAAAAAAATGATGATTACGCATTTTTGTCTACTCTCTCGTATTTAACCTACTTACATTCATTCAAATAGAAAAAACTTGTGGATTCTATCTTCAGGTACAAATTCCTAAATCCTCTCATACAATACAAAAATATACGGCCTGCATTGAAAAATATATTAGAGTAATCTTTTTTGTTTTTATGCATAACATTTTATTTTTATGTGACCTATATATACTAACAGCTTTGTATTCTACAACCTATATAGTATATATTACACTATATGATGTGGGGACTTTGAATAGAATTAAGAATTAATAAAACGAAACAACGTGATTATCTATTGTCCGTGCCATGTGGCAGCTTTCCACTGGAGGAGGTACTGAATTTAAGGATTGTTGGTTCGGTGCTAGCAAAGAGGTCAATAGAAGACTGTCATATAGTGCGGACAATGAACGGTCATGTCCAATGGACAGTCGAAATCACATTTTTTTAAAAATGTTTGTAAAAAAAATGTTCATGCAATAAAAAATCATTTGAATGGGTGGCATTCCTATTAACTAATCCAATTGTTCTGACCTAACTCGAGTGGCTCTTGTGGTTACTGAAGAGAGGTATAAAATTCGACTATGTAGCGGAAGATCAGTGGATCGAACCACGGATATATATATTATTTTTTTCATTTATCTGATGGCAGGGACGGATCCAGAAATTATAGTTGGGGTGGGCTGGCAAAAATTTGGGTGGGCTGGAAGTAGATAAATCCATATAAAAAAAAATTTAAAAAAAATTTGTATAGAAAAAAATTTTAATTTTAATTTTTTTGGGGTGGGCTGGAGCCCACCCCACCCTACCTCTAGATCCGCCCCTGTCTGATGGAAATGAAAGACAACGGACCCAACAGATATATATTAATACAGTCTACACTAAGTTTCGTATGTATTGTCGGATATCTCAAAAAATTCTAATTGTTCCAACCACCACTATTTGTTGGACAAGTATGGGTTGGCTTTCAACAACAAACATATACCAGGGCCTCCCCCCTGCAATGTTTTAAAAATCGGACCGATGATCGAACCGAAATTTTTTGGTATAGGTCGGACCGGGGTTTAACCGAGGTTCAACCGGAGTTCAATTGGAGTTCAATAGACTTGGTTTAGTTTGATTCAAATAGGTAAATATCCATATTTATTTTTTGGTTTAGTTTGGTTTGATCATAAGTATGTTAGTTCGGTTTAATTTTACAACTATAAGGTCGATTAAAACCAAATATAAAATCAAATGTCCAAATTTCTCATAATAATTTATTTTGATTTTTTTTACAATGAAAAAATAACAAAAAATGGCCGGTTCAATTGTGAACCGGTTCGGCCGGTTCACCGGTTGAACCGATTTTGACAAAAAAAATGACGGTTATTTAAAAGACCCGGCTTTAGTCGAACCGGACCAATTTTTTGGTTTAAACTAGTTGGACCCGGTCCAACCGCCGGTCCGGTCCGATTTTTACAACATTGTCCCCTGCCGCGTGTTGCTCCTCTTCTCCCTTTCTTTCCCTCTCACGCATGCACCATGCATGATAAACTTCACACTGGTCCCCCACCATTGATCCAAACTCGTGCAACCGTGACCGAGCCGGCTCTCCGTAGGCCCCACCGCCACGTACGCCTTTCCGTGTCGCGATCGCTAGACACGTGTGTATTTGTGTCGTCTTTCTTCCGCCCACCTTATCCTCGTCCTACATCAATACAATTTGGGTTATTTAGTAACAATGTCTCATATAACGACGGATATTAGAGTTTGGGTCTCGAAAATAACTAACTTTAGGATTTGAATTTTTAGATCACAGACAAATTAACAGTGATTTTTGCAAATCCAAGCCATAATATTGGTCATTTTCGAGTCACAAATCCTAATTCTAACCATTATACGCGATCCTACTACTAAATAACTCATACAATCTCTAGATTCATAATGTATGAACTTATTTTATAGAATAATAAGACTTAAGCCGTGATGCATAGCTGACACTGAGATCGTGGGGGTGTTGGATTGTATCTCGTTTTCGGTTGAACGCTCAAATGGGAGGTGACAATGGAGTTGGAAATTTAGTCACACACCGGATAGGAGGTGGGATCATGAGGTGTAGATAATTGGAATTGGTTCAGGCCTTACGTGAGAATTCTCTTTTAAGGCATATGGGTCCAATTCAATATCGCACCTCATGGGCCAACTTCAGTTCGGGTCACACCGCGTTCACAACAAGTGCTATCAGAGCCCATGGTTATGGGGCTGGGTTGGACGACTCTAATTAGTAATTAGTACTCTAATTAGTTCGAGACATATGGTGCTGAACGTTCATGCGTATACACGGATATAATGAGTGCTAAGTTGGAGATTGTTGGTTTGTCTAAAAAACTAAAATAAAAGTAAATTAAAAAAATATTAGCGCCAAGAATTGAACTAAGAATCTCTACTAATATGTAAGTCTAACTATTTTATTTTAAGGATCTCCGTACGTAGTACATACTAGTTCTAATTTAGATACAAGTTAATTAATATATTTATGTTTAAATTAATTTTTTGGAGGTCCTAATCGTCAGAGCCGACCTTGCCATGATGGTCGCGTCCCTGCCATAGGAGCTATAGTCAGGACCTATGAATTTTTACATTCAAAATTTAGGAACTCACATTGTAGTAGAATAGTAAAGCTCAAGTTGGAGTTCCAATTTCTATATTTTACATTATTTAGAAAGAAGAAAAAAATAAAAGGAAAGATGATATATGAATCTATATTCATTATTATTTGGGTTTCAAAATTTATTTTTTATTATCTCATATAAATCTAATCTATTTTATATTAATTTTTTATTATAAATCTTGACTCACACAAGATGTATTTTTGAGCATCGTCCACTAATGATCAGGGCCGGCCCGGAGGGTTGAGTTGCCCTAGCCGGAACTAATTTTGGTTGCCCTTTGACTTTTATTAAAAAAAATATTACAATAAAAACGTATAGATAATTTTTTTGATAAAATTAAGATTACATTGTGCATTTAGCTTGAACTATATAATAAATATTGATTACAAAAATATCAAAGAAAAGTAAGTCCGATCATGATACTTTATAAACTAGTACAATCCGATTCAAAGAAAAATGCTTCTATTTGCATTTTTTGATACAAATTCTTTAATTAAGTGATCATACTCAAAGCTTCTCTAGTAGCTCTTTTTTAATTGAGATCATAGCTAATCCATTCAATCTTTGTTGTGACATTGTCGGAATCTCACTCGATCCTTATCATTTTCATTATTCGTCATAGTATCTATACAAATACAACATTACAATTCTATTTCAAACTATAATTACTAAGCTATGTAGTTATACTTTAAATAATTATTTCCACCATATGACAAAGGGACAATTGTTGGACTCAGTGGTCACCCACCATGTTGTGTGAAAAGAAATCCTTATTGACATTATTAACAACATTTATAAGAGACCTAGATGCTAAAATATGACCCATGTGACCATGTCACCCAATTCTTCAAAGTTTGCACAAACTGACAAACCTTATCCAATTCCAATGTATAGCACAAATAGCTTGATTCAGAGACACGAATCACTAGCACAAAACTTTGAATCACTAAACAATAAAATAGCACAAATAAAGCTAAAAAATAAACAATACAAGCACAAGTGCACAACATCACTAACTTGATTCTTATTTGTGCTACACGATTACGAATCACTAAACAATAAAAATAAAACAGTTTACATACCAGACGGTCCAGTATCCACTCCAGACCCTAAGCTTTGAATCTGCAAACCCTGAAGTTGCAGACTTGCAGTTTCTCGGTTTCTTCAACCGACAATAAATAGAGTCTATAGAGAATCAGAGATTAAGATCAAACTTAGAAGAAGGAGAAGAAGAAGAAGAGTAAAAAAAAACTGACCGGGGTCCGGAGAATAAAGATGGGTCGATTTTTCCAGCCAAGGAAGAGAAGAAAGAGGGGTTTCTTCAGCCAAGGAAGAGGAGGAGGAGGGATCGATGGATTTGGGATTTGGATCTTCCAACACATGGCTGCTCTCACACTATTGGTGGACCTAGGAGTGGTGGGATGGTAATTGGGCTTTGGATTTTTTTTGATCCGGGGGGTTGCCCCAAGGAGGAGGGTTGCCCAAGCCCAAGCTCTTTCCGGACTTACCTACGGGCCGGCCCTGCTAATGATACTCTAAAACAATACTCAAACTTGGGTTAGGTCAAGCAACATGAAGGTTCAACTTAGTATTATTTATTTATTGTTAGAGTACGTACGTGCTCCACTTTAATTACAAATCAGCTTATAGTCCTTCAAACTCTCTCGGTCATGCATGTATACTTCTAATTTCTATCTAAAGATAGAATCAGAAACCGTGTTAGTAATTCCCTAAACGGAAAAAATTGGCAACGGTAAAATTACAAGTATAAATCGGTTAAGTATAAATAATATATGTTCAAATATTCGGTCAAATATTCAAAAAAATAAAAAAATTGAGGTTAGAAATTTCACATTCTTAAATATGTTGTCAAATTTAATTTGTTAATTAAACATGTTCCTACCATATTTTTTTGTGCCATTTTTTTTAAAAATAATTTATAAGGAACATGTTTAAAATTCCATATGTTTAAAATTTACGTATTAATTCGAATCTTTCAAAAGTACACAAGTATTATACGGTTCTGAAAGATACGAAATTTTTTGCGTATAATACGAGTTTTATTCGGATGATTGCTAACGAAGATCATAAATTCAAATCGTTTTGGGCTGAACTAAAAATAAGTTATACTTAGTGAAAAAGAAAAAAAAAATATAAGACAACAGTTGAGTCATCGAAGCCAAAATATTGGAGCTCTTTGATTTTTTGAGTCCATAATAAACCATGATGAAGTCTTAAAATAAAATAAAAAATCTCAACGAGAGATGAAAATAATCTTATTGGCAATAAGTTTAAAATACAATGGGGCTCTTATTTAACCATATGTAAGAAAATAACTAGACATGCTAATATAAATTCAAACATAACTAAAAGGAAAATAACCTACCTAGGCCTATATATATGTACTATAATCTATACCCATCTTATTTACATACGATAGAAACATCAATATGGTGGCATGCTTGGTAAACTTATGATCTTAAAAGCAAAAGGTATTGAGATCAATAATCACTGACCACATTTTAATATAACTATCTTTTTTTTAATATAATTTTTATATAATGTCCCCTATCAACTTTTGAGCAGGGCCGATCCTGAGCTATTCGGGGTCCGAGACGAAATGACCTATTAACCATAAGTATTTGTTATAGTCAAGATTTGAACCAATGACCTATTAACCATAAGTATAGCATCATAACCACTACACCACAATATTTTTTATTAAAAAAGGATACATGATATATACTAGGTCTATTATAGACAGTTTCATGTTGGTGTCCCCTTCTGTCAGAGGGCCCTGGACTGTCGTCCCGTCTGTCCTGGGCCACGGCCGCCCATGCTTTTGAGTATTGTGATGGTTTAATAATTATTATTATTTTTCAATTTTTTTTTTTACAAATTCTATACAATGTCCCCTTAAATTATGTTATTTTGTTTTCCCTAGAAAATTTTTACGCAACAATCACTTGACAGTTCCCAAATTTTAAGTTGAGTCCCTCAACAATGTTCTGTTATGATTTATTGCGGGTCAATCACTGGATGGTAACCTCACTCTCACCCCCACTATTGATTTCCAAATCAATAATCATACCTGTGTGATGCAAACAGGTGGAGAAACAAATACTTCCGTCGAAATTTCAGCAATAGCATCTTGGACTAATCAAACTGTTGGAAATTCTTCACTTTTCTTGCTTTAAAACCTGCAACAAAATAAAAATAGATAAATGTTACCGGCCTCCGGAGAAGTCGTGTATGTAGCACTGTCCTAAGAGTTAATTCGGATTTATGTGAAGACTTTATCCGAATGCTTCTAGTGGTAAAATCTCTGCTCCACCGGAATCTCCTTGCCGCACACGACGTAGAGAGAGTGACCATCGACTTAGCTCTGCCCACAGCAATAAACCAAGAATAAAAGAGTTTCGGAGTGACAAGAATTCGAGAGAGAGAGAGAGAGAGATAGTATTTTGTAGTATTTTTCAGTGTGTAGAAAGTATTGAGATCGGCCTCAATATATAGACTTTTCTCCAAGGTTAGGGAATAATGGAGAATGAAGGCAATTTAATATAGCCAATAAATACTTAACGTTATAAATAAATTCATATAAAAAATATGTGATACATTGTATCTAGACAGGAGTTAATATGTCAAACGTGTCTCAGTCCGAACCCTAAGAGAAAATTGAATCGGCATTCGGCGTCCGCATATGTGGGCACGTACACCCTCATCCATTACGCGCGCCTAGCCGAACGAGTCGAGACAAGCCGGGCGGCGGCGGCGTGCACGTCTAGCCAACAAGCCTCTCTCACAATACTTTAATAAAATAAAGGGTTATTTTGTATAAGGGTACCAGGTTTATGATATAATTAGACTTTGTGCACTGGGTTTGTCCATTTTAGAGTTTGGGTACTCGAATTTTTTTAGTGACACATTTTAGTGACAAAGTGGACTTTCAGTGACGAAATAAGTCTTTTAATGACGAATGTTTGTCACTAAAAATGTGTCACTAAAAAGTTACAGTACCCAAAGTCTAAAACTGACAAATCCAGTACCCAAAGCCTAATTATATCATAAACTTGGTACCCTTATACAAAATAACCCTAAAATAAAAGGAAGAGGGCAATATATACTAGACAAGGAATCCTTGTCTAGCCGATTTGGGGCTAATTGAAAGGAGTTAAGCTTTTGCTAGCTCATGTGTGTGTGAACACAACACACATACAGCTAACACAAACAATCTCCAAGGCACAAGATTTTTTTCCCCCCTTTGAAGATCCTGATGCGGTAATAGATTCCCCTTCAACGATGATCGGGTTGGTAGGGAATTTTCTCGCAAGGATAGCTCCAATGTGAATGGCTTCAACTTCGTATTGTAAGCCTAGATTCCGTAGTGAGGAATGATTAGTAGGTAGTTGGAGACCAATTGTGAAACCCAGTTTTAGGATTTGTAATGTTAATTATTAGTAATATAATATTAATGCTATTATTATTATTATTATTATTATTATATTGTGGGTTAAAAAAAATTTATATAAATAATAATCTGTTTTTTTTGGTTGCCGACCTGACCCTGAGCCTGGACCCTGTTCGAACCCGAACTCAATTAGGGTTTAAATTAATAATCTGGTTTATATATATATATATAGTTGGTAATTATTTTTGGTTGAGGATTTGGGTTTAAATCCTAGAGGTACCCGAACCCGCACCCGAAACCCGACCCGATTTTTTCCTAACCCGGTCTCCCTCTCACCGCTGGAAAGTCCCACGTTCACCACTTCCTTTCCCTCTCCTTAATCCCCACTCCTCAACTCACTCTCCCCCACTCTTTCTCCCTACTTCTCCTCAAACCACTCCTCCACTCTTCCCTACTCCCATATTAAAACACCATCACCACCACCTCCCCCACAAAACCACTCCAGCACACATATTCTCCTCTCATTCTCCCTCTCTCTCTCTCCCAAACTTCCTCGTCACCCTCTCCCAGCCCGACCGCCGGCCCGCTCCAGTCCGCCGGCCACGCCCCACCGGCGAGCTCCGCCCGCGCCGGCCGTTCAACCCCTCAGCCGCACTCAGCCGATCTTCCGTCGGTGCCCCGACTCCCCGCCGAACCCGCGCCCAGCCCCGGCCGACTCCGGCGCCCCCTCTCGGCAGCCACCAGCGCACGCCGCTGGCCCGGCGCCGTGCCCTAGGTCTCTGGCGACCCCAACCCGCGACCGCTCGACCCGGCGCCCTCCCGGCGTTTCCCCGAGTGCCGCCCCTTCGGCGCCGAGCCTCTGTTCGGCCGTGCCCTAGCGCCGCCATCCAGAGCCCGTGCTCCGCTGATCTGGACAGCACTGTCCAGCGCTGTCCCGGGCTTTTCCGACTTGCTGTCCGTGATTATTTTCCTCTAAATTTCATCTGAGAGCTCTAGCCGAGCAACCCAAGGTATAACTCCTCTGTCCCGTCCTATTTTCATTTGTCTATGATGAGATTGGTCCCCGATTCCCTCCCGGGAATTCGGTTTTTAGCGACGTCGTAACTTCGGATTTTTTCGGAAATGTTCTGTGATATTCGACGTTTATTTCGGACTTTTCCGAAATATATTTTCTGGATTTTTGGCGTTGTGATTCCGAATTCATTTCGGGAATTCCCGAAACTATATTGCGGGTTTCCGGTTGAGATTCGAGAATTATTTTGTGAATTTTAATTGTGGTGTAAAATGGTTTGGAATTGAATTCTGGGTGTTCCCTGGTTTGGGACTTTTTATAAATGATGATTATGGCACACTTTTCCCAGTTTTTGGGTTGACCGAAAATAGAGGAAGTGCTGCCGGATTTTTCTATAAAATTTAATTATATAATTTTTAAAATGGTTTTAAAATGGTTTTCGGAAAAGAATATTATTTTGGATTTTGGGCGACGACCGTATTGGTCAATGGGCCCTGGCTAAGTGCAAACGAAACCGGTTTCGCCCGGACGTTGAGGCATTAGCCTATATGACGATTGGACCAATATCTGAGACTCACTATTAATTTAATTTATTTTTATTATTAGTTTATTCATAATTAAATTGTAGGATAATTTTATAACTAACAAATATTTCTTCTTATTTCAATTCATGTAAAATAATTTGTAAGGGCATAAGCCCAGCTTTTCTATTTTCTTTCTTTGTGGCCTGTAAATATTGTAGCGTAGTTTTTCTTTTATTTTCTGGTTTTGTTGGTTTTTAGCGTAGACGCGTGAAAACTGAAATAAATAATATTTTTGATATAGAAAATTAATAAGATTTTCTCTCACATTAAAATTTACAAGTTTGTAATATTTTAAACAAAGATCATGTTTTCTCATTAAACAAAAATTTTAGTTTTATATGTATAATTACGAAAATACAAAGTTTTAACTAAATAAATTGGTAACTACGAGTTTTTCCAAAATAAAAGTTAAAGTGATCTTTTTCCTCGTTATTAATAACAACGCACCCTATAATCGAGTTTTGTTGTGATAGCGTAATCAAAGATTAAAATTGATTAGGACAAACTTAGAGATTGCAACTAGCATAGTTAGCATGGTAACTCTGGAATCTGAGTCGAACTTCTCGAATGTAGGATTTCGAGGACGTGTCTAAAATCCCATCTCGAAGTCTTCAACTTTTCAAATCCAGTCAAACCAAGGCAAGTACATTTTGTGTTAGTTACAATTATTTAATAATCGCTTTACTGCAAATTTAAACCACGATGCAACACGGAACTCTCTCTGAGAGCACTGACTGATTGACTGTTGGGTACTGGGAGAATAGTGTAATGATTATGACCACATCCAAAGTAATAACTTAGAACTGTATTAGCTTACCCCTCACACACATGGGGATAAGCCATATCGTATCAATAGGATACAACTGTACAACCCAAGCCGGTCATATTCATTGCCTATTCAAATCACACTGTTTAACTGCCAGAAAACTGTTTACTTCAAATTGTTTAAAAGTGCATGATTCTATTATTATTTTAATTATCAAATTAGCATGAATTGTACTTTGCTCCCTCCTGACTGAAGATAACATTTTTAGGGGATATTGAGGATGCTGAGCTGTTAATCAACAGCTATTACGATCCGGTTCTGTACCCCGTGGTGCTGCCAGAGTCCCCTTTGGAGGACGCAGGAACTGAGGCCGATGAGCCGAGTGCTTAGCTAGAATTTTCTTTTTCCAGTTTTGTTGTTTCATTGAAAATTCTGTTATTTTGAATTCAGTATTTAATTCAGTTCATTTACTTCCAATTGTATTTATTTCAATGTTTAATAAAGTTTTAAATTTCCGAATTTTGAGTTGTGACAAATATAGATGTTGTTGTGGTTATCTGCTAATGGAACAGCTTACTGCCGCCGTCTCAACAACGGTGCAGGCTGGGCATGATCCGGTTCGACCCAATTATTTGGGATCGGGTCGTGTGTCACGCCCCAGAACCAGAATACTGAGGAACGGGGGTGTGCATAGCCAGCTACGTATAACGGAACGGCAACCATCCCACTATACGGTCACAGCTGTCTAGCTATGTGAGGGTACACTACAAACCATCAGTCTCTTAGGGTCAAAATCAAGCTATTGTCTCAATCTCAACAAGTAATGATAGTTACAAGATATCAGATCACCAAATATACAATTGTAAGGCGTCCCAAACATTACATATCCAGATGATCATGAAGCTAGTCGTACAAAATGTAAGGACTAACAAGAGTTAAGTCATACATGATCAACCTCGAGTTTCCAATCATGATTATAGCCCGTAGGCAGACAGAAGGTAAATTTACATCGAGCTAACAAGTGCTCGTCGGCTAAACGACTCAAAAGAATAATGTACAATTATAGTAGGAGAACAAAAGAAACCCACTCATTGCCCTGGTTATGCCTGGCGATCACCATCGGGCTGGAAAGCAGGTAGATCCTTTGCTGCTGCTCCGGTATATGGCCATACAAAACCAGCTGGGTCAGACCCCAAAAAGAGCAAGTGCCACAAAGGAGGCTTCACTTAGGAACTAAAGCCAGCAATTAGCACAAGAATATAATTACATAATAAGAGACAGTAATTTAAGAAAAACATGACAGGTGCATATAAAAGACAGTCTTGTACCGAATCAATAAAAGACAGAACATATGGAAAAGCATAACAGGATGATATACGATGAGATAACCATGGGACTATTCAGATAACCAGGTTACCACCCGTAAACCAAACAAGGATTTGTAACCCTTCGTCTGAGCAGAACTTGGAACTCTCACCATTTATCGGAAAAATAAATATAAGCATTCTGATCCTGCAGCAATCTGGAACAGGATTAGGGCAAGACTAGAGTGGTTAGACTCCATCCAATCATTTCACGGCCAAGCAAGAATTACGGCTTGATACTTTAACTAACTAGGGTTATCACAGGCCTAGTTACTAGCAACATGCAGTGAAAATTCCAAGTTCGGTTACCTGTTTGTTACTACCTGAGTGATCCCAGCAAAGAAAAGGAAAAGATAGCATGATATAGCAGACACACTGTAGTAAGATACATGTGTCCTAAGGTACCACACTCGACGACGGGTTGGAAGTGCGCTCATCTCGACGGATAGCAACAAATCCCATGTATATATATATATATATATATATATATAAAATATATATATATATATATATATATATATATATATATATATATATATATATATATATATAAGGCCGGGACCAAAGGGGCAACAGGTAACTGGGAAATTCTCCATGAACTATTTGATCAATCTAGTCATTAACCTAGCCAGATTCAGTATGAATCCTTGACCGTGGTGCTCAGGGATCATGCCCTAGACATAATGCAAGACACAACCGGACTAGTAGTTTATACAAGCACAATCCATGCAAACAACCACGGTGTCCAGGCCAATGAATTAATTTGTCAAAAGTTGTCACGCCCCAGAACCAGAATACTGGAGAGCGGGGGCAGACATAGCCAGCTACGTATAATGAAATGGAATCCATCTCACCATACGGTCACGGCTGTCTAGATATATGAGGGTTTATCTACAAGCCAACAGTCTCCTAGGGTCAAGAACAAGCCTAGTATCTCAATCACAAGTAAGCAGATAAATGTTACAAGATGTAAAATCACCAAATATACAATCGTAAGGCGTCCCAAACATTACATATTCAGCTGATCATGAAGCTAGTCGTTACAAAATGTGAGGACTAGCAAGAGTTTCAGTCATACATGATCAACCCTAGGTTGCCAATCATGTTACAGCCTGTGAGACTCGTCTCACAGTATCGGTATTTATATACGGATACGTATTTTGTAGTGTATTTCGTATTTTTTTGATTTTCGTAATGCTTTAAAATTTTCCTAACTTATAGATTTTTTTTCTTGGCCGGCATACCGCAGTATACCGACGGCATACCGTCCAGACAGATTTTTCACATTTTAGATATTTTCGATTTCAGATATTTTCATGAATAGTGTTTCCGATATTTTCATGAATAGTGTTTTAGATATTTTGATGAATAGTATTTAGATATTTTCATGAATAGTGTAGATGCACCCTATTACCCATTGGATATTTGGTTTTGTTTTGATGGTTAGGATTGACTTAGATCTTCACATGGATCACCATCCGACGGCTAAGATTAATTCCCCCTTCTATATATACCATTTCACTTTCTCTCTCCTCTCTCTTTTCATTCTTTTCACTCTCTCTTCATTTCTTCTTCCCTTCTCTCCCCCTTGGAGCTTGCCAAGAGCTTGGCCTTGAGACCTTGGGTGTGGTGTCTAACCCCCCTAGGAGGAGGAGTAGAAGATTAGGCTTGGAGCCTAACCTAGGCAAGTACATCTTGCCAAATCCATGAACCATTTTGTTTTGTTGTCATTTTTGTTTCCCTTGGTATTAAATGCTTAGAATTGTTCTAAACTCATTTTGTTAAGAATGTTTTCCTTGTGATTCTCATCTATATACATGTTTCCAAAATTGGTTTAAACAAGGTTTTGATTTTCTGTTAAAACCCAATATGGACTTAGTAGAAAACTTGGTATCAAGAGTGATACTAGTGTTACCATCATGTATCTTGGTCACATATACATATATGAGGCCCTCACCTAGTTTGTATATCATGGATTTTAAGTTTGGTGGCAATCGGAACCCGTTTCGGTGTCCCGAGAACCTCTGTTTGGGAGTATTTTGAGGTATTGATCTATCAAATGTTTTGATTTGTGAAAACTAATACTTCATGTTGTAGAAAATTCAATTCTATTCAATTTTGACTTTTGAAAGTCCGAATTTTGATTTAAAATGAAGTTTTTATGGCCGAAACAAGTTTTGGCAAAATTCTGAATTTTGTTGCTGTTTGAAAAACCGGTATACCGCCGGTATACCGCAGTATACCGCCGGTATACCGTTTTTTTGCACCAGAAACCTTCTGTCTTTAGGCCGGTATACCGCCGGTATGCCGCAGTATACCGCCGGTATGCCGTTTTATGCTGTTTTGGTCTGTTTTTGTCCGTTTTGGTCCGTTTTTGTCCGTTTTTGATATTTTCTTCGACTGTAATGATTTCTTAACATGATAAGATGATCTTGCTCAGTTAGATAATGATTGTACACCCTATATAGACTTGATACTAGCACATGTTCAACCATTTTATGAAATGTACTTAGCCTTGATTATTCTTCTCCACATGCCATGATATGTCTATTGATAGATTCTTTCTTACAAGTTATGATAATTGTTGCCATGCCTTCTTGTCTACTTGATAGTAACCTGTCGTGGTGCACTCTTGAACATGTCTTTTTTTTGCTTACATGATAGTGGCCTGTCATGGCGCACTTTTGATTCTAGTACATGTCTTGCTCCTTGATAGTGGCTCGTCGTAGCGCACTCTTGCCTTGATATTGTCATGTCTTGTTGTGGCTTGTTATGGTGCACAATCTTGCTTGTCTTGTCCAGTCTTGCATGTCTCATGTCTAGGATGAATTCTGCGGAATGCCACACCCGGAATCCAACAAGAAAATGTTAAGGACTAAACAACTAGCTTGATTACTTAGATCATTGAGAATTTCCCAGTAACCTGTTGCCCCTTTGGTCTTGGCATTATATATATATACATTGGGATTTGGAGCTATCTGTTATGATGAGCACACTTCCAGCTCACCGTCGAGTGGGGCACCTCTTTAGGACACATGTATCTTACTACAGTGTGTCTGCTATATCTCTTTAGGACACATGTATCTTACTGCAGTGTGTCTGCTATACTTCTTTTCTTTTGGCTTGGACCACTCAGGTAGTAGCAGGCAGGTGCTGGACTTGGAATTCTCAGACTTGCATTTGTTAGTAATTAGGATTGTGACAACCCTAGTTAGCTAAAGTATCAAGCCGTAATCATTGCTTGGCCGTGATTGATGGATGGAGTCCATTCTTGTCTAGTCTAGTCTTGCTCCAGTTTATCTTATTGTAGTACTTAGCTTCCTGTCATTCCTCACATGCCATTCTTCCTACTACATGCTCGGCTTCACCATATGCTCACATGTTCCAGTTTTTACATGCTCACATGCTCCAGTTATCTTACATGCTCACATGTCCCAGTTATCTTACATGCTCACATGCTCCAGTTACTTAACATGCTCACATGTCTAGTTTATCTTTCATGTTCACATGTTTCCTTTTCCTTACATGTACACAGTTTACATTCTGTCACATGTCCTTTACCTTACGTTACATGTTGCTTTACTCATTGTCTTTCCTATTCTCGGGATAAGTGCATTGGTAGCGCACGAGTCTCGATTTGCTTTTACTTATTTATGTCTCTATCCGTTGATATGAATTGCATGCTGGTTTTAGTTCATAAGTTTGGCTTCCTTTGTGGTACTTGCTATTGGGGTTCTGACCCCACTGGTTTTGCATTGACCAGATCTAGTTGAGGAGCCCGAGGATCTTCCGTACCTTCCACTCATTGGTGATTACCCGGAGCACCAGAGTACCTTAGTGGGTTTTCTATTTCATTCTTCCACTAGTTATGTACATTATTCTTTTGTGGCGTTTAGCCTCCGAGCACGTGTTTAGCTCGTGTTTTGGACTTGACATTTAGCCTACGGGCCAGAACATAATTTGCGTATTCTAGACTATAGCTAGAGCTTATCATGTATGACTATTACTCTTGCTAGTCTTCACTCTGTATTACTAGCTTCATGATCATATATGATAGTTTGGGACGCTTTACTATTTTATATTCCAGTTGATCTTACTTCTTGTACATTGTTTACTGCCTGTGATTGAGATACCTAGGATTGCTTGACATAGGATCGACTGTTGGCTTGTAGTAGTAACCCCCATCTATACAGCTTATACGTTATTTCGGAGTACTTGAGTACTTTGGTATACGTAGCTGGCCTGGTCCGTCCCTACTTGCCAATATTCTGGTTCTGGGGCGTGACATAGGTTTTAGTGGTGGCCCATACAGGTCTGATTTATCAGATATGTGGGGGTTACTGATGTTTAGATATCTCAGTCACAATTCTCCTTTATTGATATCCTTCGTGTTATTCTATATCTCTGATCCTTTGACTTGATATCTGCCTTGATCGTTGATCTTTCATGTTCCCTCGATTTAATCCTCGTGTCCTTTAACTTTCAAGGGCACGGTTCTTAATCCTTCCGATCATCTTGTTTGGGTTTTGCCGATACCAGTTAGCAATCTTCTGTTAGGCCAGTTATGGAGGATCAGTCTCAGCATTCAGGGACAGAGTTCAGAGATGACCCGAGGGCAGATGTGTCAGTTCAGCCTGATCGGCCAGCAGGGTCAGTCCTGCCAGAGTCCAGCTTCACCGGCTACCCCGACAGTCCAGCAGTATATGGCTCATGTACCGGTTCAGCAGCAGCAGGTTAGAGCAGCAGTTCTGAGACGTAGGCAGGCAGAATTTGGTATGTTAGAGCAGGTTTTGGCCGAGGGCGATTATGTTGTAGGTATTGTCCTATTCTGCTTCCACTCTTATTTATCTCTTGGGTTACGCATATTTGGCGAGTTTCTCGTCCTACTCTTCTGTCTTCGTAGTCGAGGCATGTGATAACTTCATTGGTATCAACTACGAAGATACGTCCTGGATAGAGTCAATTCTTGGATTAAGTCATTGGTACCGGCTTATTTTGAGAATTGACTTTTATCTAAGTTGTGGAGTCAGCGTAGGCCTGCTCCTACTCAACTGACTCAGGAGACATATTTATTCATATGCCTCCATCCCTTCTTGATTATAGTTGTGTTACTGCTTACGCATTTACTTATATTACTGTTGTCTTTATCTTACCAACATGCCATGCTTTGTTTTGATTGATATGATTTTTCAGCTCTTTGGTTTGGTTTTCATGCTTGACTAGATTTAGGAAATTCCGAGGACGAAATTTATTTTTAAGTTGTGGAGAGTTGTGAGACTCGTCTCACAGTATCGATATTTATATACGGATACGTATTTTGTAGTGTATTTCGTATTTTCTTGATTTTCGTAATGCTTTAAAATTTTCCTAACTTATAGATTTTTTTTCTTGGCTGGCATACCGCAGTATACCGACGGCATACCGTCCAGACAGATTTTTCATATTTTAGATATTTTCGATTTCAGATATTTTCATGAATAGTGTTTCCGATATTTTCGTAAATAGTATTTTAGATATTTTGATGAATAGTATTTAGATATTTTCATGAATAGTGTAGATGCACCCTATTACCCATTGGATATTTGGTTTTGTTTTGATGGTTAGGATTGACTTAGATCTTCACATGGATCACCATCCGACGGCTAAGATTAATTCCCCCTTCTATATATACCATTTCACTTTCTCTCTCCTCTCTCTTTTCATTCTTTTCACTCTCTCTTCATTTCTTCTTCCCTTCTCTCCCCCTTGGAGCTTGCCAAGAGCTTGGCCTTGAGACCTTGGGTGTGGTGTCTAACCCTCCTAGGAGGAGGAGTAGAAGATTAGGCTTGGAGCTTAACCTAGGCAAGTACATCTTGCCAAATCCATGAACCATTTTGTTTTGTTGTCATTTTTGTTTTCCTTGGTATTAAATGCTTAGAATTGTTCTAAACTCATTTTGTTAAGAATGTTTTCCATGTGATTCTCATCTATATACATGTTTCCAAAATTGGTTTAAACAAGGTTTTGATTTTCTGTTAAAATCCAATATGGACTTAGTAGAAAACTTGGTATCAAGAGTGATACTAGTGTTACCATCATGTATCTTGGTCACATATACATATATGAGGCCCTCACCTAGTTTGTATATCATAGATTTTAAGTTTGGTGGCAATCGGAACCCGTTTCGGTGTCCCGAGAACCTCTGTTTGGGAGTATTTTGAGGTATTGATCTATCAAATGTTTTGATTTGTGAAAACTAATACTTCCATGTTGTAGGAAATTCAATTCTATTCAATTTTGACTTTTGAAAGTCCGAATTTCGATTTAAAATGAAGTTTTTATGGCCGAAACAAGTTTTGGCAAAATTCTGAATTTTGTTGCTGTCTGAAAAACTGGTATACCGCCGGTATACCGCAGTATACCGCCGGTATACCGTTTTTTGCACCAGAAACCTTCTGTCTTTAGGCCGGTATACCGCCGGTATGCCGCAGTATACCGCCGGTATGCCGTTTTATGCTGTTTTGGTCTGTTTTTGTCCGTTTTGGTCCGTTTTTGTCCGTTTTTGATATTTTCTTCGACTGTAATGATTTCTTAACATGATAAGATGATCTTGCTCAGTTAGATAATGATTGTACACCCTATATAGACTTGATACTAGCACATGTTCAACCATTTTATGAAATGTACTTAGCCTTGATTATTCTTCTCCACATGCCATGATATGTCTATTGATAGATTCTTTCTTACAAGTTATGATAATTGTTGCCATGCCTTCTTGCCTACTTGATAGTAACCTGTCGTGGTGCACTCTTGAACATGTCTTTTTCTTGCTTACATGATAGTGGCCTGTCATGGCGCACTTTTGATTCTAGTACATGTCTTGCTCCTTGATAGTGGCTCGTCGTAGCGCACTCTTGCCTTGATATTGTCATGTCTTGTTGTGGCTTGTTATGGTGCACAATCTTGCTTGTCTTGTCCAGTCTTGCATGTCTCATGTCTAGGATGAATTCTGCGGAATGCCACACCCGGAATCCAACAAGAAAATGTTAAGGACTAAACAACTAGCTTGATTACTTAGATCATTGAGAATTTCCCAGTAACCTGTTGCCCCTTTGGTCTTGGCATTATATATATATACATTGGGATTTGGAGCTATCTGTCATGATGAGCACACTTCCAGCTCACCGTCGAGTGGGGCACCTCTTTAGGACACATGTATCTTACTACAGTGTGTCTGCTATATCTCTTTAGGACACACGTATCTTACTGCAGTGTGTCTGCTATACTTCTTTTCTTTTGGCTTGGACCACTCAGGTAGTAGCAGGCAGGTGCTGGACTTGGAATTCTCAGACTTATATTTGTTAGTAATTAGGATTGTGACAACCCTAGTTAGCTAAAGTATCAAACCGTAATCATTGCTTGGCCGTGATTGATGGATGGAGTCCATTCTTGTCTAGTCTAGTCTTGCTCCAGTTTATCTTATTGTAGTACTTAGCTTCCTGTCATTCCTCACATGCCATTCTTCCTACTACATGCTCGGCTTCACCATATGCTCACATGTTCCAGTTCTTACATGCTCACATGCTCCAGTTATCTTACATGCTCATATGTCCCAGTTATCTTACATGCTCACATGCTCCAGTTACTTAACATGCTCACATGTCTAGTTTATCTTTCATGTTCACATGTTTCCTTTTCCTTACATGTACACAGTTTACATTCTGTCACATGTCCTTTACCTTACGTTACATGTTGCTTTACTCATTGTCTTTCCTATTCTCGGGATAAGTGCATTGGTAGCGCACGAGTCTCGATTTGCTTTTACTTATTTATGTCTCTATCCGTTGATATAAATTGCATGCTGGTTTTAGTTCATAAGTTTGGCTTCCTTTGTGGTACTTGCTATTGGGGTTCTGACCCCACTGGTTTTGCATTGACCAGATCTAGTTGAGGAGCCCGAGGATCTTCCGTACCTTCCACTCATTGGTGATTACCCGGAGCACCAGAGTACCTTAGTGGGTTTTCTATTTCATTCTTCCACTAGTTATGTACATTATTCTTTTGTGGCGTTTAGCCTCCGAGCACGTGTTTAGCTCGTGTTTTGGACTTGACATTTAGCCTACGGGCCAGAACATGATTTGCGTATTCTAGACTATAGCTAGAGCTTATCATGTATGACTATTACTCTTGCTAGTCTTCACTCTGTATTACTAGCTTCATGATCATATATGATAGTTTGGGACGCTTTACTATTTTATATTCCAGTTGATCTTACTTCTTGTACATTGTTTACTGCCTGTGATTGAGATACCTAGGATTGCTTGACATAGGATCGACTGTTGGCTTGTAGTAGTAACCCCCATCTATACAGCTTATACGTTATTTCGGAGTACTTGAGTACTTTGGTATACGTAGCTGGCCTGGTCCGTCCCTACTTGCCAATATTCTGGTTCTGGGGCGTGACACAGCCCGTAGGCAGACAGTAAGTAAAATGTACACGAGCTAACACTTGCCCGGCGGCTAAACGCCTCAAAAGAATAATTTTACAATAGAGTGGGAGAGAAAAATAAACCCACTCGTTGCCCTGGTTACGCCTGGTGTTCACCATCGGGCTGAAAAAACCGGTAGATCCTCTGGAGCTGCTCTGGTATCTGGCCATACAAAACCAGCTGGGTTAGACCCCAGAAAGAGCAAGCGCCACAAATGAGGCTTCACTTAGGAACTAAAACCAACAATTAGCACAAGAATATAATTACATAATAAAAAAATAGTAATTAAGAAAAAACATAACAGGTGAATATATAAAAGACAATCTTGTACAAAATCAATAAAAAACAGGACATATTGGAAAAAAAATATGACAGGATGATATACGATGAGATAACCATGGGACTATTCAGATAACCAGGTTACAATCCGTAAACCAAACAAGGACCGGGGTTGTAACCCTTCGTCTGAACAGAACTTAGATTTCTCACCATTTATCGGTTAAAATAAGTACAAGCATTCTGGTCATCCAATAATTCTGGAACAGGATCATGGCACGACTAGACTGGTTAGACTCCATCCAATCATTTCACGGCCAAGCAAGAATTACGGCTTGATACTTTAACTAACTAGGGTTGTCACAAGCCTAATTACTAGCAAGATGCAGTGAGATTATTCCACAGCCACAAGCCCTGCAGACCATCCAGGTTACCCGGGTTAAAAGATTAGAGTTGAATTCAGGTGGGTACATCGTCCAGGAAACGAATGTACCCTTAGGTAGCTTGAAGGGTGCAACCCATGACAGTGTGCTGGAAATGTGCCCTACTCGACGGCAGGCTACAGATCCCAAGGCGTGCCCAGGTAACGGGATTGCCTGTAGCTGGAAAATCGTCATGACTAATGTATTAATCTAGTTATTAGCCTTAGTCCATTTTAGTAGGTACTCCTGACCGTGGTACTCAGGAGTCCCTGTCCTAGACATGATGCAAGACAGGACTGGTTTATTTGTACAAGCACAATCGTCCACGGTGTCCAGGTTATTCATACAGGTCATGTCATGTCAGGTAGCCGTCGCAACAGCTATTCGAGATAATCATGTCTGGTTTATCATATCAAGAGTGCTAGTCAGGAGTGCGCCACGACGGGCCACTATCAGGTCATGTCAGTTTATTATGTCAGGAGTGCACCACTACGGGTCACTATCACGTCATGCTCAATTATCAATTTCAAACATATCAAATGAATTCGTGATTTTCAAGTTCAGGACGAAAGGCGTAAGGATAAAATGGACGTTAAATATCTAATAAAATATCAATATACAGGGCTATAGAAGAGCCATGCGGCTAAGGCACATGCGGCCAGGATGGATCTCATGCGACTGGGGAAGGAGTCGGGTTCATGCGGCTGGGGAGAGATTCATGCGGGTCTGTCACGACCCGATCCCAATTTAATGGGTCGAACCGGACCATGCCCAGCCTGCACCGTGGTGAGACGGCGGCAGTAAGCTGTTCCATTGCAGGTATTCACAACAACACAAGTACATTTGCCACAACTGTTCTATTCGGAATTGAAACTTTATTTGATAAAATATTCAGAAATACAACTGGAAGGGAAATGCTGAAAATAAAACTACAAACTCCAAATAAAAGAAAGATGCAGGAAAGGGAAACTATCTAAGCATCAGGTTCAGTGGTCCCAGGATCAGCGTCCTCCAGAGACGGCTCCGGTACCGTCGCAGGGTAGAGAACCAGGTCATAGTAGCTATTATATTATAGCTCGTCATCCTCAGTGTTACCTAAAATGTGTCTCCAGTCAGGAGGGAGCAAAGTACAATTCATGCTAATTAAACAGTTAAATAAGAAATAGAATCATGCAGTTCTAAACAGTTTTAAAACAGGTTTGTTACAGTAGAAATCAGTGATTTGAATAGGTAATGACATATGACCGGCTTGGGTTTGTTACAGTAATGGATAAGGGGTTTTGTTACAGTATGGTCATAATCATTACGCTATTCCCCAATCCCCCGCTATTCCCCAGTCCCCAGTAGTTACAGTAGTTACAGTACAGTACTCTCGGTGAGAGTTTCGTGTTTGAGACGTGGTTTAGACATGCAGTAAAACGATTAAATAAATAACTGTAAACTAACACAAACTATACTTGCCTATTATTAAGTTTAACTGGAAAGACAGGTTGACACCGAAGAGGAACGTCAGGTACGACTTCGAGTTCCTACAGTTGAGAACTCGATTTAGAATCTTGAATAACCAGACTAAGTGTGCTAGTTGCAATCTCTAGTAGTCATGTCCTAGTCAGATTTTATGTTGTATTAATCTACAGCTAACGGTTACGTTGCAACTACGTGCGTTGATTAAGCCGGTTAATTGGATTATTTGGAAATACACGAGAATCAATTACAATTTGGAAAACTTTGTTTTGTAATATATTTATAAAAATATAATTTCTTTTAGTGATAAACCGTGAACTAGTTATTTAATAATATTCTATTCATTTTAATTAAATTCGTAACTAATCAGTAATTCGCGCTCTAATCTACGATTACGCGACTAATCAAAACCACCCAAATTCACATCCACCAGAAAAGAAAAATAAAATAAAACTATGCTACACAATACATTGGCACAGCTAATGGTCCTAGGGTGGGCTTATGCCCGGTACAAATTTCTTTTACATCAAATAAGGTAAAAATGACTTAATTAAATAATTAAAGTGCAGGAATTAAATATCTAATATAAATAGCCTAAATATTAAAAATAATTAAAATGATAGCTAAGAGTCTCAGACTCGGTCCATTCCTCAAAATTCGGCTAATACCACAACGTCCGGTCGGACCGGTGCGTTTGCATTTCGCCGGGGCCCACAGACCGGTACGGTCGTCGCCCGAAAATCGGTTTTGGAAATCATTTCGAAAGCCGGTTTTGAAATTAATATAATTTTGTAAAAAAATTGGGCAGCACTTCCTCTATTCCGGGACAAACCCAAAACTGGGAAGTGCGCCAACAAATTCCTGCAAATAATTTCCAACCCAAATAATCCACATAAATCCACCAAAATAATTTCCACACCACACAAATAATTCCAACACCACCAAATAATTCCCAAAAAGTCCGGGAATCCAATATCAACCAATTCACACCAACCCAGCAAGTAAAACACAAGAAATTATTCTATCGCAGCTAATCGAATTATAAAACGCAGCTATCCGGATTCCCGAGAGGGAACCGGGGGACCGATCTATCATCGACTCAGGAGGGACGAACTACTCTGATTATCAGAAATTACCCAAAATCCGTTGGTCGGTGAGCCGCGGGATAAATCTCGGGAAAGAAATCCGAACTAAGTCGGCAGCAGGTGAGAGAGATCCCGAACAGCGGGAAAGTCCACGGACAGCGGGAACGCCGGCGGGGCAGCAAAGAACCGCAAAAAAACTCCGCCGGGGCGCGGACAGCGCAGCGGAGAGCTGCGGGCTCAGGGGTTCTGCCGGCGGGGCTCGGGTGCGGCGGATGGCCGCGGGAGAGTGGCGCGGCTCGGCTGGACGGAGAGGGCGGCGTGGAGGGGGTCGCCGACCTCGGGAACGGCGGCGGACGCCGCGGATGGCCGCGGGAGGAGCGGCGCGGTGGCGGTGAGGGTCGGGTCCGACGCGGAGGCGGGGATGAGCTGGGTCCGACGGCTAGCAGCGGAGGGGGTCGGGGGAAAGTGGGTTTCACCACTGAGAGAGGGGAGGGTTGTGAGAGCTTTGAGAAAGAAAATGGGTTTCTTTTGTGAGTTCTCCACAGGAGAAACCGAGAGAGAGAGAGAGATTAGAGTGGTTAGGAGAGTAGATGAGCTGTTGGATTTCTAGAGTTCTGTGAGGATAAGACGTGGGAGAGAGGAGAGTTTAATAGAGAAGTGGGTAGTTTGAGAGTAGTAGAGGAGAGAAACTACGGGGAGGAGTTTTACCAATTCTCTAGGAGAATACACACTGGTCCTTCGGGACCAGTTCTCACCACAAAGATATTTATTATTATTTTTTTTTTTATAAATATAAACCAGGTCAAATATTTGATTGGAAAAGAATTGAGAAAAGAAGGTTGGGCTCAGGCTCGAACTCAGGTCTGGGCCAAAACATTCAAAAGTCCAAGTTGATTAATAATTTTCGAAATCACTTTTCAACCAAAAATATATAATAATTATAATAATAATTTGAAAAACGTTTAATATAAAAATTCTATTTAATTAACAAGCTACAGAAACTGGGTTTCACAATCTTCCTCCTTAGAAAATTTCGTCCTCGAAATTTAAAGTAAGGTAGGAAGACAAACATGTACGGGTACGGCGCCCGTAACTCAGGTCCAACTATAAGGATTTCCAAGGCAGTCGTGGATGAGACGGTTTAGGGACAAGTTTTATGATATCATCCACGCAGAAAAAGATACAAAAGCGAACCAAAGTACACGAGGTTGATCAGACCATCATGCACCGGTCCTGATTAGACAATATATTAGTGGGTGCACCCATAAAATATCGTCATGATCAAGCTTGATAAAGAGATAGCTTGCAAAACTAGGCTAACTTCGTCAGCATCAGTCAAGTTTAGAACGAAAAGATAAGAAATAAGTGATGGCTCGAATTCTGATCTTCTTCTTACCTCTGACTAGGCTTGCAGCTGGTTTCTCTGGCACTGAAGGTTAAGTCCAAACTTGAGCTCTGAATTATCCAAAATGTGACTCGGATCCGAAATGTAGCACCTGAGCTGTGACGTAGAAGACGTTGCACACTCTCAAGATTAGCTGGTAGAGCTAACTGGTACGCTACTTCCAACACGTCTTAAACTTCAAATGGCCTGATGTATCTGGCCTCAATTTCCAGCTCCGTCAACACTGATTGTTCCTCTGGTAGGAGAAACTACACCAAATGCAGTTTGGTCTTCCAAGACCTACCAAAATCCAGACGCAAAATTTAAGACATCTTCAAGCGTATGGATTGACCTCTCTGCTTGCTCGTCCCGCGATACTCCATGAATCCGGTAGGTGTGCTTCTCGTACAATGCTGCCCACTTCTTAGTGGATAAACCAACTTGAATGGAAAACAAAGTGTGCCGACTTAGTCGGTCGGTTTATAATAATCCAATTGGTGCCCTTCCCTCCTTAGGAACAAGGCAATCCTTACTCAAAGTTCATTGTTATATGCTTCTACTTCCACTCCGAATTGTCCAGCGGCTCCAACAAACTTGTCGTCCTCTTGCTAATTTCCTCATGTTGACAAATTCACATCTAATCCCATACCTGGAATTGTCCTTCTTTATTCCATAACACCAATCAATGGAGGCATATTCCGATACATCTTATCATCTCCTGAATTTATGGAATACTGCGACTGGTGTATTTCTTTCATCAACTCGTTCCTCTGTTTGTCAGCCGATACGCAAAATCCCGCACCATTCTTCAGAGTTCCAATGCTGATTAATTTAGAAACCCTCAGGTGTTTCTACCAACACTTGAGCTCTAAGCCTGCAAAGTGCCTCGTTTTGGAACTACGTTCTCTTGATTTTTAATCCCTCAGCCTCGAACTTCATCAATACTGAATCAGCATCCAGCTCCGTCCTTCTATCTCCAGGTAGTATAACCTCCAGTCCGAACTTCTTGATGTCTTCTAGCAGGTGCTAGTCCTTGGTTAAGAACTTCGCCATCAGTATCGACCAAGTGCATCAGCAACCACATTAGCCTTACCTGAATGGTACTGCAGGTTGATGTCGTAATCCTTCATCTGCTTGAACCACCTTCTTAGTCTAATATTCAGCCCTTCCTGAGTGAAGATATATTTCAGACTTTGGTAGCCCGTACATATTTTCACTCCCTTTCCATAGAAATCATGCTTCCAAAGCTTCAAAGTAAAGATAATTGCAGCAATTAAATTAGGCGTGGGATGATTCTTCTCATGAGTCTGTAGTTGCCTACATGTGTAAGCGATTACTTTCCCATGTTGTTGAAGAACGCAACCCAGTCCTTTTCCAGAGGAATTACTGTAACTTGAGAACCCACCGGTTCCTGCGGGTAGCGCAAGGATTGGTATAGTGGTAAGTCTCTTCTTCAGCTCCTCAATGCCGTCTGACAAACTTTCGTTCAGTTGAACTCTTCATCCTTCCAAGTGAGCTTCGTCACTGGCTCAGCAATCTTGACGAAATCCTTCACGAACTTTTGATAGTAGCCGGCCAAGTTCAAAAATCTTCCGAATTGATCTTGGGGTATACCACTCTTCAACAACAGCTATCTTCCCTCGAATTTCTTCTCTTGACAAAAAGTCTACCTTGTCAACAATCCACGTTCAGATAACTTACCAAAAACTTCTTTTCCTCAAAGTTTCCAAAACTTCCTCAGGTGTTTTCATGCTCTTCTTCAATCTTCGAATATATCAGAATGTTATCTATGGAGAAGATAAACTGATTCAAATACTCATGAAAATCTCTGTTCATGAAATTCATGAACACAGCAGGAGTATTTGTCAGTCTAACGTCCTGACCAAAGAAAACTACCCATACTTAGTGTTTGAACGCCGTCTTGGAAATGTCCTCTTTCCTAACTTTGATTTGATGGAAGTCAAATCTTAAGTCAAACTTCGAAACACCCTAACTCCACACAACCAGATCAAACAGATCCTCGATCCAGACAGAAAGTACTTGTTCTTTAGTGTCTGGTAATCGATGCACATCCGTTGTTCCATCCTTCTGGGCACAAACAAGATAGGTACTCCCTAAAGTGAAGTTCCACTCTGAATAAATCCTAGTGCCTTCATTGATCTGGTCCTTCATCTTCTTGGCCACCTTCGGGTTGACTCTGTAACGTCCTTTAGATTTTAGGGAAAGAGCCGGGGACTAGGTCAGGGGTGAATCCTATGTCTAGATCTGGGATAATCCGGGGAGACTATCAGGAAAAACATCTGCCATAAGGTGTAACTAAAAACTTCTATTCATGTGGAGAATTACAGCAAAACTCTTATGATTGATCTAAGGACATCATGTTACAACTTCCAAAAAGATGATGCTATTCAGTGGTTCAGGTACTATTCCTCATGATTCTGGTTCTTGCATGAGCAGTCTCCAACTGCTTCATCTTCTATGAACCTCGAGTCTGCATCATGCCTTATTGTAAGGGGCAGGGTCTGCTGGATAGAAAGAGGGTCCCTGTTGTGGCCTAACAGGTGTTGCTGGGTTATGAGCTCTGGTTTGATAGAGAGATAAGGGGCAGTCATTTACCCGATGTTCAGCAGATCCACATGCCAAACATTGTCCCAATCTCTTGCGGCAACTAACGGCCTGATGACCAGGCCTCTTGCATTAGTTACAAACCCATAGCTTCTTACGACAAGGCTGCCAAAAAGTAGAGTACTTGATGGGACCCAAATATCTTCTAGATTCAGGGGTATCCTTCCTAGGACAAAAGTTCTGCTCTAACTTGGTTGGGGATAACTAAGGCTACATCATGACGTTCTTCATGTCTCTCGTGATATTCATCTGTTCCTGCTGGGCTTCATCTTGAGCTTTCTGGATCTCCAGGATTTCTTGGAATAGGACAACCATTGGAAAATGATTGCTGGTACTGGTGGAGCAACAAAATGAATAATCCACCAGGGAATTGAAATTCAGTTTGAGATGAGGTAGGATTTGCCAGTGTAGAAAAACTTCACTGGATGCACAATGAGGACGGTCAAACAGCCGCGAGGGAAAAGACCCTGGGCTTGGTTGAGGAGATGGGGTATGATCCGGAGATGACACCTCATCGCCAGCAGGATTTGGTCAATGGTCATTCTCTGGAAGGTTTAGGACGCACACATAAACAAGGTAGCCTACCAGTCTATAATCAACCAAAAATATTTAATAATAAAATATTTCGGTCCTATGTCGTGACAAATTGATGTTCTAGTGTTCTAATTGCTTCTAGATAGGTTTTCCTAAGTTGTTGTTGTTGTGACCTGCATGGGCCACCACTGAAAACATGTCACGACCCGATCCCAATTTAATGGGTCGAACCGGACCATGCCCAGCCTGCACCGTGGTGAGACGGCGGCAGTAAGCTGTTCCATTGCAGGTATTCACAACAACACAAGTACATTTGCCACAACTGTTCTATTCGGAATTGAAACTTTATTTGATAAAATATTCAAATACAACTGGAAGGAAATGCTGAAAATAAAACTACAAACTCCAAATAAAAGAAAGATGCAGGAAAGGAAACTATCTAAGCATCAGGTTCAGTGGTCCCAGGATCAGCGTCCTCCAGAGACGGCTCCGGTACCGTCGCAGGGTAGAGAACCAGGTCATAGTAGCTATTATATATAGCTCGTCATCCTCAGTGTTACCTAAAATGTTGTCTCCAGTCAGGAGGGAGCAAAGTACAATTCATGCTAATTAAACAGTTAAAAAAAATAGAATCATGCAGTTCTAAACAGTTTTAAAACAGGTTTGTTACAGTAGAAATCAGTGATTTGAATAGGTAATGACATATGACCGGCTTGGGTTTGTTACAGTAATGGATAAGGGGTTTGTTACAGTATGGTCATAATCATTACGCTATTCCCCAATCCCCCGCTATTCCCCAGTCCCCAGTAGTTACAGTAGTTACAGTACAGTACTCTCGGTGAGAGTTTCGTGTTTGAGACGTGGTTTAGACATGCAGTAAAACGATTAAATAAATAACTGTAAACTAACACAAACTATACTTGCCTTGTATTAAGTTTGACTGGAAAGACAGGTTGACACCGAAGAGGAACGTCAGGTACGACTTCGAGTTCCTACAGTTGAGAACTCGATTTAGAATCTGAATAACCAGACTAAGTGTGCTAGTTGCAATCTCTAGTAGTCATGTCCTAGTCAGATTTTATGTTGTATTAATCTACAGCTAACGGTTACGTTGCAACTACGTGCGTTGATTAAGCCGGTTAATTGATTATTTGGAAATACACGAGAATCAATTACAATTTGGAAAACTTTGTGTTTTGTAATATATTTATAAAAATATAATTTCTTTTAGTGATAAACCGTGAACTAGTTATTTATAATATTCTATTCATTTTAATTAAATTCGTAACTAATCAGTAATTCGCGCTCTAATCTACGATTACGCGACTAATCAAAACCACCCAAATTCACATCCACCAGAAAAGAAAAATAAAATAAAACTATGCTACACAATACATTGGCACAGCTAATGGTCCTAGGGTGGGCTTATGCCCGGTACAAATTTCTTTTACATCAAATAAGGTAAAAATGACTTAATTAAATAATTAAAGTGCAGGAATTAAATATCTAATATAAATAGCCTAAATATTAAAAATAATTAAAATGATAGCTAAGAGTCTCAGACTCGGTCCATTCCTCAAAATTCGGCTAATACCACAACGTCCGGTCGGACCGGTGCGTTTGCATTTCGCCGGGGCCCACAGACCGGTACGGTCGTCGCCCGAAAATCGGTTTTGGAAATCATTTCGAAAGCCGGTTTTGAAATTAATATAATTTTGTAAAAAATTGGGCAGCACTTCCTCTATTCCGGGACAAACCCAAAACTGGGAAGTGCGCCAACAAATTCCTGCAAATAATTTCCAACCCAAATAATCCACATAAATCCACCAAAATAATTTCCACACCACACAAATAATTCCAACACCACCAAATAATTCCCAAAAAGTCCGGGAATCCAATATCAACCAATTCACACCAACCCAGCAAGTAAAACACAGAAATTATTCTATCGCAGCTAATCGAATTATAAAACGCAGCTATCCGGATTCCCGAGAGGGAACCGGGGGACCGATCTATCATCATCGACTCACGGGAGGGACGAACTACTCTGATTATCAGAAATTACCCAAATCCGTTGGTCGGTGAGCCGCGGGATAAATCTCGGGAAAGAAATCCGAACTAAGTCGGCAGCAGGTAGAAGATCCC